>CM035152.1:95924644-96455335 GCA_020205615.1 Panax quinquefolius | reverse complement strand
TCGATCGTTACAATGGTGAAGATAAACCATTTCATTACTGCTTTGGGCTCGTTAAGATTGACTGGCAACCATTCCCCATATTAGGAAGCGCCGTGTTGAACTCGTATTACGGAGTTCCCTAGGAGGCGCGTATAGCATTCCCATGTATTTGGCATTGATAATAATTTCTCGACGATCGTGATGTGTGATACCTAAAAGCTTAGAACCAGTAATACACCTGATGCAGTGGATCTTTTTACCAAGTAAGAATTATCGCTCATGTGTGGCCTAGACACTCCACCGCTGGATTTCATCCACGTAGACCTCTGAGCTCAGTCCTTGTCCCGATATCTCGAGGAGACCTATTCTCGTATCTCTTTGTAGAGTGCATCTCTTACTCAGGTGAACTTCATACCTACATTCGATGGATCCAGCTTTCTTTCAGATTGGGGCTCGCCTCGGGTGTAGATCCCATCTACGTAAAAGTACTCCTTGGTGTGTCGATATCATAAAGGGTGTTGGATGGGGTAGCTCATCGATGCTTCTCCAATATAATTTTCAAAAGGCGGGAGCCTTTACATATAAGCAATGATGGGATGTTTATCGTGTTTTCCTTATCGTGTATGGTGATCGAGGAGGCTGAAGGTTCTTCTAAATGGCGTATTAGAAATCATTCTATTCAAATTTAGCGAAAAAAATTACATCCCTATTCGAGGAATGTGGAGGAAGTTTATTTCTCCGAACTCAAGAAGGCATCAACAAAACTTAGAGGTGGTAGGCATCCAAATGTAGCTCTTTGGTTGTGATAAATTCATGTAGTTTTGTCTGATTACTAATTACGAATCCCCAAAGAGCGATTAACCACGATACCACGTTGATTGGGCGAGTTTGAGTCCTGTACGATAAAACCTTATACACGGTACATTATTGGCGTGTTGACAAATCTACACCATTTGATACGACGGATCTTCGCTCCCTCAGTGCTGGATCACTAGAACTTCTCCGGCTCCATAACCTTCCATTATTATGACTCCGTAAAATACATTTTCCATGACTGGCATGCATTATCTTTTCGATGGTATTCTTGGGCTATCATTACCCCTAAATGAGAATATGTTTCCAGGGTTTGAAACCTGAATGCGGTGTCGTACCGATTGATCCGCGATTCCTTGTCTTTTTAATGAACTTACCGCGTCCACGTAGAGGCGATGTCAAATTTTTTGTAGGATCAACTGCCATCTGGACCAATGGAATAATTTAATAATGCTTCCTTGAACCACGTCACTTGAGGAGGATCCACGTGAGATATGAGGATAAGTTTTATGACCCATGGGGGTAATCTTGTAACCTCAACTGAAAAGCTTCCATGCTAGTTAACCACTGACAAGTCTTCTCAATCGAGTGTACTTGTGTTTCACTTCTTTACTGAATCTTTTCTCAGTGATAGAAGATATAACAACTCTTAGCCTCTATCATCTTTTTGTCGTAGGCATGTTCGACCCATTGGCGTTATCATTAATGGACGAATTACATGAATAGGGAAATTCATCCACTGGGTGGTACCAAAATGAGGGAGGCGCTGTACCGCTCTTTGATTATGAGAAGGCTTTTTGACACTCATCGCTCCATTTCAATGGAGGAGTTCTTCATAAAATTTGAAGATAGGCTCCGCGAGTTGTCAAGAAGTTGAAGAAATGAAGTCGATTCTTCCCAAAAATCCACCATTTTCCTTCTCGCTATGCGAGGAATGGGCATTTCTCTTGATGGCTACGAATTTTGGTGGGATCAAATCAATCCTTTCATGGTGAATTAGAAACCAGTAACTGGCTTCGATTAACGCCAAAAGGCGCCCATTGGATTCAACTTTAAGTTGTACTTACACAACCTCATTGAAAAGCTTTCTAAGATGGTACAATGGTCTTCTTTCCTTCTGGATTTGACGGTAATGTCATTCACGTAGAATCTACTATCTCTTTGTGCATTAAATCGTGAAGAAAGAGCCATCATAGCTAAATTGATGTTCTTTCACTGGCACAATGAAGCCAATGACAATGCGCCTTAGAAAAAAGGTTCCCAAGGCATGATGGAGCGATAAAAGATTATGATTGTGAAATCTTTACCATCCGTAAAGCAATGTAAGTTTCTGGACGCCTTTAAGTAGAAGAGTGGGAGAAGTTGATGTTGTTAATCGTCAGAGGAGTAGCACTTCAAAGAATGGTGAAACTAGAAGTTAGAATCGAGATATTTGAAGGAATCGAGTAAAAGATTGCCTGGATGGAGGCTAGTTAAACTTTGGTAGACAAAGTAAAGAATGCCAACTTCAAGAGATGAAGGATGCGAGGAAATCAAAGAAAGAGTGTCTAAAGCGTAGTGGTGAATTTCAAAATCGACAATCAGAAAGGAGTTACTAAGATTGAGGAAGAATCTAGGTTCCGCCAAGATGTCGAGATTAAAGATGAAATTTCGACCAAAGCTCATAATTCAAGATATTCTAATTCCCCCGAAAGTAAGAAGATATCAGGATCTACGGCAAAGATTTCGGTGGCGAATATGAAAAGAGATGTTCTTTGAGTGTGTTATGAAAATGTTCGACACGCCTTGGAAAAGTCAAAGCCGAGCATTAGAGACCAAGTTGATTGTTGCAAATTATTGGAAATACCAGAATGGAAGTGGGAACATATTGTAGGATTTCTACGGCGAAATGCACAAATGGAATATAAAAATTTATAAAGCAATTTTCCCAAACCAACACAGGATCCATCTGAAACAAATTTAATTCAAAGGTTTTAAAATTTATGGAGATAATAGAAAACTACTCCTTAAACGACCTTCGAATCTCCAATATGATTTGAAAGAACTACACGCTTTACTGGTATCCACAATGAACGCTCAGATCGTCGCATCGATTCTCTAATAAAGGGAGTCAAGTGACCCTAGCCACCAAAGGAATGGATTTTTCATTTCTCGTAATCTCTCTAAGAAAGGGCTTAGGGTTTTCTTAGGTTTTGATTAACTTCCCTAAAATTATATATCATATATATATATATATATATATATATAGTCGTAATCAAAATTAATCAAACCCCAATCTAATTATAATAAAATCCAAATTTATATATATATTATATCTTAATTAAGTCTTACTTAATTAATATACAAATATATATATATATATATATATATATATATATATATATATTAATATACATATATATATATATATATACAGTCCTCATCCTTTTAATTTAAATTCGTGATTTAAAAATACTATCAATCATATCGATATATTTAAAATCTCACGATTTAAATTAATTCCCTTTAATAACGTTCGATGTGTGTGACCATAAAGTTATTATTACGTTGGTAATAATTTTAAAATCATATTACAAAATTATAAGCAAAGGCGCGCATCTAGTAATGCATCACCTGCTACCCAAGTAATAATAAGATCGATGATTCAATGTAACCTTTTGTGACTAAAGTTTCAATATAATTTAATCATTTTAACCTTAATATCCTAGATTAAACTCGAGAATATCGTGGAAACGTGTTATACTCTTCATAATTTAATAAAGTTTTCTTAATCAATGAGTAGACTATATGACACAAATCATCGTATTTGAGCATGCACCGTGCATTTCATAATCCTACTCAATCAAGAGGCCTATGGATATCACCCCCAATATATAGGAGGGTTAAATTCCATCTAGATCACTCATATTCCTACACTACGATTCACGATGTACCCAATAATCATCTTTTATAGTCCACCCTATTAAAGGTGACATTTGATGATATCAAAGTACATAAATTCACGTGTAGTAATATAGTGATTTCGTGCTCAGAGACCATTACATCATTGTCACTATGTGAATCGCTATTGACACTTTGCATCTTTATTCCATGTAGAATTCTCATTGCAATTCCGTCCAAAGATATCATTCTCCAAATCGCACTTTACGCGTTGACTTAATATCTCATATATTTATGACCAATGAAATTTGGTCATCATCGATCCACATACTAGTCTTATTGCATCATTGTTGTCCCATCAACAATGATACTTTCATATTTAAGAGTAATGATACTAATTGTAATTATATAATCTCATATTCAAGTCACATACTTGAAACTATATAATTTATTTATCATTATTCTAAGGGAATTTTATTATGTTAACATTTATATAACGCGATAGAATAAAACCATAATAAAATCATTCATTTATTCAATCAAATATAATATCAAAATGTTAATAATTATATCAAATAATTTGGTCTCTGTAAGCATAAACTCTAACACGTATCCACAATGGATTTCGTGGTAAGTCTTTCGACTACACAGAAGAAAGGCTATGATGCAATTTTGGGTGATAGTGGATAGGCCGAATAAAATCAACGCACTTTTTTTCCAATCAAGGTTAGATACAATCTAGATCAGTTGGCAAAGTTATATGTCAGGAGATCATTTCGAGGCATGGGGTTCCATTGTCAATTGTATCGAGAATGAGACCCACGATTCACGTCGAACCTGAAGAGACTACGAGAATGCATGAGAACACAGTTGAGAATGAGTATGGCATACCATGCTCAAATGGATGGCCAAGTGAACAAACAATCCAGACGTTGGATTTAATTATGTAACCTTAATGGGAAAATTTATTGCTTAAATTTTATTTAATTTGAGTAGTTAAAATGAATGTTTGGACCCGGTGACACCAAATAAATAGTGGGAATGAATTTGAATTTGGGGGTGCTCTCAATGGATTTAACCTATGTGACACCCCCCAAATATGAAATTTCTAAATCCACGATTTTGGTGTTCATTCATTCAATCAAATCATAACTATCTACTCATAAACAAATGATATAAATAAACTTGCATGCTCAAACAATAAACCTTCCATTAAAGGATTACATCATCAAACAAAATTCTAGATTATCTAACCTTAACTATTACATCATCAGCGGAAAAGTAAAATATAATCCTAATTAAGTTTATTACACAAGCTTCATAAATAAATAAAAACAAATTTAACATTTTCTAATCGAGCATTTTTTTGGCTAAATTTTGTTTGTATAAAAAACAAAAAAGCTAAAGATATTACAGTGGAGATCATAACATAACCCTCTTCTCCTGAGACTCCTGAGAGGATTAAAGCACCTAGAGACTAGGAAAAACAATTGTCTAACCTAATATTAATCGCCCTCACAGCCCGAGGTTAAGCAAAGACAACAAAACTAAAACATTTAGCTATAAAACTAAATATTTAGCTACAAAGTAAACCCCACGTATGGCATCAAAATACAATAAAAACAACATTTGGTCATTATACCCCCACGTGGGAGGCAGCAGGCTGGCAACAGCAATTCAAAAACACTGCCCAAGACCTGCAGAAACACTGCCCCAGCCTGACCCAACGGCGAATACCGACGGCTACCAGAAAATAGTCCAAAACTGCAACTCCCAAATCTAGCCAAAACCAGCCGGAAATCTAATCGGCAGAACCTTCCAATTGGCCAAGCACAATCATACCCAAGATTAGGAAATTAAATGAAACAACGAGCAAGGATTGATAGAGATCAAAATGACATCAACCAAGTAGCATCAAAATGAATCAGAAGCCAAATCTGAACATTAACAGCAGAAAGAACCAAAACATGATATCTAGATCTGTAACACATAGTCAAAGGCCAATTCCAAAGCCAGATTCAAACCAAATCAGAAATAAATAAGGACAATTTGAAAATTGGAAACACAACCCAAGAGTTCAAACCAAATCTGAGCATGAAAACAATTATAGAATAAAACCCATGAAACCCAAAGAGGAAGCACATGGATAACAAGCTCAAAGGACATGGTTGCGCAGAAATCCACATGGGGAGCAACCAACCAGCCCATGACCGCATAAACACTCCAGCCATAACAAACCAGTTGAATAAGTCAAGGTGGTTTATTTTTGATTAGCCGCATTCCAATTCTCCTGGGGGGGAACCTTTAAGCATGATTTGAGGGCTGGAAAGAGATAATAGCTAAATAAATTTTTTTGCAATATTAGCTATATCCATTAAAACTGCAGTTTTGTCACAATGAACTCTTTTTTCCGAACATGATCCTGGGGATATAACTTTTCTCTTTAATGATGTATGTCCGGTGAGTTTATCGTCAAAACCTTCCCACTGCAATCAACATTTCCCGGTTAGCAAGCTGTAATCCAATATTAAAGTCCAAGGGAAATCTATACTAGTGGAAGCCAGTGAATCCTCAAGAGGGTGTTCATTTTGCTTAACGTTACGAGATTGAACATCATTATAGTGTTCCGGGGGCAGGGTAGGAGAAGAGGGAAAGATGATAGTTCCTCATTTCGTTTCTCCACCTTTTTCCAAAAAAAGACTTGCGTTTCCTACGATTCTGTGCCATAGCTCGAGGCTTAGATGTGCAGGAAGCATCGGAATGACCATAAGTCTTACAATGCAAGCATTTCCAAGGCTGCCAAGGTATGTCCACCTTGATTTCATGAGGAGCACAATTTTTAATTTGAATTCTGAAGGAACTTGGAACAGTTGTGATGGCCTCAATTTCCACACATACTCTAGCAAATGCAAGTTTGTTACCCTTCTATGTATGCTCATCAAGGGACAAAGATTTACCAAAATGACTAGCAAGGTAAGCAAAACCATCATCATGCCAAAGGGCTAGAGGGACATTATGGAAGTTGATCCAAATAGGAATAGCAGTAGGATCAGATTAAACCAATTCCAAACCAGGCTGCCATCGATGAAGGATCAAGAGGGATTTGCCAAAAAATATAGGACCAGAGTTGAGAATACCAGTATATCATCCTCTTGCTTAAAATTGAAAATGAAAAGACCATTTCCTTAGATGTTAGTTTAGTTGTTTTGGTTATTTGGGATCTTTCCTTGTATCGTGTCTGCTTTTGTTTCTTTGTTCCTTTATATACAAACAAACTTAGCAAAAAAAAAGACCATTTCCTTTAAAATACACTTTTTCAATTCGGTCACCCCAAATGTTTTTTGCCCAGAAGGAAGCATAGTGGATAGATTTCTTACAACTAACAAAAGAACCCACGATCCTTAAGAGGACATAACTTATGATGGAGCAAAAAATCTGAGGAAGCGGGAGCAGCCCTACCATGAGTCAAAGAGGACTCACCGGCAAGGGGAGAAGAGAATTCGCCAAATTGAATGGATAACTGTTTAGGCAAAGACAGAGTTATCTCGGCCTCCCTAGACAGGGATTTAGAGGAGTTATCGATTTGTTGGGTAAGTTGAAATGCAAGTGCAGGGCCCAGGCAATTTGGAAATTAAGCATTAGAAAATGAATTTCCTTTCAGACAATTTGAATTTTGACAAAATGAATTATAAAGCTGGAAGTTATCATCACATGCAAGTGGGGCTTCTGTCCAAAGATTCCTTGAGACAATCAGCTGAGAGGGTCCCATGGAAACCATCAGGTAACACACACGCAGCTCCAGAAGAGTGAGATTCACTCGCCATCAAAGGTGAATCAGCAGGAACAATAGCGAAATCATCCTCATCTGAGGAGTAGAAATTATCTGACAAATCAAAATCAACCTCCTTTAGACTAGACACGGCAGATTTGAAACAAGATCTTGAAGAATCAAAATAATCCTCAACACAAGCATTTCCAATAGAACCGAGCACCAGCTTTTTTTTTTCTCGCTAAGTTTGTTTGTATATTGAAAAGAAAGAGAGATGGCATACCTCAGAAGCTTTAGAATGAACATCATGGAACAACCCCCATAAGGATCAACTAAAGACCAACAACCAAAACCAATCGAAAGTACAAGGTACTTAACATAAAACAAGCATATAAAATGAAGCAAGCAAAAAGCCTAAACAACCATGCAAATGAAACAGAGCATCCAGAATGATCAAGAACGAGAGCCAAAAGAAAAGCTGCCAACTTCCATAAAACCTTCGACCCAGCAGCCCAAAGGTACGGCCAACACTGAGCGAGGCGGCTGCTGGCATCTAGACAACATAGCAACTGAACTGCAGCAGCCATCCCAAACCCATCAACTGAACTGCAACCGAACTTAACAACAGCACAACCGAACATCTGGACCGAACCCAACAATCGAACTGCAGCAGCCAGCCCAAACCAACAACTTGACCCAACAGCATCAGCCCTGCCCAGCAACGTCAACCCACACCAAAACCTCCAGAACCAAACCAGCCCCACCTTGCCAAGAACCAGCCCAAACTTGCACCCTACAGCTGCAATAAAATAAAAAGCACAACACGAACATCAACTTGGCACACCCACTAAACCCAGCAGCAGACCCGATCAGAACAAAGAAACTACATCCACACTCTGAGGTTATGTCTATTCTGAGTTGCATTAAGAAATTTTGAAGAATAAGAAGATAACCTGTGTTAGTTCCTAAAGGCACAATAGTTATCTAGAAGGGGGGTTGAATAGATATTTTAAATTCTTTGTTATCAAAATATTTGTTAGTTTTTGTGACGCCCCCAAAACAAGTATACATCACCCATCTTGGGTCACCAGATAAAACACTACAGAAATTGAATACAAACTTAATTATACAACTGTCGGGTAATATACGACAAAACATAGCTGAGAGTTTAAACACGAATATTGCCTTCTAGACAATATCCATACTCAATGGAGTCATCATTATAATTATTATCACACTATTTTATAAAAATAGTGAGGACTACTATAGCCACCATCTCGGACCATCACTCCATTCCCCGACTCGTCCTAGTTATATTCTCATTTCACCAAGAGAACGATTGAAAGAAAAGGGTGAGCTCAACTAAATTTAAGTATGAAATATTATGACTAAGATAATGCATAATAAATTATCCTTAGCCTTCAACAATGTTAAACTGATAAAATACAATAAACATCAAGTTTAACTGCAGCAGAATAAACAATCTATTAGAAGAGTCAAGTAGAACATAATGTCTACTATCTCCTCTAGATTAAAAGTCCATCGTTAATATTTCATTCCTGTAATACTCATCAACAGTTCTTTGTTATACACAAGACAAAAAGAACTATCATCACCTGTCTTCACTTGAACCACCAAAGATTATAGTTAAATCCATAATTCATTTTTATAATCATGTAAATAAACAGTTTCTCCTTGCCACAAAGGCTTAATAGAACTTTACTCAATATCTTTACCCCAAAGGCTAAAGATATTCAAATGTAATAACAATGATCATAACAATCGCCATGTACCTTTCGCATTCTGGGCCAAAGATATTCAACTATAAAATCAATGGTCATGATCGTACCAATCAATTATCTCACGATTGCACTACTGACGAAAGATATTCAATCATTAACTATTGGTCATGATCCTCATCGATCACATCATCGAATTATCCATGCACTTTCGAATCGAGGATATTCGTTATTATCACCAGATGGTCATGATCATGTCATATACATGTCCATCATCAGACTACGAACCAAAGCTATCAATCAACAGTTCTCATCTTTGCACGTAAGTCAAAGATATACAAATCATAAACTAATAATCAATAGTCCATCTTTGCATGTAAGCTAAAGATATACAATCAGAAACTAATAATCAACAGTCAATCTTTGCACGTAAGCCAAAGATGACTTTCATCACAATATAAGCATTAGGATGATGACAATGATATAAGAATTAATCAAACGAAATCAAGGATAAATATTAAAGACTTTAAATTTATCCAGAGTTTAAAAATATCCAAATTGTCAACATGATACTGCTTTGTGGAGTAAAATTCAAGAATAATATTCATGTACCAAAAATAATTTGAACAGAAAAGAAATATATTTTTTGTGTGAATAGTACCCCGTGAATAGTACCCTATGAATAGTACTTCAGGAATAGTACCTCGTGAATAGTACCCCAGCATGAAAAGTGTTCCAAATACCCGAGTGAATAATACTAGAGTGAATAGTAACCAGGTGAATAGTAACCCATAAATAGTAACTCGTGAATAGTACTCCAGCACGAAAAGTGTCCCTGTAACGCCCCAAAATAGGTCCATTCCATCCAACCCATTCTGAGTCGCCAAATATATGGTACGAAAAATAACTACAACTTTATTACAACAATTGTCGTGCAAAATACAACAACACATATCTTTGTGAGTTTGGATACAAATATATACCAAAACAGAAGTACGTCACAATGACACCTTACATAAAGGTATAGTCAAAAGCTGCTTTTAGAAATTAGAATCTTTGGGAAGTGCTCAAGGAAACCTTCGTATACATGGGAGGCCATGCTTTTAGGTTATGGTAGATATCATATGGCCACAAAATTATCCTTGGTTGACCCGATAGACCCCAAAAGAAAAACGCAGAAGATTACTTATCGTATTCTTCCCGATGGTGAGTCTTCTTGACATATCATTATCTCCACTTGTCTCTAATTGGGTATTATACTCCAAACAAACACCAGATTATATAGGTAGTGCTTGTAAATATACTCACAAGTGGATGAACACAACCATGTCTTATGATAACACGAGTTTGTATGTCATTAGACATCTTGTATGATAGTGACAAAACACCCTTCCAAAGTTGGGTTCGCCTCACCCTATTTAATTCACCAAAATAACTATTAAATGATGTATAAAATACAACACACTAAAGTCCTCAATAAAATTATTTCCATACTCTTTTAGGAGAACCTCAACAACTATAGACCACCGCTTACTATTCCTTGTTATCCCCGGGCGAACCCATTTACACTTTTATTACACCGAAAGGAATTGTGAAACAAAAGGGTGAGCACAACTAGCTCAATAAAGAATATTATAACTAAAGATACATAAATTATCAATAGTCTTCATCAATAATAAATCGGAGATTTAGAACATATAGTAGATGATAAAACTTTTCAACCATAGTTGCGATGGAACAGCAATCCATTAAAAGTGTAAAATAGACTATAAAGTCTATTGTCTTCTCCACGTTAAAAGTCCACCAACAATGTTTTATCCCCGTAACAACATCAATCAGCGGTTCCTTTCCACAATCATATGAATAACTCATAATCATAATTGTGATTCTAAATTCTCTTCTCATCCGGGACGAAGATAATTTTCATCACCTGTCTTTACACGAAACATCAAATATCATGGTTATACCAAATCACGCCCTCATTCATAATCATATTAATAAATTCATCTCTTTGCACCACGGCGAAAGATATTCATCAACAGATTCATCTTTTGCACTACATGGCAAAGATATTCAACAACAAGTCATCTTTGCACTACGAGCCAAAGATATTCAACAACAGGTCATCTTTGCACTACGGGCCAAAGATATTCATATATCAAAGAAACACATAATCATTTCAGAAGTTATATAACAATAATTATAACCATATTGATCAATTCACCTTTGCACTTAAGCTAAAAATATTCAATTGTAAATTCAATAGTCATGATCATACCAGTCAACAATTCAACTTTTGCACTACTGGCCAAAGAGAACCTATAGTCACGATCATACCAATAATCTACCCATCTTTACACTCAAGTCAAAGAGAAATATCATCATTAGGGTTATAAGAATGTTATATAAAAATAATATAATCAAAATATGGTTTTAATTTCAAGAGTAAGATTCATAAATCAACGATAATTTGGTCAAAGAAGAAACCAATTTGTCGTGAATAGTACCCGTATTAAATACGTAGTCACCGTATCGTGCATAAGTAACCTCGACACGAAAGATAAAGTTTCATAATAAAATTCATATCCATATTTATAACACCTTAATCCAAATGTTATAAATCACTTAGAAATCTCATAATCTAATATTATTAATATTACAATAATATTTTAATCATTTCTAAAACTTATAAACAATTTAATTAAATTGTTTACACTTTACTAATTAATGCATTTAATCATCATAAAATGCCAAACTCATAAGATTTCATCACCAATAACCAAAACCTTCATCAAAATCAGCGTATACCTCATATATGATTTTCAAGCCATAAAATCATATTTTCCAATTTTCTTACTTCACATAACATATTTAATTCATTTACTCATAACTAGAATATTTTCATGAAAATACCAAATCAGTTCCAAAAATATTTCTTTTAAGGATTTAGTATAACATAGTCCCATATTGAACATATATTTTTCTCTAAATTTTAAAAATTCATTTACTATTTTTCATATGGCCAAAACCACTTGAATATTTAAACATTTATCATAAATTATACTTTTATCCAAAAATTCTGAAATTTTCACGGTATACTGATATTATATAGACGTACTCCCAATAAAAATTTCATCAATTTTGGAGTTAATCACAAGGAGTTATAAATAGTTACTTTTAAAATAGTTTTTCATAAAATCCATAACTCCTATCTATACATCCAAAATCGCCATTTTGGACACACTCTACAAAACTCATCAAAATATCATTTCAAATTTTTCTAGAATTTTTGAAGGTTCAAAAAATTTCGAAACTAAAAACATAATAACCCTTAAAATCCCTTACTATCCCTTACCTCAAAAGAGCAGTACTTCTAATTAGAATAACGCTGAACGAACTTGCACTGTATAGCAACACTCAAAGTATACTCAAAATACTCACAAGAATACGCTCGATAATATAGAGAGAGAAAACTTCAGTTTCTGGTGTGATTTTCAATTCTAACCTAAGCACCCTATTTATAGGAAAATGCTTAGAACACCAAAGCAGAAAATTTATTAAATATTATTATATTTTTTTCAAAACTTCATACGCATGTTTTACCATCTGAACTCAGCCCCTATCACATGTTAAATGAGGAAAACAAAATGAAAAACACGTTTTTGTAAATAAAAATAATTAAAACTTTCAAAAATCAATTATTTCGGAACTTCAGAACTTCAATAATTCATAATAAATAGCCCTTTTATCATAAAATTCGAATCTCGCGAGTTTTTATAGGAAATTCAATTCTCTACAACTTTACAGAAGAAAGTTTTTCTAAATTCCAAACAAAAATTGACCAGAATCCACAAACGGGTGATTTTACAGGCTATAATCAAATTTCTATCGAATAATTGTGTCCACCAACACACAAAATATGTGTTAAACATTTATTACCACAAAAATACTCTTCCTCCTCATATACTCATATATCCCACATTCATTATAAAAATATCACCATTAATATATTATTAAAATAATATATTTAAATAAATTATTTTATCAGAAAAAGACAAAATATTAATTTTCAACAATTGTCACATTAAAAAATTTCTCCATCTATGTCCACATAAAATAAATATTTTTCTCATCATAAAAATCAATAATTAATTATTCACAAATAATATTACATAATCACAATATTGACAACCAGGCAGTTTCCAGGAAAGAGGGGGCTTTCCAATAAGGATCTCTCCTTACTGGCGCGCAATTAGGTGACCAAACCTCTCCTTAGACAGAACTTTCTAGACATTGCCAATAATGTTATCCAATAATATTATTCAGATAATATGAATTATTGTTAGATAATGGAAAATCTTGTGTAATGACAATTCTTGAAACAACGAAGAATATAAAATATCAACGCAACAATTATTGAATCAATAAAATATAATATTGATAAATTCTTGTAATAATTATTAGTAGTGCTTTTCTTACGTAAGAATCAATAATTCAAAATCTTTACTAATCTGGTATTCTCTTTATGCAACAACGCGTATTACATTACTTTACCCAAGGGTATTCCAACAATGTTAATTGAGTAACAATTACGTTGTTATTTATAAAAACTCCCTTTTATGCTTTTCTTCATCCAAGCGCTTATTACATTATGGGGCCCACAAATGGTCGCCATACCGTCGCATTTAATATTCCTGACGTAAAGAATATTCCACGACCAAACGAATATTCCCAAATAATAATGAGTATTTTATAACCACTTGCTTATTTTGAAAAATTATATATATCACCTTAACTTTAACTTTTATCAATTTAACCATTTACTTGAATAGTAATTATAAGAAAAATTGAATACTTTTATTTCATAAAATTAAGGGCCTTACAGGTCCAATACCCGAGAATAATATTTGAGTGAATAGTAAGCGGGATGAATAGTAACCTATGAATAGTAACTCGTGAATAGTATTCCATCATGAAAAGATCAATAATTATCAAGAAAACTCATAATAATATTTCCATGAAAAGATCTTTGGAAGAAGCGCCAAATATAAAGGATATTCTACTAATTTCATGGGTATGGAAGCTAAAACTTCAACAAAATGAGTATAGAATTGTGGGCAAGAAATCGTACCTTCTTTAGGGTTAGGGGTTTCGTGTTGGTAGGAGGAGAGAAATCCACGAAAATGCGAATTGATTGATTGATTGAAGAGGGAGAGCGACGGTGGGCGGAACCGTGTTAGGATTCCAAGAGCCTTCTCGAGTCCTTCAAGTCGAGAGAATGTCCAAACCCCTTTGGTGCTTTTTAGTGGAATTCCAAGCCTTTAAGTCACCAAAAGGGTCCCTTCGATCTTCCAAGAGTCCAAGTCTTCGCCCCCAGAGAAGTCCCTTCCCAATGGAGTGGAAGAGATATTTATAGGTTTTTTTGAGAGTGGTCATGTGATAGGCACATGTCCTCTGAGAAATTCCAAATTTACCCTTAGTCATCAAAGTAATGCCCAGATCGTCTCCGCCTTTCTAGCCACCAATCCAATCCTCAATCAATTCCCAAAATGAGTCACCTCCACGTGCTTCTCGCCGACACGTGAAAGATTCTCTCGATCTCGCTTTTTTATTTTCGCTCTTCCGCCTTTTCCATTTAATCATAATATACGAACCTTAATTTGTGCATTTAATTCAATTAGGTCAATTGAACCCTAATTTGCACTTGGGCCCACATTTGCCCCCTCACAGAGAGTCGCGGCCCTTGGAGTGACGATCGTGCAAAATACTTTAACTCGTGAATACCGCTTCAATTTTCTCGAAAATGCTCGATCTTGCAAGTCCCGAAACAAAAAAAATCATAGGAGACGAACCTATGGAGCTCTCCCAATATATCTTTGGAAATCTCTCTATCAAATCTTTCCAAACCTTGCATAATATTTGTTTCCCTAATTAATTTTTATATGTATATATATATATATATCAAACTAAATCAAAATAAATTATATATTTGTCAAATAAAATCAAATCTTATTTTGATTTGTAAATAAGATCAAATCCTTCTTTATAGAAAATCAAATCATTCCTATTATTTTGGAAACAAAATCAAATTATTTTTATTTATATACTTATAAAATAAAATTAGAAGAAATTATTTTACAAAAATATTTTTTGAAAATCGAGAAATATTTTTTTTTAAATAAGAATAATTTAATTTGATAAAATAATAATAATATTATTATTTTTTTTTAAACGCAAGATCTTTTCCCTTAATTGGTGATACCAGTAGTCATTTATGGGGATCGACAGAATTGATTCCACTAGACAAGTATAGCAAAATTAACAATTGATTTTGCGGACATGTATTTTAGAGAAAGAAGACGAAAAAAAACTAAAGGGGAAAAAAGAAGCAATTGCAGAGTAATAGTGGTAGTGAAGCTTCTAGGAAGATAAACAAATGAAACAATCATGAAGAATCGATGTTTAAAAATCAACACATTTACAATTCAAAGTGAAAAATGAGCGCGAATTCTTCCCGTGAACGTGAGCTTCATTTTCAAAACCAAATCATTATTTTAGCTTTGACAGAATTCCTTGTGAAACTGTGATTGGTCATTGCAAAATATTTCCATATAAAATAAAATAAAAGTTCTCAGCAAGTCGTCGATACTAAAATGATCAATCAAGGCATCTTTTTGATCACTATAATTCTAACTTTCCATAAGTAATATTATGGGAAGGACTCTAGAATAATGGTATGATGCTCAATCACCGTAAATGATAAACAACCTCTTTTCCTCAATTTATAAAATAGATATACAAATGACAAATCCTATATCCCATGCATATAATTCTCTAGTTATGATTGAAGGCGTAAATTCAAAGAACGCCTAATTGCCTAGTTAATTTCCTTATATTTATCACAATTACCCATGTAATTTCCAAATTGTAAGACCCCATAAAATATTCCCTCGTTCATATATATTTTCAAGAATCGCTAATCTCCTAGAGAACTTTATTAGCAATTCATGAGTTTTTTTTTTTTTTTTTTTTTTTTTATTTTATCAAATTCAACACATACTTATTAATAATTAATTCGAGTAGTACTCGTATAGTATGATACAACAAACTTTATATAGAATTCCCTAAGATATATAGGCATGCTCAAAGGCTCAATGGAGCTAATATATAAAATATTGTTTTATAATCTATATGTATGCATAATTGATCGACTTTTGTAAAAGTAATAATCATGTCATATGATACATTTATAATTAAAACCCATAGATCTTACTCCTTATATATATATATATATGCAATAATCTTCCTAATAAATTTTTTTTTTATCTTGATACACCAAGTCTTTCCTTTTATCAAATCAAAATTAATTTTTATTTCCAAAATAAAATCAAATCTTAATTTTATAAAATCAAATCTTAATTTTATTTTTTGAAATTAAATCTTTCTTTATTTTGAAAAATCAAATCAAATCTTTCTTAATTTGAAAAGAGATTTTTTTTTTAAAACAAATCAAAATCATAAAATCATATTAAATAAACTAAAATCATATGATTATGCATGATAGCCATAGTCCCTTTCTATTCACGCCAAAGTTCTACCACAACCCCTTAGTCCAATTTATTTATTTTATTTTATTTTTATTTTTATTTTTTTTTTTTTCGTCAAACCTATACAAAAAATGAGGTAACCATTTTTTTTTTTTTTCGAATGTCGGTTTAACCCTATTTTTTTTTTTTTTTTTTGAAAATAAATAAAATAAAATCTTATTTTATTTTTTTCAAAAAAATAAAAATAAAATATATAAATAAATAAATAAAATATTTACTTATCTTATTTTTGAGAGGTCCCGTTGCTCCATGATTAATTATCGTCTTTGCTTCTTTTTTGCCATAAGAAAGATCCGCTGAAGCTATACATGCCTTCACCTCATCCAACGACTATCGATTAACACCTCATGAAACTAAAAGAAAATAAGCCCATGAAAAGAATGAACATGATTAACCCCACTCTTGCTTCCCAATGCCAATTATTTGGTTCCTTTCAAACCGTCTCGCTATATCCCATGAGTCATCAAGTCACGTAGCCTTCTCCACTCCTTCCCGGCCATTCTTGATCGATCCCGCATTACCCAAGTGATTCTACACAATGATTCAATGAGAACACAAGCGCCCAAAGGCTCCTCGTGGTCCGAAAATAAAAGAGAAGATATTCCACCATCTCTTCTTCACAATAGCCCATAAGACCATCAACAATCAATTCTCTTGGGATAGAAATCACCTCATTTGACCGACAAATCCGAGACCTAGTATATATATATATATATATATATATATATATATATATATATATCTTTTCTTTTTTTTTATCGAGGAAATTGATTATAACCGCCTCTAATTCATAATTCGCTTCGATTGTTGAAGGTGACTTACTTTCAAGAAAAATCTTTGTTTTCATAATTCTTTTTATTTTTAGTTGAATTTCAAACTCTTTTCATGTATAATTATTTTATTTTGTCGATTGATTGTTTGTTTGTTGGTCGATGTTTTGTTTAATTTTTCTTAATTGTTTCATCGATTTCTCTTTTCGTGTGATTGTAGTTTTTCTTTTCCTGCCATTTCACCTTAACAGATCTTGGCTCTGATATTCTCAAAGAGAAAACAACACCGCAAGGAGGAGGGATTTATTCCAGCCATTTCACCTTAACAAGGTCATCGCCTCGATATTCTGGAAGAAAGGGAACACCGCAAGGAGGAAGGATCTATTCCGAGCCATTTCACCTTAACAAGGTCATTGGCTCGATATTCTCGGAAGAAAGGAACAACGCAAGGAGGAGGAATTTATTCCAGCCATTTCCCTTAACAAGGTCCTCGCCTCTGATATTTTGAAAGAAAGGACAACCCCGCAAGAGGAAGAGTTTATTCCGAGCCATTTCACCTTAACAAGGTCATCGGCTCTGGATATTTTGAAAGAAAGGACAACATCGCAAGGAGGAAGAATTTATTCCAGCCATTTCACCTTAACAAGGATCTTAGTTCTGATGTTCCAAGAAGTAGCATTCATTCCAATCAGCTTGATTCGACGAGTAAGGAGAAGTTAAATGTAAGAGGGGAGAGCTCCTTAGGTGGCTAAATCCTACGGTCAACCCTTGGGGAACCGACCTAATGGCCTCCTTTTTCACATTTCCCTCTTCTTCTTTTACCCTTTTTATTTGAATGGCTCCTAATGCTTGTGCTCTTTTTCTTCTTTCGTGTGTTCATGATCTTCCTTTCCGAATCCAAGGTGTCCGTGATCTTCCTTTCCCAAATCCAATCTTCTTATTTAAGTTTCATACCTCTCTCTTGTTATGGTAAGCACTTAATTTCAAATGCTCATTCACTTTCTTTTCTTTGTTTCTAGAATTCTCATGTTATATTTTCTTGTTGCAGCCAACTCCAAAGAACGCTCCACGTAATCTCAAAACTACTAAGGAGGTTCCTTTCATCACCGATCGGGAAAGGCTCCCTTTATGGGTCTTCCGACGCTTTTCGGGAGTAAGTGAAGAATTATGATCGCATAACCTTTCCTCCTCCCGAGAAAGCAGTGCTTATTTCTATATGCTACGGCCATGCAAGTTTAGATGAATTTTCCTCTCTCGCTTCGCATTCCTCGTATGTGTATAGAAAACAGAATACCCCTACAAATCCCCATTCATTTCATATCCGACTTATCCAATCGCCTTCGTGGGTGGCAACATTGACCGACGAGGTTCTCGCAAATTCTGATTATGTGGATATAATCAAGAGGGTCAAATTTTGCGTTGCATTCAATTATGCAGGGATCTTCATATCCACGTGACCAAGATGCTTCTTACCGCCTTGATTTCACGCTGGTGTTCTTCCACACGTACATTTGTCACCGCTTGGGGGAGTTCACCCCAACTCTGAGAGGATGTCTATGTCATCTACCAAGAAGCATTTGCCCCTCGCAATGAGTCACGCCTTTGGTGAGATGATCGTGCAAAATATTTTTAAGTGTCAAGTCTTCACTTCTTGAAGCTTGATGTTTTGCAAGCCTTGAAAACAAAAGTCCTAGGAGAGTGAACCTCTGGGGGAGCAAACCCTGGAGGGCAAGCCCTAGAGGATCTCTTCAAGGATATCTAGGTATCTCCTAACTTTCCTTGACATGTCTCCCTTCTATGCTAGGTCGATCTTTTATTTCCAATCATCATGTTGTTGCACTTCGCTCTAAGTCACTTCACGCCCACGAGGACGACTTACTTTATGTAAACTTTAGAGCTTCAAGATGACATACATAAATTGAAGACCAAGCTTTTGGGAAATCGAGTCACCACCCAAGACCTCAAGGCTCGATAGCCTCTAATAATATAAAGGCTCATGGTACCACACCATTGTCGACTTGAAGGCTTTAGTTATTCCTTCTCTTTAGTTCGACAGTCACGGCCTTTAGATCATAAACTTTCATATTTTTTTTTTTTCATTTCGTATCGTAAAATTTATGTACATATATTTCATTTATCAAATTGTAGTTTCTTTTATCCTTATTGATCGCCTTTTAATTTGAACGATTCTTTAAAACTCAATATTTAACATCAATCTTAAGTTGTTCAATTAAGACTCAAAGACACCAATAGGCCTCATAAAAAAAAAGAAACATGAATCTATTCAAGAAAAACATGTTGTTTTTTTTTATAAACTAACACTTGAATCTATACTTCCTTTTTTTTTTTTTTAAAAGATTAGAAAAAATATTCAAGCATAAGTGGAAGTTTGACAATTTATTGATAACAAAATTGCTTTTAACGAAAAGCATAACGCTTCAAATAATAAATCTCGATTACTTTTGAAGTTGAAAGTATAACTTGTCTCGGTTCGAGGACTTATAGTCAGTGCCTCGATTACTTTTAAAGTTAAAAGTATAAATTTTTGGGTCTAAGGACTTATAGTCAGTGCCTCATTCACTTTTAATGATAAAGTGTAACACTCGAGTGCCTCGTCACTGGGTCGCCCAATTTCTTGGCAAGTGCGCTCTACGAGGACTTGAAATCGGGTGCCTTGTCACTTGAGTCGCCCAGGCTTGGTGCGTCATGGTTTCACGAGGACTTGAAATCGGTGCCTCGTCACTGGTCGCCCAATTTCGCAAGTGCAAAATATACGAGGACTTGACCACCATTTAGAGTGGACCACCATCTGGTGGATTATATATATATATATATATATATATATATATATTTTTAATTCACAATTCTTGTGCCTCCACCTTGGTCATCCAATTACTTGGCAAGGGATACTCCCGAGGACTTAAACCGCCATTTTTGGTGGACCACCATCTTGGGTGGATTTTAATTCATCCGTAGTTCGTAGTTTTTCGATGGTAGAGCCAGTATTTGGGTTCATGACTTCTGGGATTGAACCATGGGTGATAGTGTTACACGTTTCTTCTCCTAGTTCAATCTCCCCCGCCGTCAGCTTCTCATGGTATATCCTCCGCAGACTGTAACAGTCCATAGTGGAATGTCCTGCGTATTGGTGGTATACACAGTAAGTCCTGGCTCTTCTTTTCATCTCTTCCGTTATAACCAACCGGGGTCTTGGAGGCTTCACCACTCCATGCTCAACCCATTGTTCGTACAGGCTCCTGAATGCCTTCTCGCTGCATGTAATAGCCTCCGGAACTGGCATTCTAGAATACTTGTCACCATGCTTTTCTCTGCTTCGCTCAATTTTCTCATTCTTCTCCCTTCGCTTCTCTTGTGGTTTTGATCGAGAATCACCCAAAGCCACTATTGTCGCCCTCTTGCTCTTCCATGTAACCATCGCATGGCTGGTGGGAAATGTCATGATTCCTCCCAAGTCTTGTGCAAAAGATGAGAGGGTCGCAAATGAATCACAAGCTTTGGTAATGAGGTGGGGCTTGAAGGCGTCTAAAGCACCATTGTTGCATATACTAACCAAGTTCTTTTCTTCAATCGCTCTCACACACCTCTCGTTCGGGCCCCAACCTCACAACATAATCTGACAACTCCTCATTCGGTTTCGCTTGAACCGCATAAGCTCCACAATGGTTACCTGCTTTACGCACATAGAAAAATTTCTCAAAATTGTAATTTTAAGTCATCCCAATCATGGATCGACCCTTTCTCCAAATTGTAGTACCAACTAAAGGCACTATCCACAAAGTCTTGTTGAATTCCCCGCATCAACAAGTTGTGGTTGTTCACTTCATCATATCCGAGCCACGAGAGACATCGACTCTACAAACTCCGCAATATGTTCCCTAGCATTTCCTTTTCCCCGTTGTATTTTGGAAATCATGGGTGCTCAATATACCCCTGTTGGGTAAGGTTGCCTCCGAATGTGCGGGTAAGGAGGAGTAAAGTCCAACTCCGAGGGTCGAGATGTCTGTCGCTGGTTGATTGATCACGCCAATCATATCATCCTTCGCCACATACGGGCAGTAGCGTGAACTCTCCGGGGTGTTGTGATATACCGCCGCACGCATGTGTATATGTAGAGAAATTGGTTGATGGACACTTGCATCATGAACACCGCACCCGTGGAAGTTCTTTGGCTCATTCACCGGACATTGCTTGGAATGGTTGGCATTTGCACTGTGAAAATGATGGAATAGTAGTCGAGATGATGTTTGCACCGAGGTCGGCTTGCTTCCATCCTAGGTCAGGGCACGCCACCACCGCTCGGGCTTCCAAGTTGATTATTGGAACCAATCGACTTTCCGCTTAATGGAGGTACAATGTGGTTCTCTTTGTTGTTGCTACCATTATTGTTGTCTTCCACACCTACTTGTTCCCCATGCAAACTTCCCGAAACACGGCCTTGAAAGTGGGAATCAGATCAACCGTCCGCGGAAATTCCCCATCTCCTCTTGCTTCTCTCGCATTTCCAAAGATCATGGCCATCATCATTCCTTGCCTTTCTCGTGCTTCCTTCAATGCCTTGAGCATCTCCAACAGCACATCATTCGCTTCAGTCTCCACCGCATCCTCGCCTTTGCCTTCTCAAGGCTGGTTTGTTGTTGATCGCTATATGTGGTGACGCCGAACTTCCTTCCGCCGCCTTCAATAAGTGGTTGGTCAAAATCCAGTGCTCATACTTTGGAAAGCTTGAGTGGCTTGCCTTAGAACCGGATCCGGTGAGGTAATGCCGTTTGTTGGTGAAGCAACTCTTCCCGTAGTTCTCCCACTTCGAGTCAGGGCATACCTTCACGAATTCTACACCTCCCAAAGCAGAGTCGCCAATAAATGTGGGGGCAAGGAAATCGTACCTTGCTAGGGTTAGGGTTTCGTGTCACGAGGAGGAGAGAAATCCACGAAAAAGTACTGGAATTGATTGATTGATCAAGAGGGAGAACGACAGTGGGCGACACTCTAACGACGCTGCGCGCGTAACCCCTAGAATCCGGAACCGTGTTAGGTAATGGATTCCAAGAGCCTTCTTGAGTCCTTCAAGTTGAGAGAATGTCCAAACCCCTTTGGTGCTTTTAGGTGGAATCTCCAAGCCTTTAAGTCACCAAAAGGGTCCCTTTGATCTTCCAAGAGTCCAAGTCTTCAGTCTCCAGAGAAGTCCCCTTCCCAATGGAGTGGAAGAGATATTTATAGGGTTTTTTGGAGAGTGGTCATGTGATAGGCACATGTCCTCGGAGAAATTCCAAATTTACCCTTAGTCATCAAAGTAATGCCCAGATCGTCCTGCCCTTCTAGCCACCAATCCAATCCCTCAATCAATTCCCAAAATGAGTCACCTCCACGTGCTTCCTCGCCGGGACACGTGAAAGATTCTCTCGATTCTTGCTTTTTTTTTCTAGCCTTCCGCCTTTCCATTTAATTATAATACGAACCTTAATTTGTGCATTTAATTCAATTAGGTCAATTGAACCCTAATTTGCACTTGGGCCCACAAGAATTAAAAATTTGAAACAAAATAATATTACTTATATACTATAGAGTATGGAAGAAAATATTATTTCAAGCGAATATTAAACAAAAATAACATCCCTTGAATGGAAATAATATTCAAACAAATATTTAAAGAAGATAATATTCCTACGAATATTGAACGAAGATGATATTCCTTACGAATATTGAACGAAAATAATATTAATACGAATACGAAAATTAATTTCTCTTTAGAATATGAAATAAATAATACCCCTTACGACTGTTGAACGAAAATAATATTCCTACGAATATTGAACAAAGATGATATTCCTTACGAATATTGAACGAAAATAATATTCATACGAATACGAAAAATAATCTTTTCAGAATATAAAATAAATAATACCCCTTACGAATGTTGAACGAAAATAATATTCCTATGAATATTGAACGAAGATGATATTCCTTACGAATATTGAACAAAAATAATATTCATACGAATACGAAAAATAATATCTCTTCAGGATATGAAATAAATAATACCCCTTACCTCTGTTGAACGAAAATAATATTCCTATGAATATTGAACGAAGATGATATTCCTTACGAATATTGAACGAAAATAATATTCATACTGAATCTGAAAAAATAATATCTCTTCGAATATGAAATAAATAATACCCCTTACCTCAGAAGAAGACTGGATACTAAAGTAGTGAAGTAGCAGACTACTCTTCTTCTTTCTCCCTATAGCTTCTCTCTCTATAATTGCTCTTGTGAGTCCTAGTGAATTGGTGAGAATGAAGGAAGAATGAGCTACTATTTATAGAAAAATATAGTTTCGATAATTGCACGTTTTGGGGCTCGAAATATTACAGTATAATACCTTCATCTTTTCCTTCATTTTTAATTTAATCATGCAAGTATTATCAAACTTGCATCACCTCCCCTAATAGTAAATCATGTGGATCAATAGTAAATCATGTGACTCAATAGTTTTAAACATGTGAAAAAATTATATATAGTATAGTACCTTCAACTATACCTCTATTTATAATTTAGTCATGCAAGTATTATCAATCTTGCACCAATTTTCCTAATAGTAAATCACGTGAATCAATAGTACACACATGTGAACACATAGTTATAAGCATGTGAATTAATAACAATTAATTGCTCATTTATCCGGTGAATTACCCGATTGGTTAATATAACCTCCAGACATCAATTATTATCGAAATAAATGTCGATATCTACTAACACTAATAATTCCCACACAATGGAACTATCAATTTCATCTTTAATCAACACGAACTTATTCATCATTAATATTATAACTCACAATATTTAACAACCAGGTCGTTCCCAAGAAAGAGGGGGTTTTCCGATAAGGATTTCTCTCTATTGGCGCGCAATTAGATTATCTAACCTCTCATTGACATAACTTCTATACATTATCAATATTGCAAATAATAATATGAATAACTTTGTCGTCTCAATTATTGATTTAATAATATAACATATTATGTAGATGATACTGTGACAATAATTGATCAATAATATGAGAGATATGATGCAGCAATTACTGTAGCAATAATTGAGTATAACTGAGTGACTTATCACGTAAGCATCAATAATTAAAACTGTGTGCTACTATACAATGATGAGTATTACTGTACTTTTATCACCGATTATTTTATGAAAACTTTCTTACTTTGAAAAATTTTCAAATATCACCCTTAACTTTAAACTTTTATCAATTTAACTATTTACCAAAATAAAAAAAAATTGATTACTTTTATTTTATAAAATTCGGGATCTCACAATCTCCCCTCCTTATGAAATTTCGCCCTCGAAATTTGCGTACCTGGTAGTTCGAAGAGATGAGAATATCTTGTTTTCTTTTCGGATTGTAACTTCTCGGTTATTTCCTCTCTATCATAATTTTCCCATTTCTCATCTCCTGTATTTCAGATATCATTCTAGAATATAGTTTCAAAATAAGGGTTAATTGACATGCCACATATTATTCCTATACTCTGACCGATCAATTAAATACCAAATAAACTTAGGTAGGTCATACTAGTGAAGGAATTCCCCGTCTCTCCCCTCCTAGTTCTTGTCTCACATCTCAGCCAGGGATCATATCCCTAAACTTTGATACCAATTGTGACGCCCCCAAAACAGGTATACATCACCCATCTTGGGTCGCCAAATACAACACTACAGAAATCAAATACAAACTTAATTATACAACTGTCAGGTAATATATGATAAAACATAGCTGAGAGTTTAAACACGAATATTGCCTTCTAGACAATATCCATACTCAATGGAGTCCTCATTATAATTATTATCACACTATTTTTTAAACTAGTGAGGACTACTATAGCCACCATCTCGGACCATCACTCCATTCCCCGACTCGTCCCAGTTATATTCTCATTTCTTGAAGAGAACAGTGAAAGAAAAGGGTGAGCTCAACTAGCCCAGTATGAAATATTATGACTAAGATAATGCATAATAAATTATCCTTAGCCTTCAACAATGTTAAACTGATAAAATACAATAAACATCAAGTTTAACTGCAGTAGAATAAACAATCCATTAGAAGAGTTAAGTAGAACATAATATCTACTATCTCCTCTAGATTAAAAGTCCATCGTTAATATTTCATTCCTATAATACTCATCAACAGTTCTTTGTTATACCAAAGACAAAAAGAACTATCATCACCTGTCTTCACTTGAACCACCAAAGATTATAGTTAAATCCATAATTCATTTTTATAGTCATGTAAATAAACAGTTTCTCCTTGCCACAAAGGCTTAATAGAACTTTACTCAATATCCTTACCCCAAAGGCTAAAGATATTCAAATGTAATAACAATGATCATAACAATCAGTTATGTACCTTTACACTACAGGCCAAAGATATTCAACTATAAAATCAATGGTCATGATCATACTAATCAATTATCTGTCAGTGCACTACGGCCAAAGATATTCAACTGTTAACTAATGGTCATGATCTTGCCAATCACATCATCGAATTATCCATGCACTACGGGCCAAGGATATTCGTTATTATCACCAGTGGTAATGATCATGTCATACACATGTCCATCATTGTACTACGGGCCAAAGCTATCAATCAATAGTTCGTCTTTGCACGTAAGCCAAAGATATACAACTGTAAAACCAATAATCAATAGTCCATCTTTGCACGTAAGCTAAAGATATACAACTGTAAAACTAATAATCAACAGTCCATCTTTGCATGTAAGCCAAAGATGACTTTCATCACAATATAAGCATTAGGATGATGACAATGATATAAGAATTAATCAAACGAAATCAAGGATAAATATTAAAGACTTTAAATTTATCCAGAGTTTAAAAATATCCAAATTATCAACATGATACTGCTTTGTGGAGTAAAATTCAAGAATAATATTCATGTACCAAAAATAATTTGGACAGAAAAGAAATATATTTTTTGGGTGCATAGTACCCCGGCATGAAAAGTGTCCCAAATACCCGAGTAAATAATACAAGAGTGAATAGTAACTCGTGAATAGTACCTCGTGAATAGTACTCTAGCACGAAAAGTGCCCCGAATACTCGAGTGAATAATATTTGAGTGAATAGTAATCGGGTGAATAGTACCCCATGAGTAATAACTCGTGAATAGTATTTCATCATGAAAAGATCAATAATTATCAAGAAAACTCATAATAATATTTCCATGAAAAGATACTGGATGAAGCGCAAATATCAACGATATTCTACTAATTTCATGGAGTATGGAAGCCAAAACTTCAACAAAATGAGTATAGAATTCAAAATCTGAAACGAAATAATATTACTTACATACTACAGAGTATGAAAGAAAATATTATTTCAAGCGAATATTAAACAAAAATAACATCCCTTGAATGGAAATAATATTCTAATGAATATTTAAAGAAGATAATATTCCTACGAATATTGAACGAAGATGATATTCCTTACGAATATTGAACGAAAATAATATTCATACGAATATGAAAAATAATTTCTCTTCAAAATATGAAATAAATAATACCCCTTACGACTGTTGAACAAAAATAATATTTCTATTAATATTAAACAAAGATGATATTCCTTACTTAATAATGAATCGAAAATAATATTCATACGAATACAAAAATAATCTCTTGAATATGAAATAAATAATACCCCTTAGAATTGTTGAATCGAAAATAATATTCCTACGAATATTGAATCAAAGATGATATTCCATACTTAATATTGAACAAAAATAATATTCATACTGAATACTTAAAAATAATATCTCTCTTCGAGGATATGAAATAAATAATACCCACTTACCTCTGTTGAATCAAAAAATAATATTCCTATGAATATTGAACGAAGATGATATTCCTTATGAATATTGAACGAAAATAATATTCCTACGAATACGAAAAAATAATATCTCTTCAGAATATGAAATAAATAATACCCCTTACCTCAGAAGAAGACTGGATACTAGAGTAGTGAAGTAGCAGACTACTCTTCTTCTTTCTCCCTATAGCTTCTCTCTCTATAATTGCTCTTGTGAGTCTTAGTGAATTGGTAAGAATGAAGGAAGAATGAGCTTCTATTTATAAGAAAATATAGTTTCGATAATTGCACGTTTTGGGGCTCGAAATATTACAGTATAATACCTTCATCTTTTCCTTTATTTTTAATTTAGTCATGCAAGTATTATCAAACTTGCACCACCTCCCCTAATAGTAAATCATGTGGATCAATAGTAAATCATGTGACTCAATAGTTCTAAACATGTGAAAAAATTAATTATAGTATAATAACATCAATTATACATCCATTTTTAATTTAGTCATGCAAGTATTATCAATCTTGCACCAATTTCCCTAATAGTAAATCATGTGAATCAATAGTACACACATATGAACACATAGTTATAAGCATGTGAATTAATAGCAATTAATTGCTCATTTATCCGGTAAATTCCCCGATTGGTCAATATAACCTCCAGACATCAATTATTATCAAAATAAATGTCGATATCTACTAAAACTAATAATTCCCACACAATGGAACTATCAATTTCATCTTTAATCAAAACGAACTTATTCATCATTAATATTATAACTCATAATATTTAACAACCAGGTCGTTCCCAAGAAAGAGGAGGCTTTCCGATAAAGATTTCTCCCTATTGACGCGCAATTAGATTATCTAACCTCTCATTGACAAAACTTCTAGACATTGTCAATATTTCAAATTATAATATAAATAACTTTGTCGTCTCAATTATTGATTTAATAATATAACATATTATGTAGATGATACTGTGACAATAATTGAATCAATAATATGAGAGATATGATGCAGCAATTATTGTAGCAATAATTGAGTATAACTGAGTGACTTATCACGTAAGCATCAATAATTAATACTGTGTGCTACTATGCAACCACGCGTATTACTGTACTTTTATCACCGATTATTTTATGAAAACTTTCTTACTTTGAAAAATTTTCAAATAGCACCCTTAACTTTAAACTTTTATTAATTTAACAATTTACCAAAATAGAAAAATTGAATACTTTTATTTCATAAAATTCGGGATCTCACAGTTTTGGTAATGATTTAAGCACAACAGAATTAAGATTTGTTTGTTTTCCCTTCAAGATATAATGAATTAATAGGAGTAAAGCAGTTATGACAGTTATAGCAGTTAGGGCAAGAATATAAAAGACACAATGATTGTAACGACCCCAAAATAGGTCCATTCCATCCAACCCATTCTGAGTCGCCAAATATATGGTACGAAAAACAACTACAACTTTATTACAACAATTGTCGTGCAATATACAACAACACATATGTCGTGAGTTTGATACAAATATATACCAACTGTAGTACGTCACAATGACACCTTACATAAAGGTATAGTCAAAAACCTGCTTTTAGAAATTAGAATCTTTGGGAAGTGCTCAAGAAAACCTTCGTATATGGGAGGCCATGCTTTTAGGTTATGGTAGATATCATATGGCCACAGAATTATCCTTGGTTGATCCAATAGACCCCAAAGAAAAACAAGAAGATTACTATCGTATTCTTCCCAATGGTGAGTCTTCTCTTGACATATCATTATCTCCACTATCTCTAATTGGGTATTATACTCCAAACAAACACCAAGATTATATAAGTAGTGCTTGTAAATATACTCAGCAAGTGGATGAGCACAACCATGTCTTATGATAACACGAGTTTGTATGTCATTAGACATCCTGTATGATAGTGACAAAACACCCTTCCAAAGTTGGGTTCGCCTCACCCTATTTAATTCACCAAAAATAACTATTAAATGATGTATAAAATACAACACACTAAAGCCCTCAATAAAATTATTTTCATACTCTTTAGGAGAACCTCAACAACTATAGACCACCGCTCTATTCCTTTGTTATCCCCACCAACCCAAATACACTTTTTTATTACCCGAAAGGAATTGTGAAACAAAAGGGTGAGCTCAACTAGCTCAAGAAAAAGAATATTATGACTAAAGATAAATAAATTATCAATAGTCTTCATCAAGAATGAATCGTAGATTTAGAACATATGGTAGATGATAAAACTTTTCAACCATAGTTGCAAAATGAACGAAGCAATCCATTAAAAGAGTCAAATAGACTATAAAGTCTATTGTCTTCTCCACGTTAAAAGTCCACCAACAATATTTTATCCTCTCAGAACATCAATCAACAGCCTTTTCCACAATCATATGAATAACTCATAATCATAATTGTGATTCTAAATTCTCTTCTCATCCGTGACGAAGATAAATTTTCATCACCGCCTTTACCTCAAAACATCAAATATCATGGTTATACCAAATCACAGCTTCCTGCTCATAATCATACTAATAATTTCATCTTTGCACCACGGGCCAAAGATATTCATCAACAGCTTCATCTTTACACTACAAAGCAAAGATATTCAACAACGAGTCATCTTTGCATTACAAGCCAAAGATATTCATCAATAATTCATCTTTGCACTACAAAGCTAAGATATTCAACAACAATCATCTTTGCATTACGAGCAAAAGATATTCATCAATAATTCATCTTTTGCACTACAAAGCTAAGATATTCATCAACAAGTCATCTTTGCATTACGAGCCAAAGATATTCATCAATAATTCATCTTTGCACTACCAAACAAAGATATTCAACAACAAGTCATCTTTGCATTACGAAAAGATATTCATCAATAATTCATCTTTGCACTACCTAATTAAGATATTCATCAACAAGTCATCTTTGCACAACGAGCCAAAGATATTCATATATCAAAGAAATACATAATTATTTCGTGGTTATATAACAATAATTATAACCATGTTGATCAATTCACCTTTGCACTTAAGCTAAAAATATTCAATTGTAAATTCAATGGTCATGATCATACCAGTCAACAATTCAACTTTTGCACTACTGGCCAAAGAGAACCTATGGTCACGATCATACCAATAATCTACCCATCTTTACACTCAAGTCAAAGAGAAATATCATCATTAGGGTTATAAGAATGTTATATAAAAATAATATAATCAAAACATGGTTTTAATTTCAAGAGTAAGATTCATAAATCAATGATAATTTGGTCAGAGAAGAAACCAATTTGTCGTGAATAGTACCCCGTATTCGTACATAGTACCGTATACGCATAAGAACTCTCTCGACAACCGAAAAGATAAAGTTTCATAATAAAATTCATATCCATATTTATAACACCTTAATCCAAATGTTATAAATCACTTAGAAATCTCATAATCTAATATTATTAATATTATAATAATATTTTAATCATTTCTCAAACTTATAAATAATTTAATCCAATTATTTACACTTTAATAATTAATGCATTTAATCATCTAAAAATGCCAAACTCATAAGATTTCATCATCATTAACCAAAACCCTCATAAAAATCTGCATATATCTCATATATGATTCTCAAGCCAATAAATCATATTTTCCAATTTTCTTACTTCACATAACATATTTAATTCATTTACTCATAACTAGAATATTTTCATGAAAAATACCAAATCAGTTCTAAAAATATTTCTTTTCTGGGATTTAGTATAAAATAGTCCCATATTGAACATATATTTTTCTCGAAATTTTAAAAATTCATTTACTATTTTTCATATGGCTAAAACCAATTTAATATTTAAACATTTATCATAAATTGTACTTTTATCCAAAAATTCAAATTCACAGAGTACAATCGATATTATATATATGTACTCTCAATAAAAATTTCATCAATTTTGGAGTTAACCGCAAGGAGTTATAAATAGTTACTTTTAAAATAGTCTTTTTTCTCATAAAATTCATAACTCCTAATCTATACATCCAAAAATACCTCAAAATAATCATAGTGGTGTAAAATTCAAGAATGATCAAAACATGGATACAATCAAAGCTAGTATCCGTATTAGATATTTTAGACGAAAAGAAAAATTTTCATTTTTCTATGAATAGTGCCATATTCGTGAATAGTGTCAGATATCGTGAATAAAGGCCGTATACGTGAATAAGTAACTCAACACCAAAAGATAGAAATTCCACAAAAAACATCTTCACGCTTCATGAATAGTACTCGTGAATAAGAACTCGTGAATAAGAACTCATGAATAGTAACTCGTGAATAGTAACTCGTGAATAAATAACCCCCGACATGAAAAAGTTCCAAATTTGATAAAAAATTCCAACCAATATTTCAAAGATAATGATATTGAAGAAATAATATCATTTGAGAAGAAAATAACATCCCTTACCTCGAAGAATCGAAGATTTCTAAGGAAAAACACGGATATAGTCTTTGAAGGAAACTTGCACCGCCTAACAACAATACTCAAAGTATACTCAAAATACTCACAAGAATACGCTCGATAATATAGAGAGAGAAAGAGAAAACTTTGTTTCGTGTGATTTTCAATTCTAACTTAGCCTCTATTTATAGGAAAATGTTAGCAGCAGCAAGCAGCATTTAACTCAAGCAACTCGATGGCTTTACCGCTACTATTCCCACCCACCACATTTGAAAATTCAATTGAGCACATTTCTCACCAACCAAAAGTGGGGCCCACCAATTCTAGAATTTTCCACCAAAATCATTTATAACCCAATTTCTCGAATCACCACTTTAAAATTCATAACAAATTATACGCTCATTTTAATTCGTTCAAAATTTGTGAACATATACTCAACTTATATATGTATAACATATCCAAAAATTACAACGATCCAACTATGGATCAAAAATTATAACTCACATAATAAAGTCAGTAAGAACAATCGATTTGATCTTTTAATACCTCCAATCCGGCAAAAAATACCGATAAAATACCTCAATATTAATTCCTTCATTTATAACCACATAAATAAATCCATCATTTATATCCACATCAAATAAATATTTCATTGTCATATAAATCAATAATTAATTATTCATAAATAATATTACAGAATCACAATAATGACAACCAGTGCGCTTCCCAGAAAGAGGGGGCTTTCCAATAAGAATTTCTCCTTATCGGGCGCCGCAATTAGGTGACCAAACCTCTCCTCGATGTAACTTTCTAGACATTGCCAATAATGCTATCTAATAATATTATTCAAATAATATGAATTATTGATCCGATAATGGAGATATCGTAAAAGACAATTATTGAACAACAATAATATAAAATATCAACGCATCAATTATTGAATCAATAAAATAAAATATTGAATAAGAATTATCGTAATAATTATTGAGTAGTGCCTTCTTACGTAAGAATCAATAATTCAAAATACTTGTGTCTAATACCGCAAAGCTATCGCAACAACGCGACATTACTTTATTTTACCAACCGTATTCCAACAAAGGTTAATTCAGTAACGATTACGCCGTTATTTATAAAAACTTAATTTTGTCGCTTTCTTCATCCGACGCTTATTCTCATTATGGGCCCAAAATGGTCGCTACTGTCGCATTTAATATTCCCCTACGTAAAAGAATATTCCACGACCAAACGAATATTCCCCACAACAATGAATATTTTATAACCACTTGTGTATTTTGAAAAAAATTCATATATCACCCTTAACTTTAACTTTTATCAATTTAACCATTTACCTAATAGTAATTATAAGAAAAATTGAATACTTTTATTTCATAAAATTCGGTCTTACAATCTCCCTCCTTATAAAATTTCGTCCCTAAATTTACGTACCTGGTATTTCAAAGAGTTGAGAATACCTTGTTTTCATTTCAGATTCTATCTCCCCTGTCATCATGATTTCTCCATTGCTCATCTCCTGTATTTCAGATATCATTCTAGAGTACAGCTTCAAAACAAGGGTTAATTTAACAAATTAACATATCTCCTAATATCCCGATATTATGACTGACCAACAAATAAGCTTAGGTAGGACACACTAGCGAAAGATTTACTCATCTCTCCCCTCCTAGTTCTAATCCCGATCTCCGCCAGAGATCATATCCCTAAGCTCTGATACCAAATGTAACTCATGTGTCCCAACCGTGGGACAAGACCTCACAATGGTACTACTCATCGCTTTTCCCACAGAATCCAAGGCCCCTACGGAGAGTCCGGCTTTGGTGCATCCCCCATCAACAGAAGTCACCAAATGAGAGGCTCTAGGGCTCTTTACTTATAGCTCGATACCAAATGTAACGAACCCCAAAATAGGTCCATTCCATCCAACCCATTCTCGAAGTCGCCAAATATATGGTACGAAAAACAACAACAACTTTATTACAACAATTGTCGTGCAAAATACAACAACACATATCTTTGTGAGTTTGATACAAATATATACCAACCAGAAGTACGTCACAATGACACCTTACATAAAGGTATAGTCAAAAACCTGCTTTTAGAAATTAGAATCTTTGGGAAGTGCTCAAGAAAACTTTCGTATACGGGAGGCCATGCTTTTAGGTTATGGTAGATATCATATGGCCACGTAATTATCCTTGGTTGACCTAATAGACCCCAAAGAAAAACAAGAAGATTACTATCGTATTCTTCCCAATGGTGAGTCTTCTCTTGACATATCATTATCTCCACTATCTCTAATTGGGTATTATACTCCAAACAAACACCAAGATTATATAAGTAGTGCTTGTAAATATACTCAAAGAAGTGGATGAGCACAACCATATCTTATGATAACACGAGTTTGTATGTCATTAGACATCTTGTATGATAGTGACAAAACACCCTTCCAAAGTTGGGTTCGCCTTCACCCTATTTAATTCACCAAAAATAACTATTAAATGATGTATAAAATACAACACACTAAAGCCCTCAATAAAATTATTTTCATACTCTTTAGGAGAACCTCAACAACTATAGACCACCGCTTTCTATTCCCTTGTTATCCCCGGGCCAACCCAAATACACTTTTATTACCCGAAAGGAATTGTGAAACAAAAGGGTGAGCACAACTAGCTCAAGAAAAGAATATTATGACTAAAGATAAATAAATTATCAATTGTCTTCATCAAGAATGAATCGTAGATTTAGAACATATGGTAGATGATAAAACTTTTCAACCATAGTTGCAAGTATGAACGAAGCAATCCATTAAAAGAGTCAAATAGACTATAAAGTCTATTGTCTTCTCCACGTTAAAAGTCCACCAACAATATTTTATCCTCGTAACATCAATCAACAGCCTCCTTTCCACAATCATATGAATAACTCATAATCATAATTGTGATTCTAAATTCCTCTTCTCATCCAGGACGAAGATAAATTTTCATCACATGTCTTTACCTGAAACATCAAATATCATGGTTATACCAAATCATAGTTCCTGTTCATAATCATACTAATAATTTCATCTTTGCACCACGGGCCAAAGATATTCATCAACAGTTCATCTTTACACTACAAAGCAAAGATATTCAATAACGAGTCATCTTTGCATTACAGCCAAAGATATTCATCAATAATTCATCTTTGCACTACAAAGCAAAAGATATTCAACAACAGTCATCTTTGCATTACGAGCAAAAGATATTCATCAATAATTCATCTTTGCACTACAGGCTAAGATATTCATCAACAAGTCATCTTTGCACTACGAGCTAAAGATATTCATCAATAATTCATCTTTGCACAACCAGCTAAAGATATTCAACAACAGGTCATCTTTGCATTACGGGCAAAAGATATTCATCAATAATTCATCTTTGCACTACCGGCTAAGATATTCATCAACAAGTCATCTTTGCACAACGAGCCAAAGATATTCATATATCAAAGAAATACATAATTATTTTAGAAGTTATATAACAATAATTATAACCATGTTGATCAATTCACCTTTGCACTTAAGCTAAAAATATTCAATTGTAAATTCAATGGTCATGATCATACCAATAACAATTCAACTTTTGCACTCTTGGCGAAAGAGAACCTATGGTCACGATCATACCAATAATCTACCCATCTTTACACTCAAGTCAAAGAGAAATATCATCATTAGGGTTATAAGAATGTTATATAAAAATAATATAATCAAAACATGGTTTTAATTTCAAGAGTAAGATTCATAAATCAATGATAATTTGGAGAAGAAACCAATTTGTCGTGAATAAGTACCCGTCGTATTCAATACATAGTCCCGTATACGTGTAAGTAACTCCTCGACCTAAAAGATAAAGTTTCATAATAAAATTCATATCCATATTTATAACACCTTAATCCAAATGTTATAAATCACTTAGAAATCTCATAATCTAATATTATTAATATTATAATAATATTTTAATCATTTCTCAAACTTATAAATAATTTAATCCAATTATTTACACTTTAATAATTAATGCATTTAATCATCTAAAATGCCAAACTCATAAGATTTCATCATCATTAACCAAAACCCTCATAAAAATCAGATATATCTCATATATGATTCTCAAGCCAATAAATCATATTTTCCAATTTTCTTACTTCACATAACATATTTAATTCATTTACTCATAACTAGAATATTTTCATGAAAAATACCAAATCAGTTCTAAAAATATTTCTTTTCTCGGGATTTAGTATAAAATAGTCCCATATTGAACATATATTTTTCTCGAAATTTTAAAAATTCATTTACTATTTTTCATATAGGCTAAAACCAATTTAATATTTAAACATTTATCATAAATTGTACTTTTATCCAAAAATTCAAATTCACAGAGTACATCGATATTATATATATGTACTCTCAATAAAATTTCATCAATTTTGGAGTTAACCGCAAGGAGTTATAAATAGTTACTTTTAAAATAGTCTTTTCTCATAAAATCCATAACTCCTAATCTATACATCCAAAAATACCTCAAAATAATCATAGTGGTGTAAAATTCAAGAATGATCAAAACATGGATACAATCAAAGCTAGTATCCGTATTAGATATTTTAGACGAAAAGAAAAATTTTCATTTTTCTATGAATAATGTCGTATTCGTGAATAGTCTTCAGATACGTGAATAAAGCCAGATACGTGAATAAGAACTCTAACACCAAAAGATAGAAATTCCACAAAAAACATCTTCACGCTTCATGAATAGTACTCGTGAATAGTAACTCGTGAATCGTGAATAACTCTTCGTGAATAGTAACCCCGAGCATGAAAAAGTTCCAAATTTGATAAAAAATTCCAACCAATATTTCAAAGATAATGATATTGAAGAAATAATATCATTTGAGAAGAAAATAACATCCCTTACCTCGAAAAATCACAGATTTTAGTTGAAACACCTGAGGATATAGTCTTTGAAGGAAACTTGCACCGCCTAACAATACTCAAAGTATACTCAAAATACTCACAAGAATACGCTCGATAATATAGAGAGAGAAAGAGAGAAAACTTGTTTCTGGTGTGATTTTCAATTCTAACTTAGCCTCTATTTATAGGAAAATGTTAGCACGTCAAGCGCACTTAACTCAAGAACTCCGATGGCTTTACCTGCTACTATTCTCACCCACCACATTTGAAAATTCAATTGAGCACATTTCTCACCAACCAAAAGTGGGGCCCACCAATTCTAGAATTTTCCACCAAAATCATTTATAACCCAATTTCTGAATCAGTCACCTCTTAAAATTCATAACAAATTATACGCTCATTTTTAACGGTTCAAAATTTGTGAACATATACTCAACTTATATATGTATAACATATCCAAAAATTACAACGATCCAACAGTGGATCAAAAATTATAACTCACATAATAAAGGCTGTAAGAACACTGATTTGATCTTTTAATACCTCCAATCCGACAAAATACTGATAAAATACCTCAACATTAATTCCTTCATTTATAACCACATAAATAAATCCATCATTTATATCCACATCAAATAAATATTTCATTGTCATATAAATCAATAATTAATTATTCATAAATAATATTACAGAATCACAATAATGACAACCAGGCGCCTCCTGAGGAAAGAGGGGCTTTCAATAAGAATTTCTCCTTCATCAAGCGCCGCAATTAGGTGACCAAACCTCTCCTCGATGTAACTTTCTAGACATTGCCAATAATGCTATCTAATAATATTATTCAAATAATATGAATTATTGATCCGATAATGGAATCTTCAGCGTTGACAATTATTGAACAACAATAATATAAAATATCAACGCATCAATTATTGAATCAATAAAATAAAATATTGAACAAAGAATTACCGTAATAATTATTGAGTAGTGCCTTCTTACGTAAGAATCAATAATTCAAAAATACCGTAATACCGTAAAGCCATCTTGTGCAACAACGCGTATTACTTTTTATTTTACCAACCGGTATTCCAACAATGTTAATTGATAACGATTACGCCGTTATTTATAAAAACTTAATTTTGTCGCTTTCTTCATCCGAAGCGCTTATTCTCATTATGGGGCCCAAAAATGGTCATGCTACTGTCAAGTAAATTTAATATTCCCCACGTAAAAGAATATTCCACGACCAAACGAATATTCCCCGACAACAATGAATATTTTATAACCACTTGTGTATTTTGAAAAAAAATTCATATATCACCCTTAACTTTAACTTTTATCAATTTAACCATTTACTGAATAGTAATTATAAGAAAAATTGAATACTTTTATTTCATAAAATTCGGGGTCTTACAATGATTTTAAGTGGTTTAGAGCATTCAAAGCTCCTAGTCCACTCTTTTACTCCTCGAGTAGGAAATCCACTAAGGATATCTTTACAACTTCTGAATCTCACATATTCCTTCAAGACCAGCAGTCTTGGAACTTCTTAGTTCACTATTGAACTCTTCAAGTCCAATAGACTTGGTACTTCTTAGTTCACTTAGAACTCTTCAAGTCATTCTGACTTGGAACTTCTTCCTTCACTTGATAATAGTTGAGTTCTTGAATGGTTCTACTCAATTGTCGTTAAGCTTGTGTTCGAAAGAACTGAGTAGCTGAGCAAGCTTTTCTTTTTAGATCGTAGATTTGAGCGTTGAGTGTTCTTCAGCATTTTGTTCAGTACTTGCTTGATCTCTTTCATTTGCTGAAGCATTGTATATATGATATCTTTGAAATATATCTGTTGAAGACATCCGTTGAAACATTAAATGCATTTAACATTTTTGAGCTTTGATGGAGACTTTTTTCACAACTTCTGATTAGCAGACTGGCTCACTGACACAACAGACTGCTATCTCACCTAACACCTGAAAAAGTGTTTTTTGCTGACCCATAGTACTTTCCTTAGCTTCTTCAATACGTTTCTTTTTTATATACTAAGGATGATTGTTGTGTCATTGGGACTCCCGAGGTCTTTAACGTCTATAGCTCATTCCATATTTGTTGTGATTTATCTTAAAACAAATGGACGAGGCTCGATGCTTCTGACACAGACAAATGAAGCTTTACGATTCTGATCGTGGTGTCTTGCCACCTTGGTACTTGATCTGATGCTGCTAGATGAGAACACTATGATTTCTCTTAAGTACTGGTACACTACGATCTTTACTTGCTTGACTTGCAGACTCTACGCTTTCTTGAGCACTCTTTAACCTCTGATTTGGCTCGAAAAGCGTTAGGACTACTCTACGACTTTGAAGAGGCCCTACAAAGTAGATACACTACAATCCTCGATACTCTATGATTCTGCCTTGTCTTCTACAATCTCTTGATCATCTTGATAGACTATGATTCAGTTGAAGCCTATTTATTACATCTCAAGATATAGATCAACCTAATAACTTTGATCTTTTCTTCTATACATTCATTTATAGAATGATAAACATTATAGTCCAGATCAACCTAACAAATTTGATCTATCACTAAGTCCTTGTACACGTGTTCCTTTGAAGGACTTTACATATAATCATTTAACTTTCAACATCAAATTTTAAATGTGCAATCTCTAACCAATCTCCCCCTATTTAATGTTGACATAACCAAGGAGATTTGTATCATGATTATTAATTTCTAGATGCAGTTGCTAGAAAGTAAATATGACTTAGTGTTTCAGTGAGCAGCTGAAACTTCTAGAGAATAAGCATAAATTTATTGATGTTTGTAAAGACAGATATTACAATTAAGCTTAGTTACATCAAAAAGAAATGAGTTTCAACTTTTCTCTATTTCTTCTGCCTTTTATTCCTTGGAGGATTTGCATACTCTTGAGCTCTTCTTCTCCTACTGATTTCATCTCTCCATGCTATATCTTCCATCTCACTTTGACTTAACCTCGGCAAATGTTCATGTCTATTCATGAATGCAGGATCTCCAATTGGCATTCATAAGCCTGTGATGGTCACCTTTTGTGAGCTTGGAGAAGGCCTTTGACTCCTTAGTGGTTGTGCCATGAGAATTTGAAGTTGTTCATGTCGTGGAGTCTGATGGCGAGACTGTCTTACAAGAGAACTTTTAGGAGAACTTCTTGAGAAGTGAGAAAGTTTACCTTTGCCTTTTCCTCCTTTGCCTTTTCCTTTGTCGCCTCATTCTCCTTTATTTTCCCCCTTTATGTCAGCATCAAGGGTTCGAATATCTTCAAATAGGAGAGTCATGCCTTGTACTAGTTCGTTGAGTTGAGTCTGGGATTGAACAATGTTTGCACAATTTTCTTAAATCAGAGAGTCAGTTCGAGCTTCTCTCTTTTTTAGAATGGACAAGACATTTTCAGTTTGTTGCATTTAACCCATGGATAATGGTTAGAATTCTTTCATTTCGGTCTTTAGACTCGTGAGATTTTCTATCAGAAGTTGATTTTGGGATTCTTGAGTATTTTGTAAAATAAGAACAACATCCCTGTGCTTCTTGGCAGCTAGATAGTGGATTTGATCCCTTTCATTGATACTCTGAATCATCTTTTTATTATCTCCCTAAGCTTCTTTGTTAGGTCAGAACTTAGGTTGCTTGCGAGAGCATTGGCAGCATCAATCAAATGAGTTAGCCTCATATGAACAAGTTCGAAGTGAACTTCAAGATCTTCTTGTATGGGGTCACTTTCTTAGTTGCTTCTGACAACTCCGTTTTGGTAGGGAGATCAGATATAAGCTCAAGGAGTTGCGGATTATTTGGAGGAGAGGCTTTTGAGTGTTGACCTTGCATTTGGTAGAGAACAAGATCAAGACTGAAATAGTCGTTGGTTGAGGAAGATTGTATGTCTGATGGAGGGGCAGGTGTATGAGGTTGAGCTTCAAAAGGGATTGAGTCTACGATCTTAACAGGTGACTCGACGACTTGTGAAAGTGATTCTACGATTGGATGTGGCTCAATAATCGTAGAGGGAGAGATGATAGGATATTGGATCAACACAAAGTGGCACATTTGGTTCATCAGTTACAGAATGTTGGGATTCTAAAACTGGAAATTGATTGAGTGGATGAAGTATCACTTACAACCATCTTGGTAATTCATTGAATTGGTTGAAAAACGATGGTGGAAAGTGATTTACCCTAAAAGAGATGGGAATAGTTTGTACCTCATGCCCATTTTCTGAAGAGGGGTTGTTGGTGATCAATTTTTGGGCAAAGTTGATTTTTCCTGGGAATCCATGAGCTAGCACCGAAATTGCTGGATAGGCTTTGAAGGTCCAGAACATGTGATCCCAGGAGTTGAGAATTTGGGCTCTGTGAAAAGGCATCATAGGTAGATAGGAGAACAGTTGATTGTAGTTGGCTCTCCTATAACCATCACAACCCACAACTATAATCTCAACCTCATCATCCTCTTCTTCTTCTTTATCTTCTTGTGAAGATTCCACTTCAACAATTACCTCCACTTGACTTCCTTGCTTTTCTTCTCTCTCATCCTCCATAGCTTACTTCTTTCCATTTCTGCAGTTTCTGAAGCTAGAATCTCTTGAGGAACGGAAGGAGATTCCTGATGATCTCTTGGAAGTTCTTCTTCAGGTGCAACTTCTTCTGACATAGGGACTTCATGATGCTCCCCCTCAGCTAGATCATTCTCTAGAGTAAGAACTTCAGGCAGCTCCCCCTCAACTGGAGCATTCTCTAGAGTAAGAACTTCAGCTGTCCCTTAACTTGAGCTGAGCATTCTCTAGAGCATTTCACACAGCTCCCCCTCAGCTGGAGCATTCTCTAGAGTAAGAACTTCAGGTAGCTCCCCCTCAACTTGAGCTGTGTTCTTTTGACTTGCTTTGGATAGCCCCTTCTTAGCTTCGGGTAATCCTTTCTCAGCAGCTATCTTTCTGTCTTCTTCTTTTAGCACTCCTTCATTGACAAGGATGCACTTCTTAACAAATTTTCTTCTTGGCTTCCTAGGCTGAGCCACAGCTTTAGCACTTTTTTCAGCTTCAGCTCTTAATGGTTGATCAGTCTGAGAAGCTGTTACAGCATCTTCTTCGTGAGTGGTGTCCAGTCTGGTCTCTATGATCGGTGGAGACAGATGGCTTCTTTGACTTGTGACTGGGTGAACTGTGTTTTCTCTCCTTAAGCAGCTGAGAGATGGTAGCTCTGTCTTCATCTTCATCAGACTGCTGTTCTTTCCTTTTCAAGTTCCTTAGAGTTTTCAGTGCCAGAACACTCTTGAGGTAGATCGGTAGTTGAACCTTGAGGCTCCTCTGCCATTTGAGCCTTCATTTTTCTTTTACCCTTGCTTTTTCTGATTAAAGCAATGGGTTTTTCCTTATTGATTTCTTCTTCTTCTTCTTCAGTCTCCTTCACAACTGACATGTTTCCTGGAATCCCGTACTCCTTTGCATCACCAGTTCTTCCACTGGACTCAGACAGTATCCTTACATTTTCTACTGGAGTTCTTTTCCAGTTCTCAAACAGCTGCTGGGTCATTCTTCTATTTGGATTGATGGATTCTTCTTCATCATCCCCAATCTTATCTCCCAATGCTGACTGTATGATGATGCTTATAAATCTCCCGTAGAGCATCTTTCCAGAACGCTTTGACTTTTTCAAACTGAGTATCTATTTCCCTATCTAGTCGAGTAGTAGGGCTCCATAGTTGAGTTGAATCCCATAACTGATTACTGTCATGAGCTTAAGCTGAACTTCGTTCACAGAGTCATGTCCAGAGCTCTTGCAGCATATGCATTTTCCAACAATGTCAGCCAAAAATTTATACCTTTGGGGGAACTATTTCTTTTTGTACCCTCTGACAGTCAAAATTTTTTTGTGATGCATCTTCTTTAATCCTTCATGAAAATTAATGCCTTGTATGAATGGAAATCCTTTCGATTTGAAACCTAGGGCTAGGTTTATATCCTTAGCTTTGAGTTTAATTTCCACGTTCTTGACCCTTGTGGTGATGACATCGTTCTCAAACTTTCCATTCCTGTAGAATTCTTTTATCAGCTTTGGGTAGATCCACGTGCTTGATCTTCAAGACCAGCTTTCTTTATCAGAGATAATATTTTGTGAAATTTGGGATCAGCTGTCTTGAACTCATCAAAACAGAGTCGGTAACCAGTGATGACATTTGAATCCGCCATTGATTTCTTTGTACTGAGGATGATTGAGTGATTTTGAAAGCTAGGGTTTCTACTGGTAGAGAGAGAGAAATAAGCTTTTTGAACTTCTGGGGTGAGTTTTCAAAAATGCCTTTTTAAACTATACTTGCAACTTCCCTCCACTCGATCTGCGTAGTGGGACATGTGTCGAGTTCTGCTTGGCTCCACAATTTTAACTTGTGTGGAAAATACTAATTTACCCTTAGCTTCTCCTGAGCTAGTGTAGTCTTTGGGAGGACTACAATCGTCGAGGTAGCACTACGGTCGTTGAGGTTGTCATTGTGATCGTTGAGTCCACTGTTGAATCTGCTCTACGAACATTATCTGCTCTGTTCCTTGTGATGAACCTTTGACTTAGCATTTCTTCTGAGTTAAGGTAGCTCAAGAAGGGCAAACCTCTTAGAATGAACTAAGGATTAGGTTTGTCCCTGAGGCACTTCACAGAGAGATTTCTTGGATTTATTGGAACTTTTGTTATCACAGGATGCTTCTTTGTCATGTTGAAGAGGCTCTACGATCGTGGTCTTTCTTTGGTTCTGTCTAAGATTTTGAACATAGCCTTTATATCTGCATGGTTAGTACAGACTAGAGCATAGATTTTATGGTTGTAGATTTAGCATGCCTAGCTCACTTATTAATTTATTAAATCTAGATTCATCTAGAGGCTTTGTAAAGACATCAACAAGTTGATTTTTAATAGGGATGTATTGTAAAGATATGGTTCCATTTTGAACATGATCCCTAATAAAATGATATCTTATTTCTATATGCTTAGTCCTAGAATGTATGACAGGATTGCGTGTTATTGTTATGGCACTTGTGTTATCACAATGAACAGGTATAGATGTGAAATCAAACCCATAATCTGCTAGTTGATTTTTCATCCATAATATTTGAGCACAATAGCTGCCTGCAGCAATATATTCAGCTTCTGCAGTTGATGTAGATACTAAGTTTTTCTTTTTGTTAAACCAGGACACAAGTCTATTTCCTACCAATTAACAGGCGCCACTGGTACTTTTTTTGTCTATTTTGTAACCTGCAAAGTCAGCATCTGTATATGCTGTTAGTTCAAAGGAGGACTCCTTGGGATACCAAAGTCCCAAGTGAGGTGTACCCTTGAGATACCTGAAAATCCTTTTTACTGCAATTAAGTGTGACTCCTTAGGATTAGCTTGAAATCTAGCACATATACATGTTGCAAACATTATGTCTGGTCTACTGGCATTTAGGTATAGAAGAGAGCCTATCATACCTCTGTATTGAGTTATATCAATACTTTTACCTTTTTCATCTTTGTCAAGCTTGGTTGCTGGAGCAATTGGGGTTTTCATGGGAAAGGCTGATTCCATGTCATACTTTTTAAGTAGGTCTTTAATGTACTTGGCTTGGTTTATGAAGATTCCTTCATCAGTCTGTTTTAGTTGCAGTCCAAGGAAGAAGTTCAGCTCACCCATCATGCTCATTTCAAACTTGCTTTGCATAAGCTTCGCAAATCTCTTACATAATTTTTCATCAGTAGAGCCAAAGATAATGTCATCAACATATATTTGAACTAATAAGATTTTATCTTTATGCTTTCTAAGAAATAATGTGGTGTCTACTCTACCTCTAGTGAACCCATTTTCAATAAGAAAGTTAGTTAATATTTCATACCATGCTCTAAGTGCTTGTTTAAGACCATATAGGGCTTTTTCTAATCTATAGGCATAATTAGAGAGAGATGGATTGATGAAACCTGGAGGTTGCTCTACAAATACTTCTTCTTGGAGTTCACTATTCAGGAATGCACTTTTGACATCCATCTAAAAAACTTTGAATTTCATGTGAGCAGCAAAGGCAAGGAATATTCTAATGGTTTCTAATCTGGCAACAGGTGCAAAGGTTTCATCGTAGTCAATGCCTTCTTCCTGAGAGTAACCTTTGGCCACTAGTCTTGCCTTATTCCTTGTTATTACTCCATCTTCATCCATCTTTTTCCTGAAGATCTACTTGGTGCCAATGATAGGATGTCTCTTTGGTCTTGGAACTAATCTCCATACTTTGCTTCTTTCAAACTGATTTAGTTCTTCCTGCATAGCTTCTATCCAGCTGGAGTCTTCCATATCATTTTCTATCTTCTTGGGTTCCATTTGTCATAGAAAGCTCAGATAGAAACACTCATTTTGGGTGGCAGATCTTGTTTTGACTCTTGCATTTGGGTCTCTAATGATTAAGTCTTGAGTGTGATCTCTTGCCCATCTATTTCCTATTGGAACATATGTCCTGATGCCTTCTTGTCTGAGACCTTCAAGATCTATTTTAGCTTCTTGATGTGGAGGTTCATTGTCTTGCGCAATTCTCTCTACGATCTCCTCTTCTTGCTCAATGATTTCATTTTCTGGAACTACGATCATGGTGTTAAGCTCGGCGACCTCGTTCGTAGTGTCTAAATTGTCATTCGTAGTGTCTTGAGACATTGTTTTGTCCAAGTCTGTTTCATCAAAGATGATGTGAATTGAGACTTCAACACTTAGTGTTTTCTTGTTGAACACTCTATAAGCTTTACTGTCTGTGGCATATCCGAGAAAGATTCCTTTGTCAGACTTGGGTTGGAACTTTGTCAAATACTATTTTCCGTTGTTGAGTATATAGCATGCATGTACCAAACACATGAAAGTAGTCGACACTTGGCTTTCTTCCTCTCCACGGTTAAGTAGGAGTCTTCTTTAACGTTGAGTGTACAAGAGATCTGCTACGAGTGTAGCATGCGAAGTGTGGATGACTTTTCCGCCTAAGTATTCAGCGGATGGGTTCTTTGCTAGTACAGTTCTTCTAGCCTCTAGTAACGTTCTGTTCTTTCTCTCAGCTACTCCATTTTGCTGAGGGGTTCATGGAGCTGAGAAGTTGTGACTGATGCCATTATCTGTGCATAACTGGTCCATCTCAAAGAAGTCGAATTCTCTGCCATGATCACTTCTTATAACCTTGATTTTCTCCTCTCTCTCATTCATCATTAGTTTGAATATTTTGATTAGTTGGGAGCTAGTTTCATCTTTTAGGTTTAAAAAGAACACCCATGTGAATTTGGTGTAGTCATCCACTACGACCAGTGAGTATCTCTTCCCTCCAAGACTCGTTGTTGGAATTGGCCCGAATAGATCCATGTGAAACAGTTGCAGGGGCTTGTCAATTGAGTTGACAATTTTGCTCTTAAATGAGCTTCTAGTCTGCTTTCCAAGCTGACATGCATTGCAAGGCCTATTTTTGACGAAGCTAAACTTGGGTAAGCCTGCAACTAGATCTTTTGAGGCCAGTTTAGACATGCTTTTGAAGTTGAGATGAGACAGTCTTCTATGCCATAGCCAGCTCATTTCTTCAGATGCTTTAGCCAGAAAGCATATCTTCTCATCCGAGCTTAGTTGATCAAGATTGACAGTATATACGTTGCCTTCTCTTGTTCCAGTCAGCTTTATAGAGGATTTCTTCAGGTCTCTGACTTGACATTGATAGTTGAGAAAAGTGACTTGATGAACCTTGTCGCAAAGTTGGCTTATGCTCAAAAGATTGTGTTGTAAACCTTCCACATTGGCTACTTTACTGAAAGATACTGCACCATTCCCAGTTGAGCCATATCCTCTTGTCTTGCCAGAGCTATTGTCTCCGAAGATGACTAACGGACCTTCCTTCTCTATGTAATTAGACAGAAGGGCTTTGTTCCCTATCATGTGCCTTGAGCATCCACTGTCCAGATACCAGGTTGTGATCGTGGAGTTCTGTTCATGTGGTAATATTAAACTTTTCATTTTGGTACCCATACTTGTGTGGGTTCTACTTTGTTAGTACCCTTGGGAACCCAAATTTGCTTAATTCTTGGTTTCACATGCATAGGATTATGGTAGCATATGGTAGACTTATGACCAGTTTTATTACATACAAAACATCTAATATAGTGCATGCTTGTGTGTGTGTGTGGATTCTTCCTCCATTTGGACTTATGTGATTTTTCAGCAATCCTTCCTTTATACTTATTTTCCTTTTTCCATGTGTCCTTTTGTTTCATGATTAGTGAAGAGTGAGGCTTAACCCTACTATTCCTTCCCAGTTGGTTTGTGGAGTCGATTTTACTCGACTCTACGACCCTTTGAGGTTGGAGAGTAGAGACTGAGTTACTCTTTTCTCCTCTAAAACCTAGGCCAACATGAGATCCTTTATTCCTTGGAACATAGGTTAGATCTGAAGAGGAGGGTTGGACTGGTTCTTCCTTCTGTGAGGATTTCACAAATGTAATGCTTCTACTAAAACTTGAAACATTATTAGAGCTAGTTTCCTTTATCTTTTCCACATATGGTTCTGAGGTGGGTTCCCCAAAACCTAAACTTGTTCTATCAGATGAACTTCTCCGACTGGAGATCAGGGAGTCCATAGAAGAAGAGGATATATTCCATGTAGAGATTGTCATTTCTAGTTCCTCAATTTTGGAGGTCACACTTGACTCTCTTTGTGCATTAAGTTCATTGGTCTGTTTTAAGAACTTATTCTCAGCTTCAAGTTTGGAGAGAGAATTAGTACTTAGAAGAGCTATTTCCAGTTCTTCTTGAACTTTCTCTTTCTCTTTTGGAAGAAGAGAATAATCTTTGACGTAACTCTAAACCATTTCATGTATTGATGCAGATCAGATGTTATGCCATGTAGAGCAGTTCTTAAGTCATCAATGTCTACATCAGGAGAGTTAAAGTCAAATACCTCATCTATACTTACTTCATGTATATCAGATTTCTTCTTATCCTTTGTATGTTTGGCCATCAGACAAAGATTTGCCACTTGAGGATCTTCATCATCTCCAGATTCGGGAGTTGAGTCGTTGTCTGAGTCACTCCAAGATCCTCCGGCCACAAGAACTTTATCTTTCTTCTGGAGCCTCTTGTTGCCTTTGAATTCTTTCTTTGAATTTGATATTTTCTTGAGTTCTTCTCTGAGAGGCTTGTTGTAGTTTGCAATGAAATGACCAGGCTTTTTGCAGTTGTAGCATAAGTCGTTTATGTGTTCCTGGCTGTTGTAGTTGTTGAACTTCTTAGGCTTGCTGCTTTTGCCTTGACGCATGAACCTTCTGAGTCTTTTCACCAACATTGCAAAATCCTCATCATCATTTTCATCATAGTCAGACTCATTCTCAGTGTTAGCTTTGGAGATGTTATCTGTTACTTTGAGAGCAACTCCTTTGTCTTTCTTTCTTCCTTCAGATAGAGTTTCTGCTCATTGATTCAGCTCCAGTTCATATGTGAGAAGGTTACCATATAACTGTTGAACAGTCATTTCATGGAGATTCTTTGATTACAGTGGTTTTGGCATCCCACTTGCTAGGTAAATCTCTCATGAACTTTATGATTAGATTTTTTTTTGGATAGATCTTTTCATAGGCTCGAAGAGAGTTGAGCAGTACATTGAATCTTTCGTAGGTGGAAGTGACATTTTCTCCTTGAACATGTGCAAACATTTCATATTGTTGAGTCAGAAGACTGCTATCTCACCTAACAGCTGAAAAGGTGTTTTCTGCTGACCCATAGTACTTTCCTTAGCTTCTTCAATACATTTTTTTTTTGCTAATTTGGTTTATGTGTATAAAAGAACTCAAAAGGAACAACGGCTAAGGGGCATATCCCATGCTATTGCAAGATCATCTAAAGGCATTCCACAGAGGAGCTGGCTATAGAGAATCACACTCAACACGATAAGTCTCAGGAGAGAGACATCATACAAAGACAATTAAGGTTAAGCAAGCCAGTTACAGTAATAATGACAAAAAGTTGTGGCTTTGTTAAAGGAGATACATGTAGATAATCTAGACTTAATGATATTAACAACATCTGCTGCAAGGCAATTTGGTGGAATCAGGGTGCCAGAGTGGAGTTTCTTGTTCCTAGCTTCCCAGACTTTGTAGAAGACAACTGCAAGTGAGAGCCCCATGATATTCTTTGACAGTTTCGGGCCTTGGCAAGAAATGATCTTGGTGATCAGGCTTATCCAGTCCAAAGGAAAGGAATTCCAAAGTTCTAATGAGAAAGCTGCTTGAAGGATTGTGCTAGAATGCATGCATGTGGAAAAAAATGGACGAAGGTTTCGGGGCAAGTGTTGCACAAGGGGCAATTGAAAACCCGGCCAGTATAGGATTTAGTAAGATCATTTGTTCGGGATCTACCCAAAAACCCCAGCTAAAGGATAAAAGAAAACCTTGGAACATGAAATTTGTTCCAAACAGTTTTGTGCCAATCCACAGTTGCATTCCTCTTTCGGATGATGTCCCATATGTGTCGAGTCCTGATGCAAAGAATATCGGTAGAGGACCAGAGAATAATGTCATGGTGGCCAGATGGAACAGCTGCAGAGAAGATAGAGTTACGAAATGTGATGACGTCGTGGTGATTTGAGCTAGGAAGGTTCCAGTGAGATGTGTTTATAATGTCCAAAACTCGAGCAGTAACAGGAAGCCGAGAATTGGCTAGCAAGGAGCTAGAAGGGTTGATGGTAGATCCATTGAGCCAAGGGTCGTAGCATAGGCTAAAATTGTTACCAGATCCAACCTTATAATGTAGGTGCATGAGAGCAAGAGGACGAAGTTTAAGGATTTGTCTCCAAGTCCATGAACAATCCGTGGGTGTATCAATCTGCCAAATAGATTTACCTTTTAGAACAGTGGACTGTACCCATTTAGCCCACAAAGAACTTGGTTGAGCATGCAAGAGGCGGGTAAGGTGAAGAAGGGTGAGAGACTTGTTCCAATCCAAGAGGCATTTTAAGCCTAAACCACCCTCTTCAGTAGGGAGAGTAACCTTATTCCATGAAACTTTTGCTCCATAATGGGAAAGTGAAGCTCCTTTCCACAAGAATCGACATAAAATTGATTGTATGGATCGAATGACAGCCTTAGGAAGGATAAAGTGAGCACTCCAGTAGTGTTGAATGGCAAAAAGGACCGACTTAATAAGTTGGAGCCGACCCAAGTATGCTAAAACTTTAGTGGTCCAAGAAGTGACTCGGCGAGTAATCCTGTGCAACAGAGGCATGCAATCAAGGTAGGAGAGTTTTGAGGAGATGAGAGGTACACCTAAAAACTTAGTAGGGAGGGAGCCAAGGGTGAAACCAAGGGTCGAGATAACATATGATGTGGTTTCAGCATCGGCACAAGACAGAAAGCATTGGCTTTTGTGGATGTTTGGGATAAGACCAGAGAATAAGGAGAAGGAGATAATGCATGAGTGGATGATGGTGATAGATTTGATATTTGCATGGCAGAAAACAAGGATATCATCGGCAAAGAGGAGGTGGGTAATGTCCAAGTTTTTGGTTCTCCAATGGAAACAGAAATCAAGTTTACTAGCACCCCAATGTAGTTTCATGGATAACAATTCCATAATTAGGATAAAAAGGTAGGGAGAGATGGGATCTCCTTGCCGAAGTCCCCTAGAGCTGCTGAAGTAACCAGCCAAGGATCCATTTACTTTGATGGAGAACATGGCAGTGGTGATACAAGCCTGCACCCATTTGATGAAAGGAGTTGGGAAGCTGAAAAATTGAAGAATATAAAAGAGGAACTTCTGATTAATAGTGTCAAAAGCTTTTTGCAGATCGATTTTGAAGGCACGTCTAGGTGAACCTGAGCTACGGTGGTAATTTCGGAATAGCTCTTGAGCTAGCAGAATATTGTCACTGATATTTCTATCTTTGATGAAGGCTTACTGAGCTTTGTCAATAATAGAAGGGAGCACAGTTTTCAGCCGGTTCGAGAGGATTTTGGAGACACACTTGTAAATTGTTTTGCAACATGAAATAGGGCGGAAGTTGGTCATGGAGGAAGGGTTTGGACATTTAGGGATGAGAGCAATAGCTGTGGAGTTTATGCCTTTCGGAAGTTTGCAAGAGGAAAAGAAAAAAAGTACTGCATTTGTGAAATCTTCGCCCACAATGTCCCAGCAGTTTAGAAAGAAGTTTACATTAAAGTTGTCTGGCCCAGGGCTTTTGTTCTTCTTCATAGCCGGAAGAACACTTAGAATATCGGCCAATGAGAGATAGGGGCGAGAGGTTTTGAAGCACCGGCGGCGGTGATTTGCTTTGAAGGAGTGACCCCGAAATTCTCTAGGCTAGAGTAAGGATTTGGCAGGCGTGGGTTGAAAAGATATGTGAAGTAGGTAACAGCAACATTTGCAACCTCCTCGTGACCAGAGACAATAACACCTGCTGAAGTTTGAATTGAAAGAATTTTATTTGAATTCCATCTACTCTTCATTAAGTTTGAGAAAAATTTGGTATTCTTGTCTCCAGTATAGCAAGCCAAGAGTTTCCTCCAGAGATAAGGCTTTCCAAAGGGATTGGAGGTAACATTTTTCTTGGGCAAGAAGAGTTGGATCTAGAGGGTGAGAGGCCAGAAGTTGTTGGATTCTGTGAAGTTCAGCCGAGTTTGATTTGACAGAAGAAGAGAGGTTTCCAGTAGATTGGTTGAGGCTAACAAGGGCTTTCTTTGTAAGTTTGAGTTTTACTGAGAAAATATGAAAAGGGTTTCCCTGCACTTGTTGCTGCCAAGAGGAAGACACACATTCTTTGAAACCTTCCAAGAGGAACTTATGGTTGAAGAATTGGAAAGGTTTACGAGATTTGGCATTAGGGATGCCAGTATTGAGGACCACTGGAGAGTGATCGGATATGCCCCTAGGAAGATATGTGGCCTGAGCAAGGGTGAAGTGATTGAACCAAGCAACATTTCCCATAGCTCTGTCCAGCTTTTTATGAATAGGGGACTCAACCTGGCTATTCCACCAAGTACGAAAAGGACCAAAACCTCATATGTCATCAACTTCAATAGATTGAAGGCAAGCTTTAAAGTCTTCTATGCCAGAGTCCCAAATTGTGTCAGCACGGTCAGATTCGTTAAGGTGTTGAATAACATTAAAATCTCCCAAGAGGCACCAACATTGAGAGGATTTCACATTGCTGAGCTCAAGCCATAACTCTTGTCTTTCACAGATAGAATTTAGTCCATACACAAATGAAGTAAAAAAGGTACAATCTGTAGAGACTTGCAAGATTTTACAGTGGATAACTTGGGCAGAAACAAAAAGGACATCCACCCTCCACACGGATGGATCCCAACCAACCCAACTACGACCATTACAATGATTGTCATAATTGAAAACCCAAGTCCAGTTTCTGAAGATAGCATTAGAGATACGAGGGGCTTTTTGTTGCTTTACTCTAGTTTCAAGAAGACTAACAAGAGAAATACTATTGTCTAAAAGGAGCTGCCTAACATAAGCCTGCTTTGGCTTTTTATTTATACCTCTAACATTATAAGAAGCTATCTTTAACATAAAAATAAGGATTAGTTTGTGGCCTTGCCACCACGGTTCTTGCCTTTAATTCATTTTTTGGCATCTTGAGATGGTTCTTTCCCATTTCGCGATTTTTACTTCAAGTCCTTTCCTTCCTTTTCATCTATAGCCTTCAGTTTATCCAAGAATTGACTGTTGATAAGTGGGGAATTAGTTTTCGAGAGAGTGTAATTCTCAAGAACAGAGACATTGGCTATAGGGGAGAAGGTGTTTGCAGAGATCAATTCAGTGGAAATAGGAGACTGCCCAGGTTTCCCTCCCCTGGAGACATTAATCCAACCATCATGGTTAGGAGCAACCAAAGAAGAATGGAGTGGGCCAAGGCCATGGGTAGGATTGGCATCAGGGACTGTAGCAGTAGAAGGAGGAGAAACAACTGGGGCCAAAGACCCCTTTGCATCGTGAAATGGATCGATAGAAGGAGGAGAAGACTTTCGAATCCACTGAAAGTTTGATTTTGGGCATTTCATAGGGGAGTGGCCAAAGACATTACAGGTTGGGCAAGAGGGTGGTCTACTCTGGTATTCCACCTCAACAGGGACCACCAATTCTTCAAAGGTTTCTTCATTTAAAACTACAACATTTAGAGAAGATGGGAAGGAAAAGGATGCATGAACTTCAATACAAACACGGGCAAAAGCCATCCAGTCATTTTTTGAGGTCATCTCATCAGTGAATAATGGCTTCCCAATAGCGCTGGCAATGTAGATGATACCCTCGTCAGACCAGTAAGAAAAGGGAATATTATTGAGCTTTACCCAAATAAGGAATCTGTCATGACCGGCATTTAAAAACTCAACTCCCTCTTTCCAAGGTTGAAGGACAATAATCTTAGAGGTGAAATGACAAGGACCCGAGGCTAGGACATTGTCCCTAGCGGAGAGAGAGGAGAACCTGAAAATGTAGTAACCTTTGCTATGTAAAATTACATTTGAAAGCCCCATATTGCCCCAGAGGCGCCTGACAATAGGTTCAACCACTTTGTAAGGGAGGTTTGAATGAAGGAAATAGCCCACCAAGCTAGAGGACCATAAATTATTTCCCCTCTTAAAAGCATCAGCAGGGGGCTTTACCAAAAAATTGTCGTTTTTATTTGGGGTTGGTAGAAAGGACAAGGACCTAGAGGATTTACCCGAATATTTGGAAACAATAGCACTCCAAGAATGTTTGTGAGGAGAGTCAACCTCAGCAGCAGGAGCAGTAAGGCTTTCCTTGAATCCTGGTTTGGCAAAAAACTTAGACTCATCCGAGCTATTGGTAGAGATAGCCTTATGTTGAGGGTGTATGAGGTTTGCAGCATGCGCCGCTTTGGATGATTCGCCAGAATAGAACTTTGACTCTGAAAGAGTTACAGGGGTTTTAACAACATTAGAGATTATGCCTACCTTCTTCATTTTGTCAGAGCTAGCAATTGTACCAGCATCCACGAAGGCATTTAAATCACTGACAGAGAAGCCATGATGAGCAGAGAGGAAATTTATGAGGCTTTGATTCTTTTTCCTCTCAAAAATAGCCTCATCTCGGTCATTTTGGGAAAAATGATGCACAACCTTGAATATTTCTGAGACAATTGAGCCCAAGGCCGGACCAAGGTTAACCTCTAACTCGGCCTCAAAGGAGGAGGACTCAGCCGAGCAAATCGCAATAGGAGGAGGGGGAAGAGCAGGACAAGGGGGGCATCGGCAGCATCAGACTCGGCCATATCCCTGGAGGAGAGCCCCAAAGAGGAACTGGAAGAGGAGTTTGGGTTTGATACGCCGAACTCAGCAAAAAGGTCCCTAGATTCTGAGCTCAAGGAATTTCCGGCAGAGAGGTGGGAGTGGTCAACCATAGTCAAAGGAGAAGGAACCCAGGAAAAAAGAATGAATGGAAGGGGGAATAACCGGGATGACAAGGACAAAGGTGAGAAGGAAAAGAAGGAAGACGATCGGAGCAGAACTAGAGAGTAGAGGCAAAGAGGAAACTAAGAGGGGGGAGAGAGGAGCCAGGAAAGTTTGGTGAAGGTCAGAAGAGTTAGGTGAGACCTAGGGGCGGGGGAAAATTTGAAATTCTAGAGAGAAGGCAGAGAAACCATCCTAGAGAGAGAGCCATGTTTTGTTCATTATCACACACCCATTACACTAACCCCTTCAATACGTTTCTTTGTTATATATTAAGGATGACTGTTGTGTCATTGGGCCTCCCGAGGTCTTCAACGTCCATAGCTCATTCCATATTTATTGTGATTTATCATTAAACAAATGGACGAGGCTTAATGCTTCTGACACAGACAGATGAAGCTCTATGATTCTGATCGTGGTGTCTTGCCACCTTAGTACTTGATCTGATGCCGATAGATGAGAACACTACAATTTCTCTTAAGTACTGGTACACTATGATCTTTACTTGCTTGACTTGCAGACTCTACGCTTTCTTGAGCACTCTATGACCTCTGATTTGGCTCGGCAAGCGTTAGGACTACTCTACGACTTTTAAGAGTCTCTTCAAAGCAGATACACTACGATCCTCGATGTTCTACGATTCTGCCTTGTCTTCTGCAATCTCTTGATCATCTTGATAGACTATGATTCAGTTGAAGCCTATCTATTACATCTTAAGATTTAGATCAACCTAACAGCTTTGATCTTTTCTTCTATACATTCATTTACAGAATGATAAACATTAAAGTACAGATCAACCTAACAAATTTGATCTATCACTAAGTCCTTGTACATGTGTTCCTTTGAAGGACTTTACATATAATCATGACTATTAACTTTTAACATCAAATTTTAAATGTGTAATCTCCAAACAACAGGACTTGATGACATATATAATCTCCCTGGCCAAAACTCTCATAGGCATCTTGACCTTATTATGAACAATGGAGTTCCTAGCTCCCCAGATTTTGTACACTGTTGTAGAAAAAACCAGCTTTAAAATATTAGACCTTATAGTACTCCCTCTAAAATGAATGATGAAATCCACAAGACTGTCCTAACTCATTGGAACATTAGTCCAAACACCAACTTCAAGGGCAGAGGAGAGAACAAAAGAAGAATATAGGAACATTCAAAGAACAAATGGGAGAAGGTCTCAATATTGGATTCGCAAAAAGGGCAGCTCATAGGTCGGAAGCTAGAATAAGAAGAGAACCTATCATTGGTGGGTAGTCTGTGCCAAAGGGCAAGCCACAAAGTAAAGGAGAAACGAGGAATATGGTGGGAATGCCATAACAGAATAGCTCAAAGGGCTTTCAGAGCACGCGAATGAATAGATTCCCATATAATGGGAGCCTTAACAGATTTTAGCTCACGGTTGTCCCATAATATCAAGTCCTCGGCAGTAGAAGGAGCAGGGAGAGAGGAAAACAAGCTACAAAATTGATGCACATCATGATGGTTACTTAACGGTAACGACCAAGCTCCCATGGATGTGATAGCAGAGATACGAACACTAACAGGGATTCTGGAGTTGGAGAACAGAGACGCAGATGGGTTTATGGGCTGGCCAATCATCCACGGGTCATGCTAGAGACTGAATAAGTTGCCGTTCCCAACTTTATAGGTAAGGAAATTGAGAGCCGTAGGACGAAGTTTAAGAATCTTATGCCAGATCCATGAACAGTCCAAAGGAGTAGAAATATGCCAGAAATTTATCCTAGATAGCACTGAAGATTTGACCCATTTAGCCCACAAGGAACTAAAAGAAGGGGAAATGACCTTGAGAAGATGGAGAATAATAAGGGCCGATGTGATGCCCCCAAATCCGGGTATCTTCTAACCCGACAGATGGTGCTATACGGTACTACCATTCACACATACATTCAATTGAAAAGCCTCAATAGAACGAATATGTCTTCTATATATTCAAAATAATTTTAACATTCCCCAGGTTCTTTATAACCATTACATTTGTTCTTGTCGTAATATCAAATTATATTACAACATTAAACTTATACTATTACATAAGTATTGTAAGGCCCCGAATTTTATGAAATAAAAGTATTCAATTTTTCTTATAATTACTATTTAGTAAATGGTTAAATTGATAAAAATTAAAGTTAAGGGTGATATATATAATTTTTTCAAAATAAGCAAGTGGTTATAAAATACTCATTATTGTTTGGGAATATTCGTTGGTCGTGGAATATTCTTTCCATCTTGGGAATATTCGCATTTACCTGCCAGCCCATTTGTGGGCCCCATAATGTAATAACCGCTTCGGATGAAGAAAACGACAAAAGGGAGTTTTTATAAATAACAACAGAATTATTACCAATTAACATCATTGAATACCCTGGTGGGTAAAGTAAAGTAATACGCTGTTGCGTTGTTGAGAAACACCAGATTACACAAAGATTTTTGAATTATCGATTCTTACGTAAGAAAGCACTACTCAATAATTATTACAGTAATTACTGTTCAATATTATATTTTATTGATTCAATAATTGCTGCGTTGATATTTTATATTACCGTTGTTTCAAGAATTGTCATTACACAGTATTTTCCATTATCGGAGCAATAATTCATATTATCCTAATAATATTATTGGATAACATTATTGGCAATGTCTAGAAAGTTACGTCTAAGGAGAGGTTTGGTCACCTAATCATGCTACCAAGTAAGGAAAGATCCTTATTGAAAGCCCCTCTTCCTGAACTACCTGTCATTAATATCATATTGTGATTATGTAATATTATTTGTGAATAATTAGTTATTGATTTTTATGATGAGGAAAATATTTATTTTATGTGGACATAGATGGAGAAATTTTTAATGTGACAATTGTTGAAAATTAATATTTTATCTTTTTCTCGATAAAATAATTTATTTAAATATATTATTTTAATAATATATTAATGGTGATATTTTTATAATGAATGTGGGATATATGAGTATATGAGGAGAAAGAGTATTTTGTGGTAATAAATGTTTAACACATATTTTGTGTGTTGGTGGACACAATTATTGACCGAAATTTGATTATAGCACAAAAAATCACCCGCTTGTGGATTCTCGGTCAATTTTTGTTTGGAATTTGGAAAAACTTTCTTCTCGTAAAGTTGTAGAGAATTGAATTTCCTATAAAAACTTGCGAGATTCAAATTTTTCTGATAAAAGGGCTATTTATTATGAATTATTGAAGTTCAAGTTCAAATAATTGATTTTTGAAAGTTTTAATTATTTTTATTTACAAAACGTGTTTTTCATTTTGTTTTCCTCATTTAACATGTGATAGGGCTGAGTTCAGATGGTAAAACATGCGTATGAAGTTTTGGAAAAAATATAATAATATTTAATAAATTTTCTCGCTTTTGGTGTTCTAAGCATTTTCCTATAAATAGGGTGCTTTAGGTTAGAATTGAAAATCACACCGTAAACTCAAGTTTCTCTCTCTATATTATCGAGCGTATTCTTGTGAGTATTTTGAGTATACTTTGAGTGTTGCTATACTGGTGCAAGTTCGTTTCGTGCTATTCTAATTAGAAGTACTGCTCTTTTGAGGTAAGGGATAGTAAGAGATTTTAAGGGTTATTATGTTTTTAGTTTCAAAATTTTTCTGGACCTTCAAAAATTCTGGAAAAATTTGAAATGATATTTTGATGAGTTTTGTAGAGTGTGTCCAAAAATGGCGATATTTGGATGTATAGATTAGGAGTTATGGATTTTATGAGAAAATACTATTTTAAAAGTAACTATTTATAACTCCTTGTGATTAACTCCAAAATTGATGAAATTTTTATTGGGAGTACATCTATATAATATCAGTATACCGTGAAAATTTCAGAATATTTGGATAAAAGTATAATTTATGATAAATGTTTAAATATTCGGTGGTTTTGGCCATATGAAAAATAGTAAATGAATTTTTAAAATTTAGAGAAAATATATGTTCAATATGGGACTATGTTATACTAAATCCCAGAAAAGAAATATTTTTGGAACTGATTTGGTATTTTCATGAAAATATTCTAGTTATGAGTAAATGAATTAAATATGTTATGTGAAGTAAGAAAATTGGAAAATATGATTTTATGGCTTGAAAATCATATATGAGGTATATGCAGATTTTTGATGAGGGTTTTGGTTATTGGTGATGAAATCTTATGAGTTTGGCATTTTATGATGATTAAATGCATTAATTAGTAAATCAGAAACAATTTAATTAAATTGTTTATAAGTTTTAGAAATGATTAAAATATTATTGTAATATTAATAATATTAGATTATGAGATTTCTAAGTGATATATAACATTTGGATTAAGGTGTTATAAATATGGATATGAATTTTATTATGAAACTTTATCTTTTCGTCGAGAGGTTACTATGCACGATATCTACGATACGTATCTTAATACGGGTACTATTCACGACAAATTGGTTTCTTCTTTGACCAAATTATCGTTGATTTATGAATCTTACTCTTGAAATTAAAACTATATTTTGATTATATTGTTTTTATATAACATTCTTATAACCCTAATGATGATATTTCTCTTTGACTTGAGTGTAAAGATGGGTAGATTATTGGTATGATCGTGACTATAGGTTCTCTTTGGCCAGTAGTGCAAAAGTTGAATTGTTGACTAGTATGATCATGACTATTGAATTTACAATTGAATATTTTTAGCTTAAGTGCAAAGGTGAATTGATCAACATGGTTATAATTATTGTTATATAACTTCTGAAATGATTATGTGTTTCTTTGATATATGAATATCTTTAGCCTGTAGTGGAAAGATGAATTATTGATGAATATCTTTGGCCCGTAGTGCAAAGATGACCTGTTGTTGAATATCTTTGGCTCGTAGTGCAAAGATGACTTGTTGTTGAATATCTTTGGCATGTAGTGCAAAGATGAACTGTTGATGAATATCTTTGGCCGTGGTGCAAAGATGAATTTATTAGTATGATTATGAACAGGAACTGTGATTTGGTATAACCATGATATTTGATGTTTCAGGTAAAGACAGGTGATGAAAATTATCTTCGTCCTGGATGAGAAGAGGAATTTAGAATCACAATTATGATTATGAGTTATTCATATGATTGTGGAAAGGAACTGTTGATTGATGTTACAGGGATAAAACATTGTTGGTGGACTTTTAACGTGGAGAAGACAATAGACTTTATAGTCTATTTGACTCTTTTAATGGATTGCTCGTTCATTTAACTATGGTTGAAAAGTTTTATCATCTACCATATGTTCTAAATCTCGATTTATTATTGATGAAGACTATTGATAATTTATGTATCTTTAGTTATAATATTCTTTATCGAGCTAGTTGTGGTTCACCCTTTTGTTTCACAATTTCTTTCGGTAATAAAAAGTGTAGTTTGGGTTGAAAGGGGGATAACAAGGGAATAGAAATGTTGGTCTATAGTTGTTGAGGTTCTCCTAAAGAGTATGAAAATAATTTTATTGAGGACTTTAGTGTGTTGTATTTTATACATCATTTAATAGTTATTTTTGGTGAATTAAATAGGGTGAGGCGAACCCAACTTTGGAAGGGTGTTTTGTCACTATCATACAAGATGTCTAATGACATACAAACTCGTGTTATCATAAGACATGGTTGTGTTCATCCACTTGCTGAGTATATTTACAAGCACTACCTATATAATCTTGGTGTTTGTTTGGAGTATAATACCCAATTAGAGACAGTGGAGATAATGATATGTCAAGAGAGGACTCACCATTGGGAAGAATATGATAGTAATCTTCTCGTTTTTCTTTGGGGTCTATTAGGTCAACCAAGGATAATTCTGTGGCCATATGATATCTACCATAACCTAAAAGCATGGCCTCCCATGTATGGTTGGTTTCCTTGAGCACTTCCCAAAGATTCTAATTTCTAAAATAGTTTTTGACTATACCTTTATGTAAGGTGTCATTGTGACGTGCTACAGTTGGTATATATTTGTATCCAAACTCACAACATATGTGTTGTTGTATTTTACACGACAATTGTTGTAATAAAGTTGTAGTTGTTTTTCGTACCATATATTTGGCGACTCAGAATGGGTTGGATGGAATGGACCTATTTTGGGGGCGTTACAAGTATTCTACGGGTTCGTCTTCGCTTTGCCCTTATCCTTGCCGGATCCTTCGGCCCGTTCGATCTTAGCTGCGTTCATATGGTTCAAGTAAGAGTGAGCATGACTAGCTCAGCAAGTATAACAATTCCAATAAACAACATGCTTGAAATATAGGAATCATATATCTTCAATAACTGAAAAATAGTTATGAAGTACTATCGATAATTCAAAATAGCACTTCTCTTTTCTTAAAAAAGTTTTAAAATAACAATATTTAGTAAAACATCAATTCCGATCCAAGACCTTGAGCATTTACTTTCTTTGAAAAGGACATCCCGGCACTAAGTCCGTAAGTCTGACATTTCTTACGAGCACGTCTAGGTGATCAACCTATAGTACTCTATGTTTATCAACACTACATTCATTAAACGTGTGTACGTTTAAGTTGTGGCAACCTCACGTGCCTGTTGTTTGACGAAAAAATATTTTTAGCATACTCAATCTTCTTTTGAAAACCACACCAATATAACTTGGTAAACATTGACCATGCTTTGATAGAAACATAATATAAGTCTAATCGAAAGAGTTGGCTTTTGACTTCATCATACATCAATTCATACGTAAGAATACATGAATTACAAAGCTTGTCCAGATTGAACTGAAACAAGGGTTAGAATACTTGCCTTTAACGTCTACTACATTTATAACACGTGCACTTTAAGTCCTTAAGTCTCTATAGTAGATAATCACATCACTTAACACATTAGGTCATGAATGAACATACATGATTCCTAACGAATCTTACCCTTCTTCTCAATCTAAACATGACTTAGATTTGTTACTATTAGTTGCGCCTTTCTATTACGTCGTTCTTACGTTCAATGCAATTAACTTTCTTCAACCCTAAGTGATCATACTTAAGGTTTAAACATATCTTAACAATGTTTCATTAAGTTCCTTAGTTCATTGTAAATCAATTACCATTCATGCTATACTTATAAACTTTCTTCATTGTCTAAACCCTAAGGTTGGCACTGCAGCGCCGGCATTTCTTCTTTGTGTCATGCCGTAGCGTGACTTATCAGTGTGTATGGTCTGGACTCGGCACTGCGGCGCGAGTCTCCATTGCTATGGCCGCGCTGTGGCGCCAATTAGCAGTGTGTCATGCCTCAGCCTCACGCTACGGCGCGGGCCTTTGTGCCTTGAGTCACACTGCGGCGCGGACTCTGTGCCTCAGAAAAATTTGATAGATTTTTGACTTTGTGAGATTCCCGGGCTTGTAACTTCTTCATTATAAGTCCGAATTGGCTCGTTCAAAAGCCTACGGTTCACAAATTATATACTCTACGTGCTCATGCAAGAATTTTATCTATTTGACTTCATTTACTCAAAATTCACTTATTGGTTCATTTTTAACAAAAACGATAAACGTTCGTAAACGTTCAACGCTCGTTTCTTCGTTCTAAGTCAGAATTCAATCATTTTTGAGTCCGCAACTGTATAATGCCAAATAAGACTTGTCTCCATTGAAAACCAATATTTTCGAGTTCAAACTCAAAATCCGACTTTCATTCCGAGAATTTCACGAATTCGACGATTATCGTCCAATCGTGTGAATTCCGATAAAACTTCGTTACTAACGATTTGTTCATCAATCCAAATGGATTCAATTCATTCTATAGACATCTCAACTTACATATTTCAACAACTTATTTTCAAGTTATGTTATGGCTTATTCTTTATGAGTTCATGACTTCATAAATTAGAAATTACAAGTCTTCATTCCTTAGGACTTATTATTGGTTTAAGTCCTTTAACCAACATTCTTACCTTTATAAATCATACTAACTTCATATGATAAGTTCATCATAAGTTCATAACTTATTTAGGCTTAACTTACTTATACATGACTTATACGGCTTAAGTCCATTGATTATCCAATCCTTATGTGTTCTTAGCATACATGTTCATTAAATTACACTTCTCTTATCACCCTACAATAGTACAGATGGAAGATATAAGATCATAAGATCATTTACCTTTGATGACTAGCTTTCTTCTTCTTGGAAATCTAACAAGGAAAGTTTGACTTATTCTTGGCTTATTCTCTCTAACACTTAAGTTGCTTTGTAAGGAAAGTTGTTGGTGTTTTGAACAAGTAGCAAATGACTAGCAAGCTCCTTCTATTTATAGAAAACACAAGGTTAGGGTAGTTTAGTCATTATGCCATCCCACCTCTTTAAGTCACCTTCTTACTATTCATTACTTGCTAATCACAACACTTATCCTTTACTTGGTCATTACACTTATATCTTGGTCATTACTCAAAGTTCTTGGTCACCAAGATAACCCACATCAACATGGTTTGCTCCATGGATCAAGCCTAACCCATTGGATCATTAATTGGGCTTAGGTCCACTTAGATTAACTTATTCCTTTGGGCTTGTATTAATTTACTTTGGGCTTGCACATCCAATTCTTATTGGACTTGTATATCCTACATAATTCACAAATTCATTTACAATTGTCTTAAGGCCTTATTACAAATCCTCTACGTATAATTCTCATATTCTAACTCGTACACTAAATCCTAATATACGAAATATATACCATCATTCCCATATTTTCGTACAATAGTTCGTATCATACTCGTATGCACTACCTCGTACAATACATATGTATCATACGATCATTACATTAGATTCTTAATACTTGATTTTCCTAACATTCACGAACTAAGTCCGTATACGAAATATTACGTTTTCCATATGTGAATTATTATTACATAATCCATCTCACTTCGATATTATAACGTTACGTATTTCTCGGAAGTTCAAAAATAATTCCTGAGCGAAAATCTATGAATAGTGTTTTTCGGAAAATTTCTCGGAAAACTTTTATTTTCGTCTTGGAAATTCAAACACTTAAATTCCTTCACGTAGTTAAAATACTACGACGTTCCGAAGTTTCTAGGTTATAAAACGATATTCTTATTACTAACACATAATAATAACAAATAACATAATTTTATTCATTATTTTATTAAATAAAATTATTTTACAAAGGATCCGAATTTCTCGGTCTTTACAGCCGAATTCCAATCAGTAAGACTTTTTATTGCCAGACGTCCTTCATAGAGGGGAATGGACAAATCCTTCTAGGGAACTTTAGAGCCATGCTGAAGTAGAGATGACCCCTTCCAAAGAAATTGACACATAATAGATTGAATGGCTCTCAAAACCGATTTAGAAAGAATAAAATGGGCCGCCCAGTAAGATTAAATGGCAAAAACACTAATTTTATCAGCTGCACTCTACCGGAATAAGAGAGGAAGCAGGATGTCCATAAGGATAGTCTGGTAGTAATTCTTTGAATCAAAGGTTGACATTCAGAGTGAGGGAGTTTAGAAGAAATGAGTGGTACCCCGAGAAATCTAATTGGTAAAACTCTGAATGGAATACCCAGCAGCAGGCTAAAACTCTCCTTAACATCATTTGGGAAATTGGCAAGAAAACAAAGACTTTTAAGAGCATTGGGAATTAAACCAGAGAACATTGAGAAGGATTGAATGCATAAGTGGATAATGGAGACAGAGGACAGGTCTCCATGGAAAAAAAGAAGAATATCATCAGCGAAACACACATGCGAAATGTTGCATGAATTTGCTTTCCAATGAAACTTGAAATTAGGTAGCAGAGTTTCCTTATTCAGAATCATGGAGAATGCTTCCATTGCTAATACGAACAAATAAGGAGATAAGGGATCTCCTTGCCTAAGACCCCTTGCTCCCTTAAAATAGCCAGCAAGAGCTCCATTGACTTTGATAGAATACATTGTCGTTGTGATGCACTCTTGAATCCAGTTTATGAAAATAGGGGGAAACTATAGGAGGCTCAGCAAATCCAAAAGAAATCCCCAAACAACTGTGTCAAAAGCTTCCCGAATATCAATTTTTAGAGCACACCAGGCAGGATCAAAAAGTCTGATGTAATTCCAGAAAAGCTCCTGCGCGAGGAGAATATTATCACTGATGCTCCTACCCAAGATGAAGGCAGACTGGGCATGGTCAATAAGGGAAGGGAGAACATATTTGAACCTATTAGCAAGAATCTTCGCTATACATTTGTAGATTGTGTTGCAGCAAGAAATAGGTCTAAAATCAGACATATTGGATGGGTTTACAGTCTTCAGAATCAAGGCAATGATAGTAGCATTAACTCCACTCGGAAGGTGCCCAAAAATGAAGAAAGAGTGGACAGCAGCAGTGAAGTCATGGCCAATAATATCCCAATAGTGAAGGAAAAAAAATTAATGTTGAATCTGTCAGGGCCAGGGCTTTTATTCTTTTTCATAGATTGAAGAACCGCAAGGATTTCAGAATCAAGGATTGGAGTGGAAAGCAGCAGCCTGTGAAGAAGTGATCCGCTTGGTAACAAAATTTTTGAGTTCGTCATGGCCAGGATAGATAATAGGGGAAGACCCCAACAGATCTTGGTAATAGGCCACCGCCACCTGTTGGATACCCTGTTTGTCCTTAATAAGTTCACCAGAGCTGTTGAAGATAGAGAGAATTTTGTTATGATTCCAATTACTCTTGATAACATTGACAAAGAACTTAGTATTTTTATCACCATGGGCAAGCCAGATGGCTCGAGATTTCTGGAGCAAGAGAGATTCTTCAAGAGCCAATGCTTTCCAAAAAGACTAGGAACAGTTAGCTTCTTGATCTAGCAGATAAAAATTCAGGGGATCAGCATGGAGAGACAATTGAATGGAGGCCAACTAAACCTACAGATTGCTAACATTGCTCGATAGATTACCAATAGAGGAATTCAAGGCCACGAGTGCTCTCTTGGTTCTCCGCAGCTTCTCATTAAAAGTGAAAAAGGAATTCCCACAAATGTTGTTAATCCAATAATCCGAGACAGCAGCATTGAACCTTTCCAGTTCAAGCATGAAGTTAAAGAATTGAAAGGGTTTCTTGAGTCTCCGAAGATGAAGACCAGTATTAAGAAAAATTGGATAGTGATCAGAAAGACCACGAGGCCCAAAAGTTGCTTGGGAGTCAGACATTGAGTTGAACCAAGATTAGTTACCCATTGCTCTGTCCAGCTTCCTGTGAATAGGTTTTTTATCCTGACAATTCCACCACGTGTGCTGAGTCCCAATATCACGAATATCATCTACACCAAGATTGTCTAAGCATTCGTTGAAGTCAGTCATACCAGCATCCCAAGAAGAATCTCCTCCTTCTGTTTTAGAAACCCGCTTGATAGTGTTGAAGTCCCCAAGAATACACCAAGTGTCCGAAGAGGACAAGGATTTCAGGTCAATCCATAATTGTCTAAGTTCCACCACAGAGTTCAGGCCATAAACTATAGAGGCCAAGATTGGGGTATTACCATGAAGACGGAAAAGTTTAAAGTGGGATAATTGGACATATTGAAACAGGATATCCACTCTCCATATAAAAGGATCCCACCCCACCCATATCTTGCCATTCGGGTGATGGTCATAATTATAGACCCAAACCCAGTTTTGACAAATGGCCCTTGAGATTGTGGATGCATTTGGAGCTCTGATTCTAGTCTCAATAAGACCCACAAAAGAGATATGGTTGTTTAGCAAAAAGTTGCGAACAAAAGCCTGCTTTGGCTTCCTATTTAAACCCCTGACATTATAGGAACAAAAATATGTCATAAAGAATGGGGCAATAGATCAGTCAAGAAGGGGAAGACCCCTTGGACCTATGTTCCTCTTCTTAGAGTTTTGGAGAAGCTCCTTTCCAGGCCTAGTCTTATGCTTCAGGTCTGTGCATTCCTTCTCATCAACTTGCTTAAGCTTATCCACCAAAGGGTTAGGGGGAATATGAGATTCAGACTCATCACCAAGAATAAGGGGGGAAGCAATAGGGGAGAAGATGTTAGAATTTGATACTGGCGGGGGGCGACAGGGGGGAGAGATGGGTTTTTAGGACCTTTGGAAACAGGAGTCCATGAACCCTCAGGATCAAGAGGAATCAAGGATGGAGAGGCCTTGGTGGAAGTAGGAATAGAGGAACTAGAGGCCTCAGAAGAAAGGGGAGTGGTCTTGGCAACCCATTGAAAATTAGTTTTAGGGCACTGGAGAAGGGAATGTCCAAAACAATTACATTCTGAACAGGAGGGAGGCCTGTTCCAATACTCCACTTTCACTGCAACCGTTCCTTCAACCAAGGCTTTACCATCGAACACTACAACATTAATAGAGGCAGGGAATGTAGACAAAGCGTTCATCTCTATATATATTCGGGCAATTATAATAGAGAGAAATTATAGAGAGAAAGAAGAAGAGAAGTCTGCTACCTCACTATTACAGTATCTAGTCTTCTTCTAAGGTAAGGGATATTATTCTTTCGTATTCATGAAGAGAGTTATTTTCTTTCAATACTCGTAAGGGTTGTTATTCCATTCTTTATTATTATATTGAATAACTCCGGTCTCATGCAAGTATACATACATGGTGAAATTCTTCTCGTTATTCCATTCTTTATTATTTTGTTGAATAACTCCGTCTGCATGTGATCTATCGCATGCCTAGTGAATTCTGTTGTTATTCCATTCTTTATTATTCTATTGGAATATCTTATCTGTGCGGATTACGCATGAATTGGTTCCATTCTTTATTATTCTCGCTGAATATCCTCGTCTGCAAGGATTACGCATTTACACACGTTCCATTCTTTATTATTCTGTTGAATAACATATGTCATCTTCGGATTACGACGCTCGGTGAATTCTTCCGTTATTCCATTCTTTATTATTCTCGTTGAATAACTCGTCATACGCGGATTACGCACGCTCGGTGAATTCTTCTCGTTATTCCATTCTTTATTATTCTGCTGAATAACTCGCCTATGTGGATTACCGCATGCACGGTGAATGATCCTTCAGATTCATTCCTTATTAAATTGTGGAAATGATCTGCTCTACGTGGATTACCGCATGGTGGACAAAAAAATCCATTTGCGGCTTTCATATATTCTATTATACTCAAATTGGTTAAAGTTTCGCTTCTATACTCCATGAAATTAGTGGAATATCCTTGATATTTGCGCTTCATCCAAAGATCTTTTCATGGAAATATTCTTCTCGAGCATTCTTGAATTTTACTCCACAAAGAAGTATCATGTCGATAATTTGACGTTATTGATTTCGGATAAATTAAAATTATAAATCTTTAAAATTTATCCTCGAACTTGTTTTATCAATTATTATGTCATTATCATCATCCTCATGCTTATATTGTGATGAAAGTCATCTTCGCTTACGTGCATAGATGGACTTGGTATGATTATGACAGGATTATTCGATATAATCATAACCGTAATGTGACGAATGATGTGGTAAAAGTCCTCATTTGCCTGTAGTTCATCGATGGACAAATTGTTGGTGTGATTATGACCAGGATTATTCGGTAAGATAGTCACGACCATTGATGATTACATAAATATCCTCGGTCGTGATGCAGGATGATTTGATTTTATTTATTGTCGAGTCTCAAATATAAAAGTTGATGAAAACTTTTTAAATCATATAAGATAGTAGATTTTATGCTCTACTCGACTCTTCTAATGGATTGCTTGTTCCACTGCAGTTAAACTTGTTGTCTATTATATTCTATTAGTTTAACACTGTTAAAGGCTAATGATAATTTATTCTACATTATCTTAGTCATAATATTTCTTATCGGGCTAGTTGAGCTCACCCTTTCTTTCACTGTTTCTCTTCAGAAATGAGAACGTAGTGGACTAGTCGGGAACCTGGAGTGATGGTCCGTATGATAAGATTAGTAGTCCTCACTATTCTATTAAATAGTGTGACAATAAATGTAATGAGGACTCCATTGAGTGTGGATATTGTCTAGATGACAATATTCTTATTAAAACTCTTAGATTATGTTTTGTCGTATTTTACACAACCGTCAGTATAATTAAGTTGTATTTGAATTTTGTACCATGTATTTGGCACTCAAGATGGGTGATGTATACCTATTTTGGGGGCGCCACAAATAGTATCAAAGCTTAGGGATATGATCCCGGCCGAGATGTGAGACAAGAACTAGGAGGGGAGAGACGGGAATTCCTTCGCTAGTATGACCTACCTAAGTTTATTTGGTATTTAATTGGCTCACCGTAGTATATAGGATAATATGTGATATGTTAATTAACCCTTGTTTTGTGGCAAGATTTGAAAATGGCATCCAAAATGTTGAGATAAGCAATGAAGCACATGAGACCGCTGAGTCACCACAGATTAATACCTGTGATAATGTGCAACAGAAGACAATAATCCTCGTGTAAACAACAACGATCAAATGATGAACGATGGGATGTTCAGAGGTTTTATGCAATTCATGCAACATCAAAGCGAGGGCGGCTCCTCGCCAAAAATGCAGTGGAAACACCGACAACTCTGACGACGGCCACCGCTAAGCTAAGCTTCAAGGAGTCGGACCACCGAGTTTTTGGAGAGCCAAAACCACTTAAGGCGAGAGACGTGATAAAGCAAGATCAACAAGATATTTGATGTCTTGGATGCTCCGAGGAGCAAAAGGTTCCTTTGCCACCTTCATGTTGCGCGAGCAGAGGCGATTACCGGTGGAAATCAGAAAGCGACTCAACCTCGCCGTGACTCAAAGATGTCTTGGGAGAAGTTCCAAGAACTCGCTTCAACGACAAGTACTTTCCCGAAAGTATTCGTCTACATGAAGGAGGTAGTAGTTCATCAAGCTTGAGCAAAAAAAATACGACCGTGGCGCAAAGACGAAGCTAAGTTTGTCGAGTTGTCTCTGGCCAGCGTCCCACTTGGTTGATAATGAGGAGAGAAATGACGCGATGTTTCTAAGAGGTTTGAAACCCGAGATACGCCAATACCTAATTTCTCACAAACCGTGGTTTGTATTCGATGTTGTGAATAGGGCTCAATTATTGAGCGCGATAATGAGTCAACCCAACCAAGAGAGAGCAATGACAAGTCGATAATACCAAAGTGGTAGCAAATATCGAAGCGGTGACAACAAGCGTGAGGGGAATCAACATGCCGTAAATGGTAATCACTTTGGTAAATCATGGCCATGACAATAAGAGTGGACATTTCAAGAAGAGGAGATTCAACAATGATGGAAAGACGCCAAGACCAACACCTGCTGTTGTTAAGGAAGGAGAACGACCACCTATCGAGATGTTACAAATGTGGAGGGGAAGGACACATCACCAAACTGCGCGATGCGTCCAAAGCGTGTTATAATTATGGAAAAGAAGGTCACCTAGCCCGATTTTTTCACCACCAAAGTCAAGTCCAAATTGGGATGGAGGCATCAAAGGGTGTCCCAAACAAGACAAAACCGTAGTTCAAGGGAGAGCGTTTGTCGAACCTCCCAAAAAGCGAGGAATCCAAACGAGGTGATCACGGTAAGCTAATCATAAACTCTAGTGAAGTTTATACTTTATTTGATACCGGCTCTACCCATTCTTTCATTTCTCCTACTTGCGCCAACGCTTAAATTTGACTCGAGAAAATTAGACTTTAACTTATCTCATTGAAACTCCGCTGGGAGAAACCTTCATTACATCCATTGCTTATAAGTCTTGTTTGATTCAAATCCAGAATCGCATCGCTACCTCGTCGATCTTATTTCCTTGAAAATACTTGCATTTGATGTGATTTTAGGGATTGATCGTTAACTACTCATCATGCTAAAATCGATTATTTTCGTAAGGTTGTTAGCTTTCATATTCCTAACCAACCTATTATGCTAATTCAAGCAACCAAACCACTAAAATCAATCACCGCCATATCAAGTCATAAAGCTATTCGCTTATTGAAAAATGGATGTCAAGCTTTCTTAGCCCATGTCACGGATTTAAATAAAAATACGCCGATTTGAATGATATTTCTATTGTTAATAAATTTCCTAACGATTCCCAAAGAACTTCCCGCCTACCCCAGAGCGTGAAATTAAATTTTGTATCGACCTCAATCCAGACAAAAACCCATTTCCAAAGCCCCATATCGAATGGCTCCTATCAAACTTCGTGAGTTAAAACCCAACTACGTGAATTGTTAGACATCGGTTTCATTCGGCCTAAGACGCCTCCTCGGGTGTGCTCCTGCTCTATTCGTGAAGAAGAAAGATGGAAGTATGCGACTTTGTATTGATTATCTGAGTCAATCATGTCACCATCAAAAATAGTACCCGCTCATTTCTCGATTGATGACCTATTTGACCAACAAAAGGAGCCAAATTTTTTCAAAGATCGATTTCGCTCCGATATCATCATTGAAGATTAAAATGACGATGACATTCCAAAGATCGCTTTCGTAACTCCAGACGGCATTATGAATTCCTAGTCATGTCTTTTGATCGACTAATGCTCCCGCCGCCTTTATGGACATGATGAACCGAGTATTCAAGGAATATTTAGATCACTTTGTGGCTCGCCTTTATTGATGACATCCTCATATACTCCAAAACCCGTGAAGACCATGAGCAACACTTGAGGTCGATACTCCAAAAGCTTCGTGAAAAACAAGCTATATATGCCAAGTCAAGAAATGTGAGTTCGCTTGAGGAAGTTGCATTCCTTGGGCACGTGATATCAAATCATGGAATATCTATCACCCAAAGAAGATCAAGCAATTCAAAGCCGGGAGCAACCAAAGTCAAGGATCAAGCACGAGCTTTCTCGCTTAGTCCGGTTATTATCGAGATTCGTGGAAGGATTTTCTCGAATCGCTACTCCATTAACTCAAATTGACTCAAAAGATACAAAGTTCTATTGAGCGAGGAATGTGAGAAGAGTTTTCAAGAACTCAAGAGAAGACTCATTTCAAAGACTGCTCGACAATACCATCCGCCTTGAGGGATTTGTCATCTACAAAGGATGCTTCGCAAAGGGTTAGGATGTGTTCTCATGCAACATGGAAAAGTCATAGCCTATGCCTCACATGACAACTCAAAGAATATGAGAGGAATTATCCTACTCATGATCTAGAGTCAAGCAATGCTTTTTGCGCTTAAGATTTGGAGGCATTACCCGTATGGAGAGAAGGTGGAGATCTATACGATCATAAAAGCCTCAAATATTTCTTCACTCAAAAGGAACTCAATATGCGGAAACGACGATGGCTTGAGTTGTTGAAAGATTATGATCATACCATCCAATACCATCCTCGAAAAGCAAACGTAGTAGTCGACGATCGAGTAAAGATCATATGCGGCACGAAAAGTGCAATATTGTCAACGCAAAGGCCCATTTTGTATGACTTGGAAAGGATGGAAATAGAGTTAAAGACTCTAGTGACCCATGTGATGATGGCGAATATACGAGTGGAACCGACTTTAATCGATAAAGTTAAAGTTGCTCAAGCTACGCACCTGAGCCGATGCGTATGAGGAAGAAAGTGCAAGAAGGTGCTATTTCGTAAGCAAGAATCGATGAAGAAGGAATACTTCGAGTCAACCTGCACTTTGTGTTCCTAACGATTCTCGACTTGAAGTATAAAATCATGATGGAGGCGCACAACACACCGCTTGTAATCCATCTCGGGAGTACCAAAATGTATCGTGATCTTCGACATACATTTTGGTGGAGCAATATGAAGAGAGAGATAGCGGGTTTATCTCAAGGTGTCTAACTTGTCAACGAGTCAAGGCGAGCATCAAGTGCCAAAAGGTCCATCAGAACCACTTGAAATTCCGTAATGGAAGTGGGAGCACATTACCATGGATTTCAAGCATCGGTCTTCCCAAGGTTTCTCAAGGCATAGATGCGATTTAGGTCATTGTTGATAGATCGACCAAGTCCGCTTCATTTCTTACCGATACGAGAAACTTATACACTTGAACGCCTTGCTAGTATGTATATAAACGAGATTGTAAGATCGCATGGTATGCCAAGATCCATAGTTTCGATCGAGACCCAAGACCCAAGATTCACTTCAAGATTTTAGGTTAGTTTGCAAAAAGCTATGGGCACGGATTTACGATTTAGTTCGCATATCATCCTCAAACGGATGGGCAATGGAAAGACTATTCAAACTCTTGAAGATTTATTAAGACTCGTGGTCCTCGACTTCAAGGGAAGTTGGGATAAGTTCTTACCATCGTGGAGTTTTCCTACAACAATAGTTATCAAGCAAGTATCGGCATGGCTCCATTTGAGGCGCCAGATGGAAGAAAGTGTCGCTCTCAAAGATATGCTGGATGAGGTGGGTGAAGCAACGTTGTTGGGACCGGATTTGGTACGTATGACTACGTAAAAGATTCAAACGATCCGACAACGATAAAAACCTCACAAGATCGACAAAAGAGTTATGCCGATCTTCATCGAAAGGACGGGAATTCAATATCGAGATCATGTGTTTACGTTACGTGTTGCTCCATGGAAAGGAGTTACAAGATTTGGAAAGAGAGGAAAGCTCAATCCTCGATTCATCGCCCATTTTTAATCCTCGATCGAGTAGGAACTATGGCCTATAGACTCGCCTTTACCGCCAAGTATGTCTCTCGTGTTCATAACGCTTTTTCATATATCTATGTTACGTAAATATGTGAAAGACCCGAACCACATTATCAATTAGAACCAGACGAGATAGAGGAAGATTTAACGTATGAAGAGTTACCTCGTTAAAATCTTGGATAAGAAGGATCATATTCTACGCCCCAAGGTTATACCTCAAGTCAAAGTTTTGTGGAGAAACCACGATGTGGAAGAAATGACCGGGAGTTAGAATCGAGATGAAGTCAAGATATCCTCACCTCTTCGATATACGTGTACGTACGCACTTAATTTCGAGGATGAAATTTCATAAGAAGGGAGGTCAGAAGACCCCAACTTTTATGAATAAAGAATAATTTTCTCAAATATATTTTTGAATATTATGGTGTGGATTTGATATAATGTTATAGTTGGTGGGTAATATTTACAAATTTTGCAAAGTAAGCAAGTGGTTATATAATATTCGATTGGTCGGGGAATATTCATTTTAACAGGAATATTCAGATATTACGACACAATCATCATCAGGACCCCACAACGAAAAGTATTGTCGTAGTTAGAAAATGACAATAAATTATCTTTTATAAAAATAACTACGAAAGTGTTACCGTTAAAAAACCGTTGAACTACCCTAGTAGTAAAAGTACAAAGAATACGCTGTGGTTGCATAAGAGAGCACACACGGTATTGATTATCGATGCTTACGTGAGAAGTCACTCAGCTTATACTCAATTATTGCTACAAAGAATTGTCGCATCATATCTCTCATATTATTGATTCAATTATTGTCACAAAGATCATCTCGCATAATATATATTATTAAATCAATAATTGAGACGACAAAGTTATTCATATTATTATTTTGCAATATTGACAATGTCTAAAGTTCTCACAAGGAGAGGTTTGGTCACCTAATCATGCGCCAATAAGGAGAGAAATCCTTATCGAAAAGCCCCTCTTTCCGAAACGAATTCGTTGTTAAATATCAGTGAATTATAATATTAATGATGAATAAGTTCGTGTTGATTAAAGATGAAATTGATAGTTCCATTGTGTTGGAATTATTAGTGTTAGTGAAAATCGACATTTATTTCGATAATAATTGATGTCCTGGAGGTTATATCGACCAATCGGGTAATTAACCTGGATAAATGAGCAATTAATTGCTATTAATTCACATGATTATAACTATTTGTTCACATGTGTGTACTATTGATTCACATTCTTTACTATTAGGGAGGTGGTGCAAGATTGATAATACTTGCATTTACTAAGTTAAAAATGGAGGTATAGTTGAAGGTACTATACCGTAATTCAGATTTTCACATGATTATAACTATCGATTCACATGATTAAACTATTGATTCACATTATTTACTATTAGGGAGGTGGTGCAAGTTTGATAATACTTGCAGGACTAAATTAAAAATAAAGAAAAAAGAGGAAGGTATTATAATCAGTAATATTTTGAGCCCCAAAACGTAAATTATCAAAACTATATTTTCCTATAAATAAGCTCATTCTTCCTTCATTTCTCACCAATTCACTAAAGCTATAAAGCAATTATTATAGAGAGAAATTATAGAGAGAAAGAAGAAGAGAAGTCTGCTACCTCACTATTCCAAAGATCCAGCTTTTTTCTAAGGTAAGGGGTATTATTCTTTCATATTCATGAAGAGAGTTATTTTCTTTCAATACTGTAAGGGTTGTTATTCCATTCTTTATTATTATGTTGAATAACTCTGCCTATGCCAAGTACCGCATACATGGTGAAATTCTTCTCATTATTCCATTCTTTATTATTCTGTTGAATAACCTATCTGCATGCGCCTTATCGTACGCTCGTGAATTTCGTTGTTATTCCATTCTTTATTATTCTCGTAGAATATCCTCGTCATGCGATTACGCATGACCGTTCCATTCTTTATTATTCTGCTGAATATCCTCGCTTTGTGCGAAGTTACGCGCATTTACCGGGTTCCATTCTTTATTATTCGTTGAAATAACTCGTCTGCGGCGGATTACGCGACGCGCTAATGAATTGAATTCTTCCGTTATTCCATTCTTTATTATTCTCGTTGAATAACTTCGTCACATGGGATTACGATGCTCGGTGAATTCTTCTGTTATTCCATTCTTTATTATTCTGTTGAATAACCTCGCCTATGTGGATTACCGCATGCACGGTGAATGATCCTTCAGATTCATTCCTTATTAAATTGTGGAAATGATCTGTCTACGTGGATTACCGTATCGGCGGGCAAAAAATCCATTTGCGGTTTCATATATTCTATTATACTCAAATTGGTTAAAGTTTTGGCTTCTATACTCCATGAAATTAGTGGAATATCCTCGATATTTGCGCTTCATCCAAGATCTTTTCATGGAAATATTCTTCTCGAGCATTCTTGAATTTTACCCCACAAAGAAGTATCATGTCGATAATTTGACGTTATTGATTTCTCGGATAAATTAAAATTATAAATCTTAAAATTTATCCTCGAACTTGTTTTATCAATTATTATGTCATTGTCATCATCCTCATGCTTATATTGTGATGAAAGTCATCTTTGGCTTACGTGCATGATGGACTTGGTATGATTACGACTAGGGATTATTCGGTAATAATCATGACCGTAATGTGACGAATGATGTGGTAAAAGTCCTCATCGGCCTGTAGTTCATCACGATGGACGTTGTTGGTGTGATTATGACCAGGATTATTCTAAGATAGTCATGACCATTGATGATTACATAAATATCCTCGGTCGTGATGCGGATGATTCGATTTTATTTATTGTCGAGTCTCAAATGATAAAGTTGATGAAAAACTTTTTAAATCATAAAAGATAGTAGATTTTATGCTCTACTTGACTTTTCTAATGGATTGCTTGTTCCGTTGTAGCTTAAACTTGTTGTCTATTATATTCTATCGCTTTAACATTGTTAAAGGCTAATGATAATTTATTCTCGCATTATCTTAGTCATAATATTTCTTCGGGCTAGTTGAGCTCACCCTTTCTTTCACCGTTTCTCTTGAAAATGAGAACGTAGCCGGGACTAGTCGGGGATGGAGTGATGGTCCGTGATGATAACATTAGTAGTCCTCACTATTCTTCTAGTGTAAATAAATGTGAGGACAATAAATGTAATGAGGACTCCATTTTAGTGTGGATATTGTCTTGTATGACAATATTCTTATTAAAACTCTTAGATTATGTTTTTTCGGGCGTACACCTAACCCCAAGTGTCCCCATAATTTCTTAGCGTGTTTCATTTGTATTTTGAGTGAATAAAATGACCAACATGTATTATTAAGGCCAAGCTTGAGGACTTCAGATGGGTGATGTATACCCAAATTCTAAAGCATTTGATTCATCTGAACTGATAGAAACATTTGAGGGGTTAGGCTCAGATTCCACCATTGCAACAGAGGCTATGGGTGAATTAGGGTTTGAAACTCCCTAGTCTGCAAAGAAGTCACGAGATTAACTACTCTCTGTGTTCCCGGTGGAGAGATGATGATGGTCAACCATGACCCCAAAGCAGTAAAGACGAGGGAGAGGAAGGAGAATAGGAGACGGACGGAGCAAATTAGCGAAGAAAGAGTCAAATGGAGGAGCTGGGGAAAGAGAAGGTGAAGAGAGGAAGAAACGAAAAAAAAAGGAAAGAAAAGAACCGGGAAATTTAGGTGAGGGAAAGGACGGGGGAGATTAGAAAAAAGAACTACGAAAAGGAAAAGAAAGGGGCAAAAACGGGACAAAGAGAGGGAACGAGGAAATTAGGTGAGGGACGGGAAAGTTAGGTGGGGGCAAAAAGAGGTCAAGATTTGATTGAGGCCACAAAGAGGCCTCAGATCGAGCGCCAGCTTTGACTGAGGCCTATTTGTTGTAGATTTGGATTTTGAGCATTTCAACTGTTTACCCATGCAGGATAAGCACGAAAATACTAAAACCCAAAACAAAGATAGGACAAAGACAACCTCAAACTATAAGATCAGAAGGAACACAAACAAAAACCCGGCATAGGGCAGAAAATAAATCCAACGAGAATTAATCTCGAAATAGGAACAAGATTCATATTTGAATCAATGAATAGGAAAGCTAGAGAGAAGGGAGAGCTTCTCTCTCCAATTTCATCTTTTTGGGTTTTTTCTAATCGAGCATTTTGCCTTTGCCTTTACTTATATAAAGCTCTTCAAACTTCTTAACTTCATCTGCATTATTTTGTGCAAAAGTGAGCAAGCAATTTTCCACAATAAGGATAGTATATAATAACATTCTATGAATGACAACTAACTGATCTTTCAGTGGTAATGTATTTTTATTGAAAATAATAAGTTCTAATTCGAATATTGTGAGTTCAAAGGAATAATGAACTTTAAAATCAAATAACAGATATCAATATCAAAGGAATACACTGAGGGTCATAAGACCACAAAATGTGTTCTAGGTTTTCAAGTGTTTCTACTTTAACCTTTAACAGTCTAAAATACCATAATCATCTTCTATGTCCTAGGTTAACAGGAGTTTCAACTGTAACCTTTAACAGTCTAAACGACTATGAGGACCATCATCTCATACTCCAGGTGATCTGTGACACCCCCAAATCCAGGTACTCAAATTTCCCACAGATTTGGTGCTCACACACCAAAATAATTAACATCTATCTACCCATAGTAAAGATAACAATAAAATTTAAGTAAAAATCCTCCCATTAAAGGGTTACAACAACTTAAACAAATAAATCCCAGGTTATCTAACCTTAATACATCAAATGCAGAAACATCATAAATAAATAAGTCTTAAACATCACATTATAAGTCTTAACATAATCCTTCTCAAAAAACTAAATATGTCTTCGTCATTTACTTACTTTGCCCTTGCCCTTACTAGTGGATGACTCATCAACTCTTTCAATCTTAGCTACAATGTTATTATGCAAAAGTGAACAACAATTGGCCACAAGTTTAACAATTGAATAATAATAATAACATACGAATAAAAAATGAATACTGAACCAAAAGAAGTCTCAACTTTTGAATTAAGATTAGAATAGGAATCAAAAGTACATCTGAGGGTCAGAAGACTATGAACAATGTCTCAGGTTATCAAGTATTTCTACTTTAAACCTTTAACAGTCGTAAGACTATATTAACCTAACTTCTCGTACTTAGGGGGATCAACCCTAAGTACCATGTATGTGCACAACATCTTAACGCTATCACGTAATATAATCCCCTGTAGTAAGGTTGTTCATCTCAGCTTTGACATTAAAGTCCTTATCATGCTATGGTTTTTGTTTAACCCTGTCGCCCTTCCTTTAACTGTTAATATGCGGGGAATGGGGTTTATAGTTTATAAATTTTTGATTGTGGCTAATGATAAGCGTCAAGTGATTATGAATATTTCTTAGAGTTTATGTCAAGCATGTGTGGATGAGGGGTTAACTCAGTTGTTAAGTTGAGACTGTTATTGATCTGTCCTTCTTAGCAAGCAGCGACCAACTGTTATAACTAGTTATATTTCTGATATAGTTTGCATGGTTATTGTTTTGAAAATGTGTTCACTTTGTTGAACTTACATGATTACAAGGTAATAAAAGACTTAGTCGCTTATACAATTTCAGATCTTAGATTCTGGCATGTTTTTATTTTGGAAAAAAAATCCTTATTTAACTTAGTTTGATTACGTGGCCTTTGTTGCTCGAGTTATTAGATTCATAAGGGTGTTCTACACCTAGTGACGTGATGAGTGGGTTTTATACCTACGAATCGGCCTCTAATTCGAGCTTAAACTATGTTTATTCTTTATTTTTATGTTTCATTTTACTTGTTTAGTGTTGTTTTGTGTTTAGGTGTGGTGGCGTGGCATTTGGACTTAAAAGGTTGATTCATGGCAAAACTTGGCAAGATCATGAGCTAAACTTGGACAATAGTAGAAGGCACCCCCGCTGGGGCGGACCTTGTACATGCAAAACCCCTGCCGGGGCGGGGGTATGGGAAAGATCAGACTCCTGTTTCTTTTGAACTATTGCAGAAGCATGAAGGGGAGAGATTGACATGGTCTGGAACTGTGATTGACGCCGAATTACACTGAGAATACGTGTCCTAGGCTGGTTATAAACAACAATAACAAGAGACATAAAGAACTAACAATCAATTGGAGAATTTGAAGACTTATTTTTGAGCAAGAGCATTGGAGGAAGGATTTGAAGAAGAATTCAGGATAATTGCAGATTGAAGCGAAAGAGAAGGGTGGTTCTGGATTCATTGTTTTTCTTTAATTCAATACTTGTAATTGGGATGATATTTACTTTGATGAATTCAGTTTTTATTTCAAATATGATGAACTAATTTATTTATTAGGCTTATGACGGATCTTTAGGTTGAACAATGATTATGTAGCTTTGATTTTCAGTTTAATACTCTATCTTCCAGTTTATCTATATTGATTTGTGTTTGAATTTATGAATTACTTGATCACCAATTCTATGTGGACTTGTATGGATTCGAGAGAGGAAATATGAGTCTAGACCAAGTCAATATAGCATGTGTTCTTGAATTCTATGATTGAATGGAATCTTGATGAATGTTAGGATAGAGATATGCCTAGCATCGCATGTAATCGGATAGAAAACTTGAACTTTAACATTATTTAAGTGTAATTCACATAGAGATATAGTGAATTAGTTAATTAAGGTGTTTAGCTTAATTCTATCTAATTTATGGATTTAAGTTAATATGGTATTAGTGCATCGAGAGATGGCTAGTTCTACTTGAGTGTTCTTGATTAATAAACTAGGATAGTGCATTAAATTGGGTTAAGGTGTAATAATTAGAGTGATATTTAGAGTGAAGTTGTAAGCCTAATTCTCCAATATTTGTTTGAAATTACAGTTTTTAAGTTTGTTGATTGTTTGGCATTATTAGTATTTTTAATCTTTTTAGTTCACTACTACAAAACACTAAATAGACAACACTTAAACAATAACGTTTTTATAAAAAAACGTTGTGGTATTTTTTTCCGTTTTTTAACAAAATGTTATAAATACATATAAAAAACGTTATCTATTTATAAAGGCAATTTTTGATTTTAAATAGATAACGTTTAAAAAAACAAAAAACTTTATCTATGTAAAACATACGGAGCAAAAATCTGCAGTTAAATGAAAACTTAAAATTAAATATGCTCTCTTTCGCAGAGAAAGAGGGTTCAAGTCCTCTATTTCCTTTCGTCTCTTATCTCTCTCTGTTTAGCCTCTTTTTGACTTCTTTTTTTTCATGGCTTCTTAACAAAGGGTTCTCTATTAGTTTTTTCCCCTGTTAGGTTGCAGTTATATTTTAGGTGGTCTGCATTTAGTTATTTCCTATGTTTTACGTTTTATTAAGGCTTTTGGGTGATTGTGTGCAGGTTTGTATTCCAGTGATCATGCTGCTGAGGATACTAATTCACGGACAATATTCGTTAGTAATGTAATGACCTATATTAATGACATAGTTTCCTTTTTCTACAGGTTCATTTTGCTGCCACCGAGGATAGTCTTTCTCGGCACTTCAACAAATTTGGAGACGTTCTAAAAGTGGTTATTTGACGGATGCAGGGACAGGGCAACCAAAAGGGTGAGGTTTCCCATATGCAAGTTCTGATTTACTTTCTGAACCATGTTTGTCTTGGAGTTTGTAGTCATGCTATACTAAGTTACTGGGGTTGTGGGGCGGTCCGGTGCACTTTGTGACCGGTACCGTCCGGTGCACCCCTTTTTCTTTTTTATTTTTTTTACCACAATTATGAGAATAATAAATAAAAAATAATTGAGCAAGTTTGAACAAAAAAACTGTAAAAATAAGTATATTTTTATTAAAAAAACACTATAAAAACACTGTTTTACATGCTTTCATCGAGGAAATGCTCTTAATTTGGAGAAGAATCTGATTTCTTCTAATTAATTAACCTACTTTGCATTTTCAGACCCAGTTTATGCTTGATCAGTTTTCTGAAATTCAAACTAAGGTATCATCAATCGATCCGTACTTTTGATTTTATTGATATTCAGTTTATAATTTTGTATGTGCTTAATTAACTAATTACAGAAAATTTTATTTCTCCAAACCACAGGAAAGGATGTTGCTTGAGGCTAACAAGGCCTTAGAGGACAAGGTAGAAAGAAATTTATGGACATCCAAACTTTGAATCAACTTATCTTATATATATATATATATATATATATATATATATATATATATATATATATATGCTGCCTACTTAGCCATGAGCTGATGAAAGCTTGTCATTAATTAATTCACTTTGTTGGCAATTTTTCTGGATATTTTGGCATGCTCTCAATTAATTACAAATTTCAGTCCTTTCAGGTCATGAAATATATATTTCCTCCCTAATAAAAATATATATTTGGCTAGCTAGCTGTTGTTCTGCGTACATCTTTTTATATTTATTTTATTTTATTAATTTTTCGTGCAACACAATGCTTGTTATATATAGGGTGTAGTTGGTACTTGGTATATATGATGATTATTCACAGATATGTGATCCAAAATTACGTGTTTTTGCAGCTGCAAGAAATTTACTCGGAGAACTAGCTTCAACCATCGTGGGCAGGTGGTGAAGAAAGTAGTTCATATGGCCATCAGCACCAGCAGCATGCTCAGTCTCAGTGTTTTTACCACCCATTGGGCTGCAATTCTACTTTGCAAATTGGGTAATATATATATATATATATATATATATATATATATATATATATATATATATGGAGACTGATATTTCTAAAAAATGATAGTTGCAATCGGATTGACGATTCCCTCGATGTTCATGTGGGAGAAAATATGTAAAAATATCATATTTTCATGTGAAAATATCAATTCCTTATAATTCAATATAATTCATGATGTTAGCTAGCCCGATCATTGAAGCTAATTATTAGAAGATACGTATATTAATAATTATTCCATTTAATTTCATTAAAAATGTGGTTACATTCATTCCGGTATAATACTGTGGAATCAGACCAGATCATAACTGCAACAAATGGTCAAAATGTGAATGTACATTGGTTCCATTGAGGCTCTTCCAGGAGCGTTGTAAGGTTGGTTGTACTAAATTTACTTTTTCGCCTTTTCATCCAAGAAAACAGGGAAAAAGGGTTAAAAACAAAATAAAATGAAGAGAGTAACTTTACGTCTTTTATTTTCTTTCATATATTGCAGGAAGAATTTCTGTGGGAGTGTGAAATGATCAAGATAAAGGCTGCAGATTTGAAATCAAAAGAGGTACGAAAATGAAAACTGAAGGATTACATACTACAGCTATATTGTCGTTGTAAGACTGTCAACAGACGCTACTTATACTTGTTCCTTATGATTCTAGTTAGCTCAATGGTTTTCCAATAATGTTTAATCCTTACCTGGCAGTAATGTACTAATGTTGTGGGATTTATTTTGAATCTTTGATTCATGAGTTTCATGAATTGTGCTTACCATTCAATAGAACATGTCAGCTGATGATATGCTGAGGGTCATATGAAACAATTACTCTTGCAACATTATGGTATTTTTTTGAGCCCATTTATTTAGAATCTATGTGATGTAGCCTCAGATCAAGATGCACTGAGAAGCCCTGAGATCATTCAAAAGTGGTCACACTCCAATTTTGGTTGCCACAAATGTTGCAGCACGTGGTCTTGATATCCCTCATGTTGTACATGTGGTCTTGGTATCCCTCATGTTGCACATGTGGTCAATTTTGCACGTGGTCTTGATATCCCTCATGTTGCACATGAGGTCAATTTTGACCTTCCAGGGTAGGTAATTACCTTTTCTGGCTGCTCTGCTTGCTGATGGTTGAACCTGCTTCTGTCCTGTATTTCTAATGGATCTGTTCAGTTGCAATTGTGATGTTTATTTTTGATCAGATAAGTGGTTTGCTATTCTTCCTTGTAGCTTTTTCACGTGGTTCTCCTTTTATTTTAGTCATCCTCTACATGGTGGGCTATCCTAGCTGACTTCTGCCATAGAACATTGCTGGAATTGTGAAACAATACTAATGTTTCATTGGGCTTGTGGTGCTACAGTAGCTAATGATCCATGGTCTGTTTTACTGTCATAATCTTGTTGTGTTGTTTTCTTCTTTTCCTGCAAGGTATTACTGCTATTGCTTTTGTTGTCCTATATGCAACTGTACACATGCTATTCTGAGGCTCAGCTACCATAAATGTTGTTTTGATGACTTGCTTTAATTTTCAGATTGTAATATTTCAAAATTTGGTGATGGGATTATCAGTTTCCTTTTAGCTGTTTAAGCTTTGTGTGCCTAGCTGTATATGATGGTGACTGTAAGAAGCTTGGCTTACTAGCAGTCCCTCAACATGTTAGTAACTTGCTATAGTTGGGCACTTAGGGAAATTAGCTTTATCAGTTACCAGTTTTAGCTCAGCAATAACTGTTCTTAGTTTCAACAGGATTCCTCTTGTTAATAAACATGGACCTTCGAAAAGAAAATTAGCATTCAAGAAATGACGCAACCACAATTTTTATGGACTTCCCAAATAATTGAAGGCAAAATTCCCAGATATGTTTTCCTGTCCTTCTCTTTCCATACTTTACCTATATTTTGGAGTTTGAAAATGTCGGCTTAAGTGGAAGGGTCCAAGTGAATGGTCTTGATCTTAGTGGTTTGAGTGCATGCTATATCACTCTAAGGGCATGGAAAATGGATGGACGCTACACTGAACTTTCATGATGTATAATGCCATTTCATCATGATTGCTGAACTGCACTGAACTGGTCTTAGTGGTTTGCTTAACTTTTACACTTCACCTCTCTTTCATGATGTATAATGCCATTTCATTTACAGGATGATGATTCCATGGACAAGGATGGAAATGATCTGGATGGAGAATGCTCCCGACCCCAGAAACATGCGAAGAGTCCTGAACTTGCAAGAGAATTTCTTCTAGATGCTGCAATTGTTATTTTCAAGGATCAGATTTGTTCAGTCTACTGACGAACTGTTTGAGAAAGATGGAAATAGACCTATTATGATAGAGGAACTTGCCTTTATATGATCTCTCTCTTAAGATTTCATTGTTAAGCATTTGATTATATAGTTTGATTTCTTTGTATTGGCTGAGGCACCTGTTCCAGCAGCTAAGAGAAACCATGGACATCATGACAGCAAATAAAATACAATGTAATATTTCGTGGATGTAGTAATTTGAAAATGTAAACGTATGGTATTATTGGGATGTATTTTGAATGGTCGATACATTTTGGCTTGAAATGATAATTTAGAGTTTTTTTAGCTATATATTATGGCATTAGCAGTCCTACAAACATTGCAGGTGTACCATTGTGTATGTAATTTCAAATATAGGTGAACTAAAAATAGTTGTTATATGCATGAATTACAACATTTTTAAGTCTTTATACAACGTTTTAAAAATGTTGTATAAATTTGTCTAAATAGATGATACCTTCTAAACGTTGTATAAATGAGTGTAAACGTTGTCTTATGTACCAAACCACAACATTTTAAGCCAGAAAACGTTGTGGAGTTATATCATCTACAACGTTTTCAAGCATCCAAGAATTTATGGAAAACAAATATACAACGTTTTTTTAAGAAAAAAACGTTGTGTATTAGTGTCAAACTACAACGTTTTAAAAACGTTGTATAAAGGTGTCAAATAGATGATACCTGTAGATACTTGAAATTTTTTGCACGCCTGTTACTGACATTGCAGGAGGGCAGATTCGTCTTTTGGAGATAACCTTGGAAGACAGCTCACATCTATTCCAGATACTACCAGAAGTCAATCCCAACCCCGGAACACACCCTGGGAACATCATTTCCAACCCCGAAACACACACCGAAAGGATCATTTCCAACCTCGGAGATAACCCCGAGTTTCGTCCTTGGCGATAACCCCAAGGAGTGCTATTGCAGTTCTGGCGATAACTCCGAAAATGCTTATTTCAAAAATGCATGCTATCAGCTTCAAGTTCAGACCTCCTGCCGAGGCACTCATACCTCAGACCCGGAGCTAACACCGGTCAGATAGGCACTCTCACAAGATGATCTTGCGGCATTCAAACACTTGCAGCAGTCCAATCTCAGATGTAACCCTGAGCAACGTTTGCTTTCAACTCAAACCGGCGATAACCCCGGCGAAGAGTCAAACGTCATCTTGCCCCTTCAACACCTGCGCGTTGTCTCAACACTTCATACATACATACATCCAACGATGTCCCACAAGAACCGAGGAGTTACAATCCCGAGTGACAATTACGTGTGGCAGTGCCTTGGATAGAATTTGAAGCTTGAAGACCATGGGCATGGACCCTTCTTCCTGACTTCGTACAACCTCTAATCCATGTCATTGCATAACTCTCAACACTAGCGGTCCGAAGAAGGTCAAATATACCTCGTTCGGATGCTCGGATTGAAGTTCTGCAAGTTCGAGCAGACATTACAGTGCACGAGTGCACGTACTTCGAGACGACGAGACCATGAGGCCGGATGCACCACGACCCGGCCGGCAGTATAACCACGGCCGCATGATATACTACTAACCATCGATCTATAAATATAGACCTTGGGGTTAGCCATTTGAGAGAGGAAGAGAGAGAAAAGGTGAGGAAGTCCTGTCCAATTTACTCTGTATACACCCATATTGAGTGTTTCCTCAGTTTAAACACATGTTAGCTCACATATAGCTATACTTTTATCTGGCGGGAGCTGAGTGTTTATCCACATAGAGTCATAGAAGTCTACTTTGGTAGCCCACTGTAAGCCTTCTAACATTCTATAAAGTCTTCTTTCTATATTAGCACACACTGTTATACACATTGAGAGTCGTGTTGTGTGCGTTTGCGGACTTGATTAAAGTGGTTTTCATTTCATACGTATATATATACTTATATATATGTATATATTTTATATATGGACTAACATTATCGAGTTATGCCTCGATTGAGCCTGAACTTATATGCAGGGCGTTTATTTGCTTATATATATATATATATATATATATATATATATATATATATAATTGTTATCGACATATATCGATGAGTCTGGATTTTATATCCTAGACATTTACCTACTTTATATATATATATATATATATCATATATATATATATTGTTATTATATATATCAGATGAGCCAAGATTTACATCCGGAATGCATTTATTGCTTATATATATATATATATATATACATTCCATCCTTACATTTATATCGTTTACTTCATGACAGTTGATTGCTTTTACTTTTTTATTTTACATCCTGCAGGAGTTTACTTACGTGGCGGTTGATACGCTTTTGATGACTTTATTTACATTTACATTTCCCACAGGTTTACTTACATGGTGGTTGATCATGTCCATATATATATATATATATATATATATATATATATATATATATATATATATATATTTATTTACCGCTTTTATATATTTACATTTATGATCCCCATGGAGTTACTTACGTGGTGGTTGATCATCAATCATATATATATATATATATATATATATATATATATATATATTTATATTTTATATATATAAATGCTTACTTTTCCATACAAACTGCAATATCATGTGAGCTAGGAATCATGTGATCATAGATTGATTCTTTGAATCTAGATTAAGTTCCCATGATGGACCTTTTTTCAATTTGTGAAGCGACTTGTACATTATTTTACGATGTCTGAATTTCCTTGGATGGTACATCATCATGCCCATGAGGAGTTCGACCTGCTTTGTATATATATTTTCTCGAAGATGCTTCGCATCTCGAAAATAAAAGCAAACAAAGTAGAACATTTAATAATAAAATGGAAGTATCAAAGGCCTCAATTACTATTGAGCACAGGGTTTTGAAAACCTCTTTTATAAAACTTCATTGCTATATCTTGTTTAAAACTGAATTTTTCTATAAATTCAAACCCTATGTATATAGGTGCGAGCAGTGGCCTAACACTACTTCCAAATAATTGCACATTGATCCACACACACACACACACACACATTCATATAACAGTTTCTTTGAAAAGTGGCGGTCATAGTGGCAACACGGATGTCGGGGTGCCTAACACCTTCCCTCGCATAATCAAGCCCCAGAACCCAAATGAATCTCGGTTTCACAGACACATTTTAGCGATGTGTCATCAGGGGTCGATGTGCAAACCTTTTTGGTTTGCGTTAGTGCAACCCGATTAAATACACCAATGGCGACTCTTAAAGTCAAATCGTCGACATTATACATATGGGACCTTTTCACTTGTTTTTTCAAACAAATCTCACATTAACATGAGAACACCAAAAGAACAAGTAACGAAAAGGACACTAAAAAATCCGGCGTCGACGGTGGCGACTCTGCTGGGGACTCGATAAGAGGGCTTAAGCCGCTATTACAAGCTTTTCAAAATTGTTATATGCTTGTGTGTGAATGTTGCATTTACATTTATGATGAATGTGTATGAATGCATTTTACTTCTTGCACTATATACTATATCTATCTGTGATATTAATGCTTCACACATGTCATCATTTTGCATAAGCGGTGAGACCGTTGTATGTGAATGTATGTTGTGTGGTTCCTCCATCGAGGAGGCTATCACATCGGTGTTTGATTCTTTGGACTCGTGGGAAGAATAATTCAATGGGGCTCGGAAAAGGCACCACCAGATTTCGCTCCGTTGAAAAGACCGGATTAACTTCCGTCAAGTAGATTGCGATGATCTGGGGAACCTTCATGCCAAAAAGCCGCGAGAGAAACCCTAAGATAGGTCAACCTCTGATAAACTAAACGCGGAGGAAAGTCTCTTCATTCTTTCCATTTTCAATTACTTGTAAAAATATTTACTTGTAATTTTATTCCATATTCATCTTTATGTAATGGAAAATATGAAGATTATCTATGCATACATGTTATCAATTAACACCCGGTTTTGCGGACAAATATTCCTAAAAGCGGACATGTTATGATAACATTTACATTACCCTAAGACTAAACTACATAAGTCTTTTGTAGGGAAATCATTGGGCACATTACACTTTCGAAAATCCAAAAAGGCCACGAGCTTCTGACGATCATGTCTTCTTCGACGACCGGTCTAATCTCGTTTCTCGTGAAGAATTTGTGGATTAAGTCGACAAATCACAAATTTGGTTGTCTTGCTTAAAAAATTGCATCGATCCACTCGAGTACAAAGATGCCTCCACATACGAATCCTCTACACAGGAGGAACACAAGGTTTAGATAAAACAAATCTAGAACCTCGATTGGATCGACCAACAAAGACCACAAAAACACCCATCTCAAAGGAGATCCGGACACGGTGATATCGGGAAGAAAGTACTCCAAATGGAGGAAACTATCAGGTGTTCTCAAAGGTTGGAACACATGGAAGTGTTTCATATCTTGACCTTTGCATCTTCCACAGGTGTTCATTATCCGGAGAAATTCAAAACCCTGATTTTGAAAAAGTATGATGGATTAGGGGATCCTTATACACATTTGAAAGTGTTCATTGGAGAACTTGGATCTTATCGCGAAAATGAAAAGCTCGAATCATGGTTTTGTTTGAGAAAAGTCATTTGGAGAAGCCCGTTCATGGTATACCAGTTAGACAACTCAAAGATCCATAGTTGGGAAGAGTGGCTCACGCCTTCCTCACTCAATCTGATTTTCAATCTCGGATGGCTCTGGCCAGGTACCAAATTACCAAGGTCAAAAATGTCTAATGAGTCTTTTAGAGTATATGCTCAAAGGTGGGCGCCTTCTTTGCTCAAGTTATTCCTTCCATGATGAGATCGAAAAATGGTCGTGACGTTTCATAGATGTCTGAGAAGCTCCTTTCTATGAGAGAGTCTTAGGCGGTATTGGCAAACCATTCTACGAAATGATCAAACACGGAGAGATGGTGAAATGGGATTGAAGTCAGTAAAATTCAAGACCTAGCCAGCTCTTAAAGTTGTTCTTTGAGCACATCCGATCCGGATCTTATGGAAACAACCCCGAGAGGTCCATAAAAAGAAAGAGGAGGATGTTTCCTTGATCTACAAGGTCAAAAAAGGCAATCAAAACATGCTATCTGGAGGAGAAACTACTCCCCTTTTCAAGCACAATCTTGAAACCCTCCATTGCCTAAAAGGTGAGAAGTAAAAGCGTCCTCGAGCGTTCACACCCTTAGGGGACTCGCTCGAGAATATTCTTGCTCTTGACTACTCGGAAGAAAATTACACATCTTCTTCCACGACCCAACCCTAATGGGGAGGGTTTTAAATGCTACTTTCGAAAATGTGCTTATCATGCTTGGAGCACACGGACATGATACTCGAGATTGTTGGGCCTTGAAACACAAGATCCAAGATTTAATAGACAACGGTGAGATCATGGTCACCAAACCGGATCAACCTCATGTGCAAGACAACCCTCTTCCTCAACCTGAAAGAAGAAGAGGTCAACATGATCGGTTGGAGCCTTTGGGCGAGTTCCAATTCTAATGGTGAATCATCCCAAACCCTCAAAGAGGCGGTGTTGACAAATGGGATTATGCAAAGTTCCATTTACTATGGAATGAAAGATGAAAGCTCTTTGCAAACAAATTGAAGCAATTGGCGAGCGGTGACCCACCCATCATCAAGTCACACGCCAATTAATCGAGCGAGGAGCATGCTATATCTCCTTCCTTTTGTTATGAATGCTCCATCACCACCTTGAAAAGCGAAGCTATGGAGGATAAGGTTGCGAAGAGAGCAAATGCTAAAGCCCGTCGAGGATTTTGCCAATCGAAGGAATTTACCTATTTGGCGATCTATGGAGGAGATATTGCAAATGTTGATCAATGAAGGAAGAATTACCTTCCTTCTCCTCCAATCAATCCCGTTCGGGCGGTTCAATTACGATGAAGTGTGTCGATATCATTCACATTCTCGCGGTCATAGCCGAGAAAAGAATCTTGGGCACTCATACATCTCATTCGAGAATCTTATTGATAGCGGTGTCCTGCAAATAGCAGATGATTACACTTTATGCTGACTCGAGGGTGGGAATGCATGTCCTACCAAATGGAAGGATCGATGGCGATTATATCAAAGTGGATGATGAGGCTATCAAAGTATTTCCCATACAACCAATTCAACTCAAAGGAGGCGACAATCCTTTGAAAGTGGTGCACACGAGAGCCAATTTCTTTACCTTTGAGACCACAACATCATTGTTGTCGACTTACACAAAGTTCCATGGAATTATGGAGAAGGCTTTGAAGGATCCACGTCTCATATCTACTTTCTACTGATGTTGAGGGAAAATCCATTGTATCTTCCTCGGCGGGTTATGAAACCTACTTGCGAAGCAAAGGAAGGTTCCCATGGAGAAGATTGAAAAATTCCTCCGCACTATGGGCCACATGAATGAAGCGAAGTGGTTTTAAGCTTGCGAGAAGCTCCACACCGATATCTATCTTTGGACTTGGTTTTCTCTTAGAGGATCATCGGAAGATCTTATTGAAGGTTTTGGAAGAAGCCTACTTACCAAAATCGGTGGATGTGGAAAAATTTCAACATTTGGTTGATCACATTTTCAACAACAATGTGATATCCTTCATTGATGACGATATACCTCTTCGAAGGGACGGTCATTCTGAAACCATTTACACATTGCGTTTTGTCTTACGGGTATATGCTAGGCGGAGTTTTGATAGATGGAGGCTCATCTCTAAATATACATCCTTATGCCACCTTGGTGAAGATGAATGTCAATCTCAAGCGGATCCAAAGCGACCCGTACGGTTATCAAGCTTTTGATGGATCCGACGAAATTTCGTTGGAAAGATTGAATTGCCAATTGAGATTGGTCCAAATACATTCAATGTATCCTTCCACGTCCTCAAGATAGATTCGGGATACAACTTCTTATTGGGGAGACCATGGATACACATGGCTGGAGCCGTTCCCTCCACACTACATCAACAACTCAAATACATTGTCAATAATAGTCTAGTCAATTTTGTCGGCGTTGGCGGAATGTCTGAACAAGGAACTCTACCAATCATCGACTTTAATTGAAGTTGAACGGCCGGTTTTCATACTTTGGAAGTGAGTACCACATGATATACCATTCTATTGGGCGCCACTTCCCGTACCCAAGATTTCTGCGAGGTTATATCGGCCACTCGAAAATGATGTCATTGGGTTATCAACTTTGGACAAGGGCTTGGTAAAAATAAGCGGGTATTAAGCACCTATCCAAGTGTCGATCAAATTGGAGCAGTAGGACTAGGCTATTACGCGATTCGATCACGGGAATCCTCATAAGCAAAGCGATTCCTCGAAGCTTAGCCTTGCGCGATTTTTTCTCTACCTTTACCTCATGAGTTAATCGATCTCGATAAAGGTGCCGACCATATTGTGGCCATCTTTTTCCCTAAACCGGTGCCAATCAAAGCTAAAGAGGTGTTGATTCACGATCCCGAAGTGGAAGAAAAGGCGAAATGTAAACATGACATTGCCTTGATGATGGCGGGCATCGCGTCGTCATTGTTCATGATGAACATACAAGCAGATACACCCAGGCGATGATTGCCCGGATGTCATGGTTATCATTCGGGAGAAGGAGGACAATGATGATCCTTCCATCACTTGCGATCCATCGGGACTTTGCCCTCGACAATTGGAGCGGCACTCCATGCATTGGTCGACGAGGGTAAAATGGGCAAAAAAAAATCCCTACGCCACATAGATAACTTTAATTGCTTGCTTTTCTTTACGATCTTAGCGATTATTTTATCAAGTACATGCTAACACTTTTGTATGATCAAGCAGTTGCATATATTAAGTGAAAGCATATTTTGTTTTTCGGACTACGAATTTAGATGTGCATGTACTTGTTGATGAGGTGCCTTCTCTCCCATGAAGTTTGTAACTTTGATGAAAAGTTGGACTCGGACTTGATGGACATCGAGAGGACATTGAGACACCTCGGAGATTAAGGAATGGGTCATGAGACAAACCCCAAACCCAATCTTGATCAAACCACTTCTTTCGATCTTGGAACCTTAGAAAATCCTAAGCTAATCCAAATTGGTTCGGACCTTACCACAAATCAGCGGAATGACATGGTTGCACTATTAACCCAATTCTAGGATGTGTTTGCATGGTCTCGTGAAGACATGGTGGGTTTGTCCATGACATTTGTTCTTCATCGCCTTCCCATTAAAGAAGGATTCAAGCCCGGTTAGGCAAAAACTTCGGTGATTGAAACACGAGTGGAGTTTAAAGGTTAAAGAAGAAATTGTGAAACAATTTCAAGTAGCATTATCATGGTGTCTACATATCCGGAGTGGATATCCAACATTGTTCCCATGCCTAAACCGGGAGGAAAGGTGCGAGTCTGCGTGGATTACGGATTTGAACAAAGCTTGCCTTAAAGATAGCTTTCCGTGCCATTTATCCACATTCTTATTGACAATCTTTGCTCGATCGGCATGTACTCCTTTCTTGATTGCTTTGTGGGGTACCATCAAATTATAGTTCTTGAGGAGGATCGTGAAAAAACTTTTTCATCACGCCTTGGGGAACCTTTTGCTATATAGGCGGTTGTCATTCGGCCTCATCAATCTTGGGGGCGACCTATCGGTGACTATGATGGCTCTTTTTCACGATTTAATGCATAAAGAGATAGAGATCTCGTGGATGACATCATTGTCAAATCCGAAGGAGGAGACCACACTAGACCATCTCGAAAAGCTTTTCAGACAGGTTGCGTGTAAGTCTGACTTGAAGTTGAATCGACCAAGTCGCCTTTTTGGTGTTAAGTCGGCGGAAGATTTGCTAGGTTTCCTAGTCGACCACAAAGGATTAGGCTGGATCTACCAAAAATCCGGGCCATCAAAATGCCCATTCCTCGAGACGAGAGAGGAAATCTGAGGATTTTGGGAAGAATCAACTTCATTAGCGAGTTCATTTCTCGACTCACGACAACACATGTGAGCCCATCTTCAAGTTGTTAAGGAAGAACTCCTCCATGAAATGGAATGATGAGTGTCGAAAAGCCTTCCTCACAATCAAAAGAAGCGGTGATTAACGCTCTTATTTTGGTACCTCCCGGGATGATGTTCCCCTATTCATGTACACATCCATAAATGACAATGCCATAGGGTTTTGTATCTTTGAGGCAAAAAAAAGATGATAGAGGCGAGAGAGCTATCTATTACCTCGACAAAAGATTGACATCGGTGAACACAAGTACACTCTGATTGAGAAGACTTGTTGTGCTTTAGCATGGGCTTCCATGAGGTTACAACATTACCTCCATGGTCACACAACCCATCTCATATCCGTGGATCCTCTCAAGTATGTGTTCGATAAGCCCATCTTGAATTGTCATTATCCGGATGGCGATTGATCCTACAACAATTTGACATCTCTCTACGTGATGCAAAAAAAATCATCAAAGGTCGAGGAATTGCGGATCAATGGCGCTTGCACTTTGCGAGGGGACTACAAACCCTTGAAACATACTTCCCAGATGAAGGGGTAATGACGATTCAACAACAACATCGATGCGATACATGCGTATACGTGCGTGGAAAATGTATTTTGATGGGTATTATTAACGAAGGGTTACGGGGCTGGAGCGAGTTCTAGTATCTCGATGCAGGGGAAGCGATATCCGTCGTGCCAATCAAATTTACGGTTTATCGGCACCAACAACACGGTGAGTATGAAGGTTGTATCATGGGGCTAAAACTTGCCGTTCGATGGGCATCGAGGGTTAAGCTGTCTTTGGGGATTACGAATTGGTAATCGAACAATCCACGAGAATCTATCAAACCAAAAGAATTACATTTCTTTGCCTTACCATCGGCAAGAAGTTCTCTGAGATGGCTTTGGAGTTGAAGAAATCTCCTTTCTACACATTCCTCGTAATAGGAATGATTTTGCGGATGCATTAGCAGCGTTGGCCTCCTTGGTTCACATACGACAAGGAAAACATGCGAACATCACATTTTGCTATGCAAAAAGCCCGATCTATAGGGAACTATGTTGGAGAAGTATCGGATGAACTACCTCCCATCCACACCCTTGGTATCGACACATCGAGGAGTATCTGCGAGATGGATCTACACCCATGAGGCGAGCCTAAGCGAGAAAAGCGGATTCATCGACTTCTTTATGAAATTCTACTGGCGGAGATGCACTCTACAAAAGAGATGCGAGGATTAGGTCTCCTCGGATGTGCGGATAAAGACCAAGCTCGAGAGACTCATGGATGAGATCCATGGTGGAGTATGTGGCCCTCACATGGCGGACCCCTACTTGTCGAAGATCCTCGAATGGGGCATTATTGGCTTACACTCAAAAGTATTGTGTGATGATCACGTCGAGAGGTGCTATCGATGCGAAATTCATGGGAAATTCCATCCACGCGCCTCGAGGGAACTCCACATATGAGTTAACCATGGCCCTTCTCGATGTGGGGAATGGGCGTGATCGGGCCCATCGAGCCCAAAAGCGATAATGGACATCGATTCATATTCACCATGATCGACTACTTCACCAAATGGGTAGAAAGCGACATCCTTCCCGAGGGTTACTAAAAAAGTCATCATTGCTTTCGCCGAAAAATGTCATATGCATCGATATGGACAACGAGAGGTCATTGTGTCGAACGATGCTAAGAACCTCAACAACAAAATGATGGAGGAGTTATGCGAAAAATTCCACATCAAACACCTTAACTCCAAATCATCTACCGTCCAAAGATGAATGGTGTTGTTGAGCGGCTAATAAAAACATCAAAAAGATCATGCGAAAAATGTCAGCCAATCACGAAGGATGGCACGACCTCTTGCCTCGACTTTATTAGCCTCTGAACTTCTATGCGTACTTCCTTTGGGGCAACCCCTACTCATTAGCCTATGGGATGGAAGCGGTGCTCCCCGTAGAGGTGGAAATGGAATCCCTCAGTGTTGATGGATGCTCGGTTGGATGAAGACCAATGGGTACAAGAAGCGGTATCACCAATTGTCTCTAATAGGCGAAAAGCGAACCACGACTATCTTCCATGGTCGATTATATCGACAAAGGATCGCACGATCCTACAACAAAAAAAATCCGACTACGGCGGTTCAAACAACATGACTTGGTTTTAAAGAAGATCATTGACAACGAAGATCAATCTAAGGAAAATTCACTCCTAAGCTGGGAAGGCCCATTTGTTGTCGAGGAGGTATTGACGGAGGTGCTCTCGAGTTACTGCGAAATGGATGGCGATGAATTTCCACGACTTATCAACTTCGGACAAGTGAAAGCGGTACTATATACGAGGTTACCATCAAACAAACATCTGGTTTTGATCATCAAATCACCCGGTCATTCGGTTTTGAACCCTTTCCTTTCTACATACTCTTACGCCCCTCGAGAAACATACACTTCAAACCCGGCTGACTGGTTTCACTTCATTTCAAACCTTTCATACAATTTTTAGTTTATCACGAAGATGGATGAACCTTTCACCTTTCACATCTGCGAGGCGGGATTTAACTCACTGAATCACGAAGGCGGGATTAAACTTTTCTACGCTTGCGGTTTGTCTGAAAGGCGGGATCAAACTTTTTCCACACTGCGGTTTATCCCCATTATGGGATCAAACTTTCTTCTCCCCATGATATAGCACGCACATGGGATTCACACTTCTCTTTGGCTGCGATTAATCACTGAGGGCGAACTACGTCGACTGATCTCCACGATACACAGAGTGCGTAGGCAACCATATTATATATGGCGGTCGCGATAAAAAAAAAAAACAAAAAACATTTACGCCCTTTCTCTCTCAAAAAAAAAAAAAAAAACATTCTACACCTATAAACCTTTCACATTTCACATTCGGCGTTGAACCTCTTACACGAGTTTGAACTACATGACTTGATCTCCTCTTGAATAGGAGTACGTAGGCGACCATTTATGGTTCGATCTAACCCCTACCGAAACAAAAATACTTGTCACACGATGCTTGGGATCAACCTTGATTCACCACATTTCATCGGTTTTGGATCAAAGGGATGGAATTACCCACCTCTTCTCACAAATAGAAGATTCGGTGACCATCTAAGGCTGCGATCGTGCCTCGAAAAATACCCAACCCATAAGAGATGGAATTAACTAGGCTTCTCACAAATAGAAATCTTGGCGACCATCGTAGTGCGGTCGATCTCGAGAGAGGAAAAACCACCCTCCTCTCCACTTTTCCATCTGAGATACCGGTCCCCAAGACACCAAAGATGGTAGGGATATCTGAAATCAATGATCCGTTACGAGAGATCTTGCGACGTCTCGAATGTCCACTATCGAGGATAAGTTCGAGAATGCATCGAGATCCACAAGGCCACGAAGAAATAGGCAAATATCAAGCAAGTATCAAGGCATAACTAAAAGGGAAGTGAATCAAAATATATTTCCACCGCCGTATATATATCTTTTGATATATACATATATGTGTTTATACATGAAAAAATGGCTAAGCTAGTGCATGCGGGAAAAAATAAAAGCTATCTACGGATCATGTGTATATGGGACTATCGGATCTAACATGGCATCCCTCTCGAGAGGAGGAGGTAGCGCTGCAAGCTCTGCCCAATGGTATCTACATGAGCTAGCGGATCGAGGCTAAGCTGCATGGTGGCATAATGCTCATCGATGTAAGCACTCATGTCGGCAAGGCTGCAGTGATCATCTGGGATCTCAACTGAAATCTTTATGCTGCAATGGCCACATCCCTAGCGAGATAAAGGCGGCATCCGCTCCTGAATCAATGCATCCACAGGCTGATCTAGCCTCATCCCTCTCTAACGAGCGGCGTCTCTCTCATCAAGAGCTTATCGACATCAGCGGCCTAGCGATCTCTATCATAGGTCATCGGATGTAAGCTCTGCTCCAAATGTTGTGTTTGATCTTGAGTAATGATGGCACTTTCGGGGTGGGAGAATCCATCACAAATCTTTGGCGACCCAGGCCGATCAAATCATCGATGGGAATGTCGGCCTCCTCTATAGGCTCCTCATCGTCGAAATCGGTCTCACACTTGCTTGTGGATACTACTACAGTGATCGATGCGATCTCTGTCTCCATCCATGTGGAATACTCTGCGAGAACAACCCGGATGGTGACGAAAAAACTTCGACTAGCTCTCGTTGATCCCAACAAGCATCTGACTGGATCATCCTCCGTGATAAATGCGGTGTGAAGCGAAGCGACGACTCACCCCCCCTCGAAAGGATGAAAATCTGGCCTGGTCAAACCACATCACACGGCCGATGGGTGGTAAGTAATCATGCCCCTCAATCCGAAGCCGGAGGAGATAATCCATGCACGGAGCATGAGTAATGAAGTTGTAGGGTGAGCTAAGCCTTAAACACGGCAATATAGCAAATGGATCTCTAATCCTGCCGGAAAGGCGACCACGATCTGACATCTGTACACTCCACTGCAAATTTGAAAGGAGTATGACATGGCTATATCATGGGTGAAACAAAACCCCATGCCGTCTAAATGTGTGCCAATCGGTCTCAAGTGTGACATAAACCACACATACTGACATGGCCAGAGCTACTGTGAACACTCTCTGCTTGGGATAAGTGCGGCGGTATGTAGGCGACCTCGAGTCTCTGCAATGATCATCGGTATGATGGTATGACCCTCCACGAGAGCTCTCAACGCCATAATAATGGCGCAGATATCCAACTCATCCATGTCTGTGGCATGAAGGCGTATGATGATACGCACAATAGCAGTACATCCACTCTGGTGAGAGCATGATGATCCTCCGGTGTGGTGAAATCCCCGGAATGCCATGCATAACTATCCTCGAGCCAAATCATCAAACGAAAATCTTTGGGATATCACGTGGCGGATGTAATCTCGTCTGTACCACTCTACGTCTCAATCCGGTGAGGGTCATGAATTATCTACTCATGTCTCGATATAGCCGTATATGCATGCAAGAGTCATCATCCGATTGGCGACATCGTCGACCGTCGTACTCCTCCAAAGTAGGAGTCGACTCACGGGTCCCAAATCGGAAAACACTACCTCTCCGATACCCGGTGCTCTAGCATACCCTCTACAAATCTGTGGGAACACGAAACATCAATGAGGTCATAGTATCTTTGCGTGAAATCATCTCGATCACCGTATGCGATGGTGATATACTATCATACCATGGTAGCGTACGAGATACCACCAAAATGGTGGGGTATGATCAATCTGACTAAGCTGTCGAAGAAGACATACATGCGGTAGTGTCATAAAGACCATCCGAGGGGTCAATCTTTGAATATCTCTGGACATACATACATATGCATAACATAATAACATGCATGATCTGATAGATGGCAATATGATATAGGGAATGGAAAAGCTATACATACATTCCTAATATATCATCATCTAATACATCTACTGTACTGACTAAAATATCACGAGGAAATGGGGTGAAGCTACCCAACATCTAACGAGAGGCCTATCAAAAGATATAGCGAGAATGGGGCGAAGCTACCCGATGATCTAACGAGAGGCTATCGAAAGAGATAACGAAAATACATCGAGAAAAAGTCGATGGTGTCGATGTACACATCATCGATCTTGTCCACTGATGTAACTCCTCTGAGTCACTTGGATCTCTATCTACGGGGATGTCGGGCCTATCTGAGGAGGATCTGCACAAAAAAAAGCCATATGGGTCACTGAGGGGGCGGCGCTTGAGGCTGGAAGGATCAAAAGTATCTACCTCTGAAGGATCTACGCCCAATCTGCGAATGAAAAGATGTGTCCGGTCCATTGCTGAGTTAATCTGTCAATCACATGTCACATGAGTCGGATCTCGACACGAGGCTAGCCAATCCGTCATCATCACGGATCACGGAACCATATCCCCATAAAGCTGTGTGGCGGCGGTGCGAGCTCTCGATAGTGCGAGGATCCACCAATCTTTGGAACATCTCTCACGAGACCGGGGGCCCTCGATGATGTAAAACCGTCGATCCCCATCAATGGGATGTCGATGATGGGTGGCTGCAAAATAGACCGATAACGCTGGCGGGAGGCAAGATCGGCATCGGATCTCTCTGTGTAGTGCTCCCGATAGCACGCTCTCTAAATAGAGCTCCCATCCTCCATCTGTGAAGAGAGAATCCTGCGGGTGGAAATGGCGTACTCTCTCCGATCGGTACCCATCCTCAAATCCAACTCCCAAATGCTCTCTCCAGTAGGGAATCCATGTGATGACATCATGTCATCAACTCTCGGTATGGCGACAATGAGTGAAACCCTCGTGACGAGGGACCTCACCCGTATGGAATGATGCCATCTCCGTCCTCGTGGATAGGTGTCTAAACCTAACACGCTCATGGGGCATTGAACATGGAAGCCTCTCATAGGCCCCAAACTACCAACACAAAAGCGACAACATCTGCTGTCGATCGACACTCTTAACCTATATATGGGAAAAGATAAGAAAACACTCACCGGTGAGAAAATGGGTAGAATCTAACCACGCCTCGGTCGAAGCCTGCGATCGCATGCGCATTCCCACGAGGAAGTAGGCAAAGTGTATAGGAACCCCAATCATACTCTCTATATCACGGTCCACGTGTCGAGTGGCGCATTGATCAAAAGCGAAGGACACCGTAGAGGAATTATCTCTATAAAAGCGACCCCCTAATGATCATCGAGGAACAATCGTAGAAGAATGCGATCCACGACTCTCACATCATCGGGTATGGGCTCACTCAACGGCCCTTTCATAGCATCTACACTCAAAGGACCCGTCTGAATAGTCCACCCTTGGCGCCTCGTGAAACTCCCAACAAGGATCGGCGGCGGTGGGGGTAATATCCGCCGTGCGAGGCGCTGGATCCCCTCAAACTCCATACACAGTGATAAATCGCCAATCCATCGGCGTCATCATCACCTCACGATCCGACAAATGGGTGGTGAGTGCAGTGAAACCACCGCTCGAGACAATGCCACGAGGTAACCCGAGGGGACAACGACGGGGAAGAATGGAAAGAACATCCCAAATCCCCACCATGTACAATCTCTCTGTAGTCATCATGCAAAGCACGATACATAGAGTGGATGCTAAACCCGTTCCCTCGAGGTTTGTGTGAAGCGGGAACCTACATCAAATCTGAGATCGACATCGAGAATCCTTGACTCCTCATCAATAGGAAATAAGGAAGATTAAAGATCTAACTTCATACCTCGTTTGCGTGCGGTATATTTGAAGGATGCCTACTCAAGTCACCCGGAAGATGCAGGTTCGCCATGAATACACAGAAATTCCCTACGGGAACACGTCTGGCGAGGCGGGAACCTCGATCGGTACATCCTCCTCCTCGTCCTCGACATTCGGCACTTCAACCCGAATAGGGCGTATCACCGCCTCCACCTGAGCGATGAAATTTGTCTAACAGAGCGGCGTTGAGGCTCTTGAAGCCCTCCTCATACACGAAGTGGTCCTGCGGGAACTACTCGGTGATCCGGATCCATAATATCTGGACAACAAGTCTCCAAATCACCTCAGAAAGGGTGTGGTAAATTCTTACCCGGAGCTTTTCAAAATGCATTTTATGATTACATGCATGCATGCATTGTTTTAACATACATCTACAGATGAGAGTTAAAAATGCATGACTACTCAATACCTACATTTTGGAAAAATTTTGCCATAGCCCCTTTGTAAATGGGACTATCCACATACACATAGGCATGACTAGGTGGCCATTCGATAGCACACCTATACGATCGATCATATACATCCTACATGCATTATCACATCACGATAAAAAATCTGTAAGTGTGTAGTCTAATTACGAGGATTATTTTGCTTTTCTACCTTTACTCATTTGTCCTCGAATAGGATAAGAAATGACGATAAAAAGGTGCCAATTTGATTATTTCAAAAGTCAAATTTTTTCACATCATTATGTTTACATGGTTTAATACTAACATTTGCTATGTTGAATATTTTTTATCAAGTCGTATCGGCATGCGTATTCACTACTATGTATCAAATGCATTTCATGTGATAAGTCATTTTCAACGGATAGAAATTGGAAAAAAATACATGCATATGTTACCGGGGATGATGAAGAAGAACGCTTGTGCGGTGGCGAGAATATCACGAAAAGTTGCCCGAACTCAATGAGATCTAAGAAGAGCTCTCAGATTTCCTTCACGGTATGACTTGAAAATGACTTATAAAGCAACCTTTGGGCTTTACATAGCCACGGTTGGCCGCGAGTCCACTACATGCTGCTACTTGCGGTGTACTGCGGCACTCTACGTGGGTCCCACACCTCTCGGCTCGCTCCGATTAGAGTTGCAAAGGAGGTCTCTCACAAAAGGCTGAAAAGGCCAAATCGGGAATAAAATGCTACTGTGATTGGCGGAATAGCTTGGAATCACGGTTTTATGTGAGGTGAAATTGAATTCCTCCGTCATCTCATTGGTATTCGCTTTGAATGCGAGGTATACTATACCCGATGAGCTCGACTTTCACAAATCATGCTTGGCAATACCTCACAAAGGTCCGATGCCGTCATTGCGAGGTCACAACCTAAACCTCCCCGGCGGGAATTCTGACGCAAAACCACGAAATGATAAACCTCCCCGGCGAAATTCTGACAACGCCAAAAGTTATCAATGATGAAGTATCCCCGGCGAGGTCACAATACACATCTTTCAATCATCCACGTATCCCCGGTCATCTGTCGGTCTTTGGCGCCATATCTTTCAAAAACATCCAAGTATCCCCGGCCGGGGGTTCTGTATATTCTCGACCATTGATACACACATCGATGAAGGTCAAAGCGACCTTGGCGTCATGTCGGTAGATGGCAAGTAAACCCATCGAAGCGACTTATATAAGTATCCCCGTGGGATTGGGGGTTTACAACGCAATGACGACCATTGACACATACATCATCGATGAAGGTCAAGCAACCTTGACAATGCACCCAACGAGGATCTATCCGGTGATACACACATCAGCGAAGGTCGAGGAAACCACAGCGACAACAATACTATTGGCGATAACTCCGACGAGAATGAGGGAATATGTTATACACATCCTCAAATAGACAAAAAGCTTTATCCCCACGGATCTCTTTACACAAGAGAGGTACCTCTATGGAATATAAGCGATGTATACAGGATTCAAGACTTTGGTGATAGCCCCAACGTCGACATCCTTGAAGACTTGGATCGCATGTCCAAGCCATCACTGATTGTCATCCCAATGAGGATTACGAGGATATCAATCATCATCATACATTACATTTTTGCATCATGTTTTTTTGCATATAGCATCATGTTTATCTTACTTGCATTTCAAGTGTCTAGGATTCTTTATCCTATCCATGCCTTGCATTGCATGAATATGATAAAGAGGGGCATCTGTGAGACACTCAAAATTTTTACTGCCACTTTATTCTTAACATTGCGGGAGGGAAGATTCATCTTTTGGAGATAACCACGGAAGAGGCGACTTACATCCATTAGGATACTACTAAAAGTTCAATCCCAAAACCAGGACACACTCAGGAACATCATTTCCAACCCCGAACACACACCGGAAGGATCATTTCCAACCTCGGAGATAACCGAGTTTCATCATGGCGATAACCCCGAGGAATGTTGTTGCGATTTTTGGCGATAACTCAAAATGCTTATTTCAAATGCATGCTATCGATTTCAAACTCTCGGACCTCCTGCTTGAGACACTCTCATACCTCGATCCGGAGCTAACACATGGCGGACGGGCACCACGACTCTCACAAGATGACATTGCGGCATTCAATAACTTGCGTAGTCGAATCTCGGATGTAACCACGAGAACGTCGTCTTCTTTCTCACTCAAACCGATATCGTGATAACCCCGAAGCAGCGAAGAGTCCCGGTGAAAGTCAACGTCATCTTGCCCCTTCAACACTGCGCGTCGTCTCAACACTTACATACATACATACATCCAATGATGTCCCACAAGAACCGAGGAGGAGTTACAATCCGGTGACTATTACGGCGTGGCGATACCTTGGATAGAATTTGAAGCTTGAAGACCATGGGCATGGACCCTCTTCGACTTCGTACAACCTCTAATCCATGTCATTGCGTAACTCTCGACATAAGCGGTCGAAGAAGGTCACATATACCTCGTTCGGATGCTCGGATTGAAGTTACGCAAGTTCGAGCGGACATTACGATGCAGAGTGCACGTGCTTGAGATGACGGGACCGCGAGGCCGGATGCACCACGACCCGGTACGGATATAGTATAACTGCGTACTGTTGCAGCGATGTACTGCGACCATCGATCTATAAATATAGACCTTGGGGTTGACCATTTGAGAGAGAGAGGAGAGAGAAAAGCGAGGAAGCCTGTCCATTTACTTTGTATACACCCATATTGAGTGTTTCCTCGGTTTAAACACTGTTAGCTCACATATAGCTATACTTTTTATCCGTGGGGAGGAGTGTTTATCCATATAGAGTCATAGAAGTCTACTTTGGCGATTACTTGTAAGCCTTCTTACATTCTATAAAGCCTTCTTTTCCATATTAGCACACATTGTTATACATTTGAGTCGTGTGTTGTGTGCGTTTGCGGACTTTTGATCCGTGGTTTTCATTTACATACATATATATATACTATATATATATATATATTTTATATATGGACTAAACATTATCGAGTTATGCCTCGATTGAGCTGAACTTATATGCGAGGCGTTTATTTGCTTATATATATATATATATATATATATATATATATATATATATATATAAATTGTGTTGTCGAACATATCGATGAGTCTGGATTTTTTATATCCGAGCATTTACACTTTATATATATATATATATATATATATATATATATATTTATATATCGGACATATCAGATGAGCACGGATTTACATCCGTTGTTATTTCTTTTATATATATATATATATATATATATATATATATATATATTTATATTCCGTCACACTGGAGTTTTCTTATTGGCGATTGATACGCTTTTATTTACTTTATTTACATTTACATCTCCCACAGAGTTTACTTAAATGGTGGTTGATCGCTCTACTGACTTTATATATATTTATTTCCCACAGGTTTACTTAAGTGGCGGTTGATCGCTTTTACTGACTTTATTTACATTTAGATCCCACACAGGAGTTTACTTATGGTGGTTGATCATATATATATATATATATATATATATATATATATTTATATATTTATATATTTACATTTTCGATCCCCATGGAGTTGCTTATTGGTGGTTGATCAAATCTGTATATATATATATATATACATCTTTTATATATATAACGCTTCTTTCTTTCCATACAAATTGCGGTATCATGTGAGCTTAGGAATCATGTGATCACAGATTCGATTCTTGAATCTAGATTGGTTCCCATGATGGACCTTTTTTTTTTGTGGCGACTTGTACATTATTTTACGATGTCTCGAATTTCCTTGGATGGTTGTCATGCCCATGAGGAGTTAACGGCTTTCTTATATATTATTTTCTCGAAGATGCTTAACATCTCAAAAATAAAACAAACAAATCGAACATTTAATAATAAAATGGAAGTATCAAAGGCCTCAATTACTATTGAGCACGGGGTTTGAAAAACCTCTTTTACAAAACTTCATTGCTATATCTTGTTTAAAACTGAATTTTCATAAATTCAAACCCTTTATATATAGGTGCGAGCGAGGTACAACACTTTACTTCCAAATAATTGCACATTGATCCACACACACACACACATTCATATAATAGCAGTTTCTTTGAAAAGTGGCGGTCACAGTGGCAACACGGATGTCGAAGTGCTAACACCTTCCCTCCGCATAATCAAGCCCCGGACCCAAATGAATCTCGGTTTCACAGACCCATTTAGCGATGTCATATCATCTTTGGGTCGATGTGCGAAAATACACCAATTTTAAAAGTTCATCGTTAGTGCAACCCTTTTCACTTGATTTTTCAAACAAACTCACATTAACATGGCGACTCTTAAAAGTCTAAAATCCAATCGATGACATATAACACATATTTCGGACCTTTTTCACTTGTTTTTGTAGTAATAAATCTCACATTAACAAAATTTGAGAACACCTTACTAAATCTTTGAAACAAGTAATCATTATATTACTTGTTGACCACGCGTTACTTTGCGTGTGGCGTAGATAGATTTTACACCCAACAAGTTTTAATGGGGTGTCGGATGACGTAGTCAGACTTCGCTTGTTCCCATTCACACTAAGGGATAAGGCGAAGAGTTAGTTACACTCTCTATCGCCGGGATCGATAACTACGTGGGATGACCTTGATCAGAAGTTCTTGGCTAAATTTTTTCCACCAGCCAAAACTGTGAAGATGAGAAACGAGATTACCATATTTGAGCAGCAACATGGGGAGTCTTTATATGAGGCATGGGAACGGTACAAGGAACTACTCAGAAAGTGCCCTCATCATGGACTACCAAAATGGCTGCAGATGAATACATTCTATAATAGATTGAGTGGGAATCTCAGGACGAGTATAGATGCAGCTTTGGGTGGAGCATTTATGGCCAAGAGCTATGAGGAGGCATATTTAGAAACTATGGCGGCTAATAACTACCAGTGGCCTACCGCAAGATTGACATAACCTAAGGTAGCTGGGGTATTAGAGGTAGATGGAGTGACAACGTTGGCGGCACATATTTTAGTTCTTTTAAAGAAAATGGATGCTTTGATGGGTGCACAACCACAACAGGTGGCTTATGTTTGTGAGTTGTGTGCTGGGGAGCATCCTACCGAGCAATGTGCCATTAATCCTACAGTAGATCAATTTGTAGGCAGCTATAATAGAATTCCACCAAACATGTAACAAAATGCCTATAATCCAGGGAATAGGAACCATCCTAACTTTTTATTGAGCAACAATCAAAATCAGCAGGCTCCATGACCTTTTTATCCCCCGAGGTTCCAAAATCAGCAGCAACAAGTAGCTTCACATCAAGAAAAGAAAACAGATTTAGAAGAGCTTTTGTTGAAATACATATCGGGAAATGAAGCTGCAATGAAATCACAAGCAGTGGCCATAAAAATTTTGGAAAATCAGATGGGACAGTTGGCCTTAGCATTAAATAATAGAATGCAAGGAACTCTGCCTAGTGACACAGAAAAGAATCCGAAGGGAAATTAAGAACAGTGTCAAGAAACCATAGTACTTGGCTCAGCGGTAAGTTTTGACCTAGGGTGAACCGTAAACCCGGTCATCCTGGGATCGATCCCCACCTGCAACAAGTGTGAAGGCTAATTAGAAACTGGTCCGTGTGGCCATGGATCGCACATTTCTGAGCGGAGCCATGTCTTAGGCCGAACCTGTGCGCAAATCCTAGTCCGGGATGGGAAGACTTAGTCTGACTACAGTTGGGAAACTCCACATTAACAAAAAAAAGTGTCAAACAATCACTTTAAGGAGCAGAAAACATGTAGATGGGAAAATTGCAGGAAATTCAATTAAAAAGGATGTCAAAGTTGATGAGAAGCAAGTGGTTGAAGAGAAACAGGGTGAGGAGAAGCAAGAGGAACAGACAAAGTCAAATGACAAGTCAGTTGTGTATCCTCCACCGCCGTTTTAGCAGAGGGTCCAAAAACAAAATCTAGACAAGTAATTCACTAAATTTTTGGAAGTTTTCAAGAAACTTCAAATAAATATTCCGTTTGCAGAAGCCCTAGAACAAATGCCAAGTTACGCCAAATTTATGAAAGGTGTTTTATCTAGGAAGAAAAAGTTAGAAGATTATGAAACTGTGGCGTTGACGGAGGAATGCTGTGCAGTTTTACAGCGAAAGTTACCTCCAAAGTTGAAGGATCCGGGGAGTTTTACTATACCTTGCACTATTGGTAACATGTCCTTCAAGTAGTGTTTATGTGATTTGGGGGGAAGTGTAAACCTCATGCCATTATCTGTTTATACTGAATTGAGTTTACCAGTACCAAGGTCCATGAACATATCACTGCAGTTAGCAGATAGATCAGTAACTTATTTGAGAGGCATTGTGGAAGATTTTTTGGTCAAGGTTGAAAAATTCATATTTCTAGTAGATTTTATAATTTTGGATTATGAGGAAGACAAGAACATCCCAATCATCTTGGGGAGACCATTTTTGGCTACGGGTAGGACTCTCATCGATGTGCAAAAAGGTGAACTAACTATGAGGGTATAAGATCAGGAAGTTACATTCAACGTATTTAAAGCCATGAAGTTCCCTACGGATGAAGAGGAGTGTTTCAGGGTGGATGTCATCGACCGGATAGTGAATGAAGATATGGTCAAAATTTTGGTCAATGATCCATTGGAGACTACACTATTGGGGGGTGAAGATTTAGATGATCCAAAATTCATGGATTATTTGCACATGTTGGACGATTTACCTAGAGTAAGTATATTCAAAGTTCCATTCGAGCCGTTACACACAGAGGAAACAACTTCAGCTCGGATGAAACCTTCACTTGAGGAGACACCCACTCTTAAGCTCAAACCACTTCCTAAACACCTCAGGTATGCTTATTTGGGTGATTTAAATACTTTACCTATTATTATTGCATATGCACTTACGAATTACAGAATATAAGTTGCTGAGAATCTTAAGAGAATATAAGTCTACAATAGGCTGGACCATTGTCGATATAAAGGGGATCGGCCCCTTCGTTTGCATGCACAAGATTCGAATGGAAGAGGATGCAAAGCCAATAGTGGAGCAGCAGAGACGGCTCAATCCAATCATGAAAGAAGTGGTGAAGAAAGAAATACTAAAGTGGTTAGATGCGGGAATTATATACCCGATTTCAGACAGTGCATGGGTCAGCCCAGTATAGTGTGTGCCAAAAAAGGGTGGAATAACGGTGGTTCAAAATGAAGATAATGAGCTAATTCTGACAAGAACAATGACCGGATGGAGGGTGTGCATGGACTACAAAGCTAAATAAGGTAACCCAGAAGGATCACTTTTCGCTACCCTTCATTGATCAGATGTAGGACCGACTGGCTAGACATGAGTACTATTGCTTACTGAATGGATACTCGGGCTACAACCATATCGCCATAGCTCCCAAGGATAGAGAAAATACCACTTTTACATGCCCATATGGCACCTTTGCATTTAGAAGGATGCCATTTGGGCTATGTAATGCACCTGCGACATTCTAAAGATGCATGATGGCAATCTTCTCAGACATGGTGGAAAAAGAGGTAGAAGTTTTCATGGATAACTTTTCAGTCTATGGAAACACTTTTGATAAGTGTTTGGAAAATTTGGTCATGGTGTTAAAGAGGTGTGTGGAAACAAATTTGGTACTCAACTAGGAGAAATGCCACTTTATGGTTGAAGAAGGAATAATTTTTGGGCATAAAGTTTCTGCTACAGGTTTGGAGGTTGACAAGGAAAAGTTGGAAATGATCAAAATCTTCCACCGCTGAATTCAGTAAAAGGATCTCTACTGCTGCTGGGTTTTAAGGGCAAATTTGAGCTGCTACTGCTCCTGAGTTTCGGCTGGGCATATGTAGCTTCAGCTCTGGTTAGACCATTTTTGTTGCTTAGGCAGTTGAGGTTTGCTGCTCCGAACCTCTAATTTCTCTTAGTTGGTTCTTTGGGCTTATGCTTTTGCTGGGATTCTCGGTTCTTTGGCTCTTACGGACCAGCTGCTACTATTTCTAGCTTGTAAAGGGATAGTGTTGCCTGGGAATGAATCGAGATGGACTTTTTGCTATCACCAAGATTAGATTATCTACATGTTCTCCTTTCTAACTAAAAATAATCATTATTTATGTAATCTACTTATATTTAGCTAGTTGGTTTCTGGTATAATTTCTTTGTATACCTTCCTCATCTTGGGCCTGTCCACAGATGATGTAGCTATATTTTTGGGGTATGCCCCTTGCCTTTGTAATTGGTTCCTTTAATACAAACAAAAATTTAGCAAAAAAAAATAATTCTGTAAATGGAATCCGTAGTTTTCTAGGACATACGGGATTCTACCAAAGGTTCATTAAAGATTTCTCTAAGATTGCAAAACCATTGTGCAGTCTCATAGAGAAAGATTCATTTTTCAAGTTTGATGAGGATTGTAAGTTAGCATTTGAGCAATTGAAGAAAAAATTAACTACAACTCCAATGATCGTCGCACCGGATTGGAATATGCCTTTTGAGTTAATGTGCGATGCGAGTGACTATGCGGTAGGGGCTGTTTTGGGACAACGCCAAGAGAAGATCTTCCACGCCATATACTATGCAAGTAAAACCCTTACGGATACACAAATGAACTACACAACTACAGAAAAGGAGTTACTTACAGTAGTATATGCCTTTGACAAATTCCGGGCATATTTGATTGGGACAAAGGTGGTGGTATATACGGATCACTCGGCAATTCTATATTTAATTTCAAAGAAGGATGTTAAGCCTCAACTTATCAGATGGATCCTCCTCCTACAGAAATTTTATTTGGAAATAAAAGATAGAAAGGAGACAAAGAATCAAGTTGTAGATCATCTTTCAAGGTTAGAAAATCCGGACAAAGACGGGGTAGATAAGTGTGTGATCAATGAGTCATTCCCAGATGAACAACTATTTGGAGTTAATTCAGAATTTCCATGGTATGCAGATTTTGCTAACTATTTAGTGAGCAACATCCTTCTCCCTGATCTAACAAGACAGCAGAAAAAGAAGTTCCTACATGATGTCAAGTGGTTCATGTGGGATGAACCGTATCTATTCAAATAGTACGCAAATAAAATGATTCGTCGATGCGTGCCATACAGCGAAGTAAAGAATATATTGCACGAGTGTCATTCGTCTGCATACAAGGGACATTATGGAAGTGAGAGAACAGCGACCAAAGTTCTTAAAGTAGGGTTCTATTGGCCTACAATATTTAAGGATGCCCACCAGTTCGTGAAAAGCTATGACAGATGTCAAAGGGTGGGTAACATATCGAAGCGAAATGAGATGCCACTACAAACTATCATGGAAGTGGAAATTTTTGATGTATGGGGAATGGATTTTATGGGGTCATTTCCTTCATCTTTCAATAATCAGTACATCTTGCCTGTAGTTGATTATGTGTCAAAATGGGTGGAAGCCATAGCACTCCCCACAAACGATGCCAAAGTGGTTCTCAAGTTCTTGTATAAGAATATTTTTACAAGATTTGGCACGCCAAGAGCTATTATAAGTGATGAGGGTAGTCACTTCTGCAACAGATCATTTATAGATCTTTTGGCAAAATATGGAGTCAATCATCGAGTGGCTATGACATATCACCCCCAAACAAGTGGGCAAGCTGAGGTTTTTTACAAGGAGGGGTGAAGAAAATCTTAGAGAAGGTAGTCAACTTGAACAGAAAAGATTGGTCTCTAAAATTGGATGACGCATTATGGGCTTATAGGACAGCTTACAAGACGCTAATTGGGATGTCACCATATCAGTTGGTTTACGGGAAAACATGTCACCTACCTATAGAGTTACAACATAAAGCCTACTGGGCAATTCAGAAGCTCAACTTCGATCAAACAGCAACAGGAGAAAGAGGCTACTTCAATTGAACGAACTTGATGAATTCAGACTACAAGCCTATGAGAATTTTTAGTTGCATAAAGAGAAGGTAAAGAAATGGCACGACCAGAAAATAATGCAGAGGAAGTACGAACTGGGGCAATCGGTATTACTGTTCAATTCACAACTGTGGTTGTTCCCGGGAAAGCTAAAATCGAGGTGGTAGGGTTCATTTACAATCAAGAGGATTTTCCCACATGACGCCGTTGAGTTATACAATATAAATCCATTAGAGACATTCAAAGTCAACGGTCAATGATTGAAGCATTATTGGGGTGGCGACGTCAACAATGAAGCCATCGCAATCACACTTGCCGACGCGCCATGAATAGGGAGTAGTCAGGCTGAAAGACTTAAACTCAAGCGCTAGTAGTCAGGGAGTACCCAATTTTACTTTTATTTTTAGTATTTTAGAGCTAATTAATTTATAGTTTAGAGTACAAGTAAGTTTTAATTTAGTTTATTTTAATTTATTAGGTAGTAAGTGATTCATGAAGTTAAGTGAATTAAACCTTCAAAGTTCAAATTTTTGTGTTGTTATCTTAAGATTATCATTTTATGGTGTTTCAAGTACCTAAAAAGCTCATGGATAAGTGTTGCAGGCAAAGAAGTGGAAAAATCAAGTGCAACTGTAGAATGACCCCCCGCCAGGGCGAGCTTTTTATGAAGGAAACCCCCACCGGGGCGGGGTCTTGGCCCAAATAATAGAAGCATCGTCGTCACGAGGTCGGATTTTACAAGTGGAACCCCACAAAAGTGGGTCTTGAACCGAAGCAGCATGTGCCCCACCGAGGCAGCCTCAAAGCTTTTAACCTTCGTCGAGCGAAGTAAATGGATTTGAATAGGCAAATTTGATTGTTACTGAGCATTCAGACCATCTTCACCACTTCCTTTTACTTGAAACATAACTGAAACCCCACTTCTCCACTACATTAACCCACGAATTAGTCACCAACACCCCACTTCTCCACTACATTAACCCACAACAATAACTACATTACTTCCTCTCTATAAATCCAAGCCCTAACCACCTCAATTTACTCCCATTCCATACAATTTCAACCATAATAGAGCTTGGATTCCTCTAGTTCGGGTTTCAACAAGAAGGAGAGTACTTCAATTGGCTTTAACCATTCCATCAATTTCACTATTGAAGGAGAAATGAGTGGAATCAATGAGGGTAATTTTTTGTGCTACTAATTCTTCTAAGTTATTCAACATTATTGGGTTACAGTGATCAAACTTGGGTATTGTAAGTGGTGCACACCAAGTTTTCGACGATTTGCTTGAGTAAAGTTTGGAGGAAATTTGGCTTAAGTTCATCCATTTTAGTACCATGGCACCAAAACCAGCAGCAAAACGACAACGAGGCGAGAGTTCAGGGTCCACACCACCAACCCGGGCTTTTGACAGGAGAAAATTCATAAGTGCCACCACCGTCGATCGCTATGACTACCTAGTGATGAAGGCACTAATCTCGGAGTGCGACTTCGCACCTGACCACGTCGACGGCGAAATGATGTAACAAATCTATGAAAAAGGATGGAATAGGTTCACGGAAGAGCCCGAGCCAGCAATTGTGAATGTGGTAATAGAATTCTATGCCAACACGGAGGATAAGGCCCCATTCACAGCATTTGTGAGGGGCAAGCAGGTTCCTTTTAGTGCCAACGCCATTAACCAGTACTACCAATTATGACTTCCTAGAAAGTTCCAGTATGCTTACTTGCGCGATTATGATCCTGACTATGAGGCCATTTTAACTGAAATTACAAAGTCGAGCACCACATGGGTCAAGGGCCAAAAAGGGGGCACTATCTTCCACAGTAAGGATCTCAGCTGGTATGGAAAGATATGGTACGCGTTCATGTGTGCCAAGCTATTCCCATCCACACACATGACTGAGGTGACCAAGGAGAAGATACTTCTCTTATATGTCATCGTCTAAGACTTTCTCATCGATGTGGGTGCCATCATTAGTTTTTCTATCCAAAGATGCCTACGAGGACCATTCTCTGGCGGCTTGCCACACCCATCTCTCATTTGTGGGTTGTGTAGGCATGCGGGAGTTAGATGGTCCGATGATGAGACCACTTAGATACCACTATAGACTTTGGACACAAGGATGATTGCACGGTATTCAGTGTGGCCCGGGGGCGAGTCGCACCCTAGAGGAGTCGGGTTCATATTTTCACCAGCCTCAGAGGATGAGGCTGATGCTGAGGACACCTCAAATGACGACGAATACCAGGTGGATGAGACGATGAGAGAGAAAGGACCTAAGGGGATCCAACAAACTGATGATATGTTTAACCCTCAATTTCAGAGCCTCTAGAGAGAAATGGATGGGTACAACAAAGACGCCAACAGAATAATGAGGAGACTCACAGCCAGGCAGGACCATATGTTTGAGGCCATGAAAAGTCATTTGCCTCATTGAACATGACGCTCCAGTTTCAACCCCACCGCGCAGTTCCCATACTAGCAGCCTGCCCCAATGCCAAGGTTCCCACCCTCTGATTCCGATAATGAAGAGCAATAACCACCACCACCCCAAGCTTAGACGAGTACAGGGAAGTCCTTGTTTATTTACTGCTTTATCTTTATAATGAGGACATTGTAATTTTTAAGTTTGGGGGAGTTAGTTTAATTTTTATGTTTGCATGTTTAATTTTATTAGTTAGATTTGCATATGTTAGTTTCATGTTTAGTTTTAGGATTATTAGATGTTTGAATTCATGTAGTGATTTAGTTGCATAATAGAGTAGTATTGTAAATAGTTTTTATTAGTTTTCAATCATGTTATGTTTACCATATATAAAAAAAAATTAGTTAAGTATTGTGTTATATTGCATATGTCCAGCGATTTGATATAGTTCAGTTTATTTTGGCCAATGATGAGATTGGAATTAAGTAGACAAGTATGGTACCGACTATTAGAACTTTGATGTAATTTTCTGTTATGAATTGGATCTTTTGCCTGTTTGAAACTGGTATAATAAGGTTAACACGTTAATAACACCTATATGGACTGATTTAGTTTAAATTGATACATAAGGAACCTCTAAAGGACAATGCTAGTTTAAATAAGAGAATGACAAGGATAGGTGATGAGTGAGTTTTATACCCATGAATTGGATACATTCGGGCTTAATTTATTGTTGTTCTCAAGTATTTTAGAATAGTTTTTAAGTGTTTGTGTCTATTCAAGCATGTTTTATGCTGTTTTGTAGGAATTTGGACAAAAGTTACTTGGATCGACGTTTGGGGTGGCTAGATTCACGTTTTCGGCTTGCCATTTACACAACAGTCACTTCAGATCCAATTTAAGTATTTCTCCGAACCTTATTTCGAAAACCTTAAAGAATGAAATTTGTAGATCTACGTCTCCTCTTTCCGGATCATCTTGAATCATCGAAATCGGAGTTTGGACGAAGATGTTATGGCCATTTTCCCAAAGGACGTCGGAGCAGAAAATGTCAGAACATGTGGCAGCGCCGGGGCTCCCAAAATAGGCCTATGCCCAATGCCGAGGCGCTGTGGAGCAGTGTGCTAGCGCCGTGCCCATCACTGGGGTGCTGGGGAAGAGGTTGGTTGGGCTGGATGCGTTTTTGGGCGAATTTTGACACCTTTTTTACTCCAAATTGGATTGGGTTTGTTCCTAAGCTAAAAATTGGACTTGTAATCTATAAATACATAACGTAAAGCATAAAATAGAGGGAGATTACATAGATTAGCTTAGAAAAAACACTCCATTAGATTAGAATATAAACCCTAGTTCTTAATTAGCCATTGAAGATTGAAGCAAATTGAAAAACACTAAAGATCAAGAGCGCAAGAGCAAGAGGGGAGCATCAGTTCTTGACAATGATTCTATTCTCTTCTCTTATCATACTTTTATCTTTTAATGTCTATTCAATTGTGGATTCTTGGTTTTAATTCATTAATTATGAACTAACTCTTTTATTAAGATTTCAATTGAACCTTTTATGATTATGAATTGATTATTTGATTTATTCCAATTATTTATGTTGAAGTGAATTGTTCATCTTGCTTTGTGTTGATTGATTAATTATCTGGCCAATAATTACCTTGTTACTCTAGAAGGAATTGGAAGAGGAATTCTAGGGTTAGAACTGGGCATGGTGACATGTGACTTAGTTATTTGCACAATGAATAATTAGGTTTGTAAATAGAATGAAAATATCTGTTTGCCGCATGTAACACATAAAGAATTGGGATTGAAAAGAGTTTAATTCAATTGTTTTGCATAGGAATATAGCAAGATTAATCTGGATTAAATAGAAGGCAATTGATCACTTGGAAAAGGACTCTTGGCATTTGAGAATTCCTGTTAACAATTCAGTAGGCATAAATATTGGGATAATTGGATAATTGATTTATAGTTTATAATTGGGGATATTGGAGTCTTAATCCTTGTTTATTTGAGTTCAATCAAATCTTAGTTTGTTTAGTTGCTTTCTTTTAGAATAATCTCTTTGCATTGTTTAATTTAGTTTTCTTAATTCGAAAAATCACGATTTGAGATTGTTTAAATAAAATTAGTTTGGTTAAGAATTAGTACTTGGTAATTTTTATTAAATAATTTCTCGTAGGAACGATACTCTACTTTCACTTTATTACTTGTTGACCGTGTGACGCCCCCAAAATAGGTATACATCACCCATCTTGAATCGCCAAATATATAGTATAAAATACAAATACAATCTTTAAAATACAACAAGAGAGCTGTGAGTTTTAATACAAATATTGTCTTTTAAACAATATCCACTCTCAGAATAAGTCCTCGTTACATTTATTGTCACGCTATTTAACAGAATAGTGAGGACTACTAATACACCATCTAGGACCATCACTCCGTTCCCCGACTCGTCCCATCTACGTTCTCATTTCCTGAAGAGAACAGTGAAAGAAAGGGTGAGCTCAACTAGCCCAGTAAGAAATATTATGACTAAGATAATACAGAATAAATTATCATTAGTCTTCAACAATGTTAAACTGATAATATACAATAGACATCAAGTTTAACTGCAGCGGATCAAGCAATCCATTAAAAGAGTCAAATAAAGAATAGAATCTACTATCTTTTATGATTTAAAAAGTTTTTCATCACTTTTATCGCTGAGACTCAGCTTAATAAATAATTTACATCATCCCTGCACTACGGCCAAGGATATTCTTTAGGGTCACAACCACAAATTCCATGCACTACGGGCCAAGGATATTTGTGTATTCATCAATGGTCATGATCATGCCAACAACTGTCCATCAATGCACTACGGGCCAATGAGGACTTTTATCACATTGTTTGTAACATTACGGTCATGATTACACCGATTAATCCCTGGTCATAATCATACCAAGTCCATCTATACACTACAGGCCACAGATGACTTTCAAAAAAAAATATAAACATGAGGATGATGACAATGATATAAGAGTTCAATAAAACAAGTTCACGAATTAATTTATTCAGAACTAATAACGCCCAAATTGTCAACATGATACTTGCTGTAGAGTAAAATTCAAGAATGCTCGGAAGAATATTTCCATGAAAATATCTTGGATGAAGCGCAAATATCAAGGATATTCCACTAATTTCATGGAGTATAGAAGTCAAAATTTTAACCTCATCGAGTATAATAACGAATGGAATAACAAAAGAAATCACCATGCTTGCGGTGCCGCATGTATAAAGTTATTCCAACAGAATAATAATAACGAACTAGGTCGTGAAATTCACACCAACAGGATGTTCCAATGTAATAATAAGTGCGAATAATAAATAATGGAATCAGTCCCGGCAGAAAACACACACAGCATGTGATATTCCACAAAAAAATAAATAAAGATGTAACCAGTCCTGTAAAACACATGCATGTGATATATTAAACGTAATAATAAAGACGGAATAATAAATAATGGAACCAGGTCTGGTGTAAAACACACAGACAGGATATTCTAACAGAATAATAAAGACAGAATAATAGAAGAATGTCACCAAGTATAGGGTAGCCCGCGTATACATGTTATTCCAACAAAATAATAAGAAATGGAATAACAACAGTTCTCTTTATGAATAAGAAAGAATAACACCCCTTACCGTAAAAGAATTGGATATAAGAGTAGGGAAGTAGCAGAATACTTTTCTATAATTTCTCTCTCTGGAGTTTCAGTGAATTTGTAAGAAATAATGAAGGAATGAACTTCTATTTATAGGAGAATGGAAGTGTACTGTGCAAGGAAAAATAATTCTGCAGATTTATTTCTTCAACCAAATTCAATAAAGTCAATCAACTAACCAATAAAATCACAACAAAAATTAAAATATAATACATATATATAAACACATGTTTTCAACTTATATATATCAATATTATATATACACCACTTAATTTTTTTCCCCCATAACCAACATCAATCCCCCACCCACCCAATAATCAAATTCACTACACTCTTACACATCACTATCACACTACTACTTTTCCACCATTTCCCAGTCACACACACATCACACACCTATCACTTTCACATATCATTTTCTTCCACTATATACTCAAAACACACATATACTTCCATACGTATACTCTTCCATTTCCAAAATCATTTCCCAACACATATGGGCCCCACATGTGGGCCCCACATGTGGCCCCACCTTTAAATAATTTTCTACCGATTATTTTGAAAATGGGTAAATGGATATTCATAAAATAAGCAAAACTTACACAAATACCTCATAAAAATCACATTAATAATTTTAACAACATTTATCACCTTTATTATAATTCACAATATTAATCGACCGTGTCGTCCTGTGAAAGAGGGGCTTTCAATAAGGATTTCTCCTATCATCAGCCGCAATTAGGTGACCAAACCTCTCCTTGGCAGAACTTCTAGACATCGTTAATATTGGAATTTATAATATTAATAACTCTGTCGTTTCAATTATTGATTTAATAATATATAAAATATCGACAATAATTGAATCAAATAACGTGAGATACTATGCAACAATTACTATAGCAATAATTGAACAAAACTGAGTGACTTCTCACATAAGCATTAATAATCAATACCGTGTGCTACTATGAAACCACGCCAGACATCGTATTTTTACTATCGAGTAGTTCAACAGTATCAACGGTAAAACTTCTGCCGTTATTTTCAATAAAATATTTTTGTCGTTTTCTCAATCCGACAATAATTCTATTGTGGGGTCCACCAATGATTGTGCCGTCGTACGAATATTCCCCGACACAAAGAATATTCCTCGACCAATCGAATATTATTTGACAACTTGCATACTTTGCAAAATTTTTAAATACTACCCACAACTATAACATTATCTCAAATCCACACCTTAATATTCAAAAAAAATATTTCGAGAAATTTAAATCTTTATTTATAAAATCTGAGGTCTCACAATCTCCCCTCCTTATGGAATTTAGCCCTCGAAATTTATATACGCACTTACGATATGCTTAATGCGGTGAGGATACCTTGACTTCACTTCAAATTCTAACTCTTGAGGTATAACCTTTGAGTGTTGAATACGATTCTTCTTATCCAAGATTTTAACACGTATCTCCTCATACGTTAAATCTTCTGCTATCTCGTCCGGTTCTAAATTAATAATGTGGTTCGGGTCATCCACATATTTACGTAACATTGATACGTGATAAACGTTATGAACACGCAACATATTTGGCGGTAAAACGAGCCTATAAGCCACAGTTCCTACTCGATCTAGGATTTCAAATGAGCCAATAAAATCGAGGGTTGAGATTTCCTCTCTTCTTCGATTCTTTCTTATAGAATAACACCCTCTTGAACCTTCTTCTTCACATTCATCAGATTCGGGTGTGTAGCTTGAGCGGCTTTAACTTTATCGATTAAAGTCGATTCTACTCGTATATTCGTTATCTTCATATGGGTCCCTAGAGTTTTTAACTCTATCTTCATCATTTATACGAAATGAGTCTTTGTGTTAATATCGCAATCGTAAACGCATATGATCTTCTACTCAACATGTCAGCTATCACGTTTGTTTTCCCACGATGGTATTGAATGGTACGATCGTAATCTTCAATAGCTCGAGTCAACGTCTTTGGCGCATGTTACGTTTATTTTAGTTGTAGAAATATTGGAGGGTTTAAGAAATGGGTTTTGTACTGGGGTCAATACAAAATTTGATTTTACGCTCTAGGGTAGGATAAGAAGTCTTCAAGAATACGTCAGGAATTTTATTAACGTTAGAAATATCATTCAAATCTGTGACCCTCATCCAAGACTTGGATAGTACGTCACATTGATACCTATCAACTTGTCATCTTCATTCATGATGTCGCCTATAGAAAGTCTGGCTTTGGTGCATTCCACACAAGGAAGTCAACACTGAAAGGATCGGGCTCTTTACTTATGGCTTGATATGACAATGATTGACTTTAGTGGTTTGATTGCTTGAATTCGCATAACAGGTTGGTTAGAAATATGAAAGCTAACAACCTTACGAAAAGCATGATGAGTAGTTAACCAATCGATTTCTAAAATCACATCAAAGGCAATTATTTTCAAAGAGATAAGATCGACAGGTAACGTGAAAATGTCGATTTGAATCAACAATATTTATAAATAGTGGAGGTAACGAAGGTTTCTCCCAACAGAGTTTCAACCAATAAGTCAAAGTCTAACTTCTCCGAAGTCAAATTTAAATGTTGAGCGCAAGCAAGAGAGATAAAAGAATAGGTAGAACCGGTATCGAATAAGGTATAGACTTTACAAGCGTTTATGATTTACTTACCCGTGATAACTTCGTTTGGGTTACTCGCTTTTTGAGAAGTCGCGAAAAATGCTCTCCCTTGAACTACCGATTTTATCTTGTCTGGGACACCCTTGGATACCTCCATCCCAGCTGGACTTGACTTTGGTGTACGACAAAATCGGGCTAAGTGACCTTCTTTTCCACAATTGTAACATGCTTTAGACTGCATCACACAGTTTAGACTGATATGTCCCTCCCCTACGCATTTGAAACATATGATAGGTTGTCGTTCTCCTTCCTTAACAGCGGGTGCTGGTGCTGACGTCTTTCCATCATTGTTGAATCTCCTCTTCTTAAAATGTCCATTCTTATTGTTTTGGCCATGATTACCACCGAAGTGGTTACCATTTCTGGCATGTTGATTCCCTTCACGCTTATTGTCACCGCTTCGATGACTGCTATCACTGGTATTATCATTTTGTTTGTCAACCGTTTCTTTTGTTGGGTTGACTCACTATCGCGCTCCATGAATCGAGCCCTATTAACAACATCCTAATACAAACAAAGTTTATGAGAAATGAGGTATTGACGTATCTCGGGTTTCAAACCTCTTAGAAACATCCGCGTCATTCTCTCCTCATTATCAACCAAATGGGATATAAACTGGGATAACTCGGCGAACTTGGCTTCGTACTGCGACACGGTCATATTATTTTGTTCCAACTTGATGAATTCTACATCTTTCATGTGACGAATACTTTCTGGAAAGTACTTGTCGTTGAACAATTCTTGGAACTTCTCCCAAGTGATCTTCAAAGGGCGGGTTGAGTATGCTTTCTGATTCCCACCAAATCATCGCCTCTGCACGTAACATGAAGGTGGCAAAGGGAACCTTTTGCTCCTCGGAGCATCCCAAGACATCAAATATCTTGCAGATGTGCTTTATCCACGTCTCTGCCTTAAGTGGTTTTGGCTCTCCAAAAAACTCCGGTGGTCCCAGTTCCTTGAACTACGTAGCGGTGACCGTCCGAGAGTTGCCAGTGTTTCCACCTGTATTTTGGACAAGAGCCGCTCTTGCCTGATGTTGCATGAATTGCATAAAGCCTCTGAACATTACATCGTTCATCATCTGGTCAGTGTTGTTATTTGCCTGAGGATTGTCGCCTTCCTGATGCACATTATCCTCGATTATTGATCTGTGGAGACTCAACGGTCTCTCGTGCTCCATCGATGTTCTCAACATTCTCTGGATGCCATTTTTAAATCATTGCCAAAAAACAAGGGCTAATTAACATATCACATATTATCCCTATATTCTCGATCGACCAATTAAATAACAAATAAACTTAGGTAGGTCATACTAGCGAAGGAATTCCCCATCTCTCCCTCCTAGTTCTTGTCTCACATCTCACCGGGATCATATCCTAAGCTTTGATACTAACTGTGATGCCCCCAAAATAGGTATACATCACCCATTCTTGAGTCCCCAAATACATGGTACAAAAAAATACAAATACAATCTTTAAAATACAACAAGAGAGAGTCAGAGTTTTAATACAAATATTGCCTTCTAGACAATATCCACTCTCGAAATAAGTCCTCATTACATTTATTGTCACACTATTTAATGTAATAGTGAGGACTACTAATACACCATCTCAGGACCATCACTCCGCTTCCCGACTCGTCCCACCACGCTCTCATTTCACAAGAGAACAAAAGAAAGAAAGGGTGAGCTCAACTAGCCCAAAGAAGAAATATTATGACTAAGATAATGCGTAATAAATTATCATTAGTCTTCAACAATGTTAAACCGATAATATACAATAGACATCAAGTTTAATCTGCAAGCGGATCAAGCAATCCATTAAAAGAGTCAAGTAGAGAATAAAATCTACTATCTTTTATGATTTAAAAGTTTTTTCATCACTTTTATCACCGAGACTCAACAAATAAATAATCCACATCATCCCCGCACTACTACGGCCAAGGATATTCATTAGGGTCACGACCACAAATTTCCATGCACTACGCCAAGGATATTTGTGTATTCATCAATGGTCATGATCATGCCAACAACTCGTCCATCAATGCACTACGGGCCAATGAGGACTTTTATACATCATTTGTAACATTACTACCATGATTACAATCGAATAATCCTCGGTCATAATCATACCAAGTCCATCCATGCATTACAGGGCCCGAGATGACTTTCAAAAAATATAAACATGAGGATGATGACAATGATATAAGAATTCAATAAAACAAGTTCACTGAATTAATTTATTCAGAACTAATAACGCCCAAATTGTCAACATGATATTTGCTTTGTAGAGTAAAATTCAAGAATGCTCGTAAGAATATTTCCATGAAAAATACTTTGGATGAAGCGCAAATATCAAGGATATTCCACTAATTTCATGGAGTATAGAAGTCAAAATTTTAACCAACCGAGTATAATAACGAATGGAATAACAAAAGAAATCACCATGCATGCGGTATTTCAGATATAAACAGTTATTCCAATGTAATAATAATAACGGAAACCAGTCGTGAAATTCACACCATCGGTGTGATGTTCCAATGTAATAATAAGTGCGGAATAATAAATAATGGAATCAGTCCCACAGAAACACACAGCATGTGATATTCCGACAAAATAATAAATAAAGATTAAAACTAGGTCCCAAATGTAAACACACGCATGTGATATATTCCAATGTAATAATAAAAAGATGGAATAATAAATAATGGAACCGTGTCCGTAAAACACACGCATGTGATATTCCAACGTAATAATAAAGACGTAATAATAGAATGTCACCAAGTATAGGGTAGCTCACAGTATACACAAAGTTATTCCAACAATAATAAGAAATGGAATAACAACAGCTTCTCTTCATGAATAAGAAAGAATAACACCCCTTTACCGTAAAAGAACCGGATATAAGAGTAGTTAAGTAGTAGGAAGTAGCGTAATTTCTATAATTTCTCTATAATTTCTCTCTCTATGAGTTTCAAAGAATTTGTAAGAAATAATGAAGGAATGAGCTTCTATTTATAGGAGAATGGAAGTGTACTGTGCAAGGAAAAATAATTATCACGTTGATTTATTTCTTCAACCAAATAACAATAAAGTCAATCAACTAACCAATAAAATCACAACAAAAATTAAAAATATAATACATATATATAAACACATGTTTTCAACTTATATATATCAATATTATATATACACCATTTAATTTTTCTCCCCATAACCAACATCAATCCCCACCCACCCAATAATCAAATTCACTACACTCTTACACATCACTATCACACTACTACTTTTCCACCATTTTCCACTCACACACACATCACACACCTATCACTTTCACATATCATTTTCTTCCACTATATACTCAAAACACACATATACTTCCATACGATACTCTTCCATTTCCAAAATCATTTCCCAACACATATGGGTTCTACACATGTGGCCCCCCACATGTGGGCCCCACCTTTAAATAATTTTCTACCGATTATTTTGAAAATAGGTAAATGGATATTCATAAAATAAGCAAAACTTACATAAAAAATAAAAATCACATTAATAATTTTAACAACATTTATCATCTTTATTATAATTCACAATATTAATCGACTGTGTCGCTCCTAAGAAAGGGGGCTTTCCAATAAGGATTTCTCCCTATCAAGCGCGCAATTAAAGTAGACCAAACCTCTCCTCGGCGTAACTTCTAGACATCGTTAATATTGCAATTTATAATATTAATAACTCTATCATTTCAATTATTGATTTAATAATATATAAAATATCGACAATAATTGAATCAAATAACGTGAGATACTATGCAACAATTACTATAGCAATAATTGAACAAAACTGAGTGACTTCTCACGTAAGCATTAATAATCAATACCGTAGTATACTATGCAACCACGCCAGACATCGTACTTTTACTACCGAGTAGTTCAACAGTATTAACGGTAAAACTTCCGCCGTTATTTTCAATAAAATATTTTTGTCGTTTTCTCAATCCGACAATAATTCCGTTGTGGGGTCCACCAATGATTGTGTTGCATTTATATTAATATTCCCAAACAAAAGAATATTCCCCACCAATCGAATATTATATGACAACTTGCATACTTTGCAAAATTTTCAAATACTACCCACAACTATAACATTATCTCAAATCCACACCTTAATATTCGAAAAAAATATTTCGAGAAATTTAAATCTTTATTTATAAAATCTGGGGTCTCACAATCTCCCTCCTTATGGAATTTTGCCCTCAAAATTTACGTACGTGCACTGATATCTTCGAATAGGTGAGAGATACCTTGACTTCACTTCAAATTCTAGCTCTTGAGGTATAACCTTTGAGTGTTGAATACGATTCTTCTTATCCAAGATTTTAACACGTATCTCCTCATACGTTAAATCTTCTGCTATCTCGTCCGGTTCTAAATTAATAATGTGGTTCGAGTCATCCACATATTTACGTAACATCGGTACGTGATAAACGTTATGAACACGCAACATATTTGGCGGTAAAACGAGTCTATAAGCCACGCCCCTACTCGATCTAGGATTTCAAATGAGCCAATAAAATCGAGGGTTGAGATTTCCTCTTCTTCGATTCTCTTGCTTCTAGAATAACGCCTCTTGAACCTTCTTCTTCACATTCATCGATTCGGTGTAGCTTGAGCGGCTTTTAACTTTATCGATTAAAGTCGATTCTACTCATATATTCATTATCTTCATATGGGTCCCTAGAGTTTTAACTCTATCTTCATCATTTATAATTATACGAAATGAGTCTTTGTGTTAATAACATCACACTCAGAATGCATACGATCTTCTACTCAACACGTCAGCAATCACGTTTGTTTTCCCATGATGATATTGAATGGTACGATCGTAATCTTCAACAGCTCGAGTCAACGTCTTTGGCGCATGTTACGTTTATTTTAGTTGTAGAAATATTGGAGGGTTTAAGAAATGGGTTTTGTACTGGGGTCAATACAAAATTTGATTTTACGCTCTAGGGTAGGCTAAGAAGTCTTCAAGAATACGTCAGGAATTTTATTAACGTTAGAAATATCATTCAAATCTGTGACCCTCATCCAAGACTTGGATAGTACGTCACATTGATACCTATCAACTTGTCATCTTCATTCACGATGTCGCCTACAGAAAGTCTGGCTTCGGTGCATTCCACACAAGGAAGTCAACAACGAAAGGATCAGGGCTCTTTACTTATGGCTTGATATGACAATGATTGACTTTAGTAGTTTGATTGCTTGAATTCGCATAACAGGTTGGTTAGGAATATGAAAGCTAACAACCTTACGAAAAGCATGATGAGTAGTTAACCAATCGATTTCTAAAATCACATCAAAGGCAAGTATTTTCAAAGAGATAAGATCGACAGGTAACGTGAAAGTGTTGATTTGAATAAAACAAGATTTATAAACAGTGGAGGTAACAAAGGTTTCTACTAATGATGTTTCAATCAATAAGTCAAAGTCTAACTTCTCTGGGGTCAAATTTAAACGTTGAACGGAAGCAAGAGAGATAAAAGAATGGGTAGAACCCAGATTCGAATAAGGTATAGACTTTACAATAATTTATAATTAACTAACCTGTGATAACTTTGTTGGGTTCTTCTCGCTTTTTGAGAAGTCACGAAAAACGCTCTTCCTGAAACCACCGACTTTGTTTTGTCTGGACGACCTTTGATGCCTCCATCCCAGCTGGACTTGTCTTCGGTGCACGACAAAATCGGGCAAGGTGACCTTCTCTTCGACAATTGTAACATGCTTTGGATGGCATCGCACAGCTTTGGACGATATGTCCCTCCCTCCGCATTTGAAACATATGATAGGTGGTCGTTCTCCTTCCTTAACAACGGTCTTTGGTGTTGACGCCTTTCCATCATTGTTGAATTTCCTCTTCTTAAAATGTCCATTCTTATTGTTTTGGCCATGATTACCACCAAGTGGTTACCATTTCGCATGTTGATTCCCTTCACGCTTATTATCATCACCGCTTCACGATCGCTATCACTAGTATTATCATTTTGTCTACCGCTTGCTCTCTTTTGGTTGGGTTGACTCATTATCGCGCTCCAATAATCGAGCCCTATTAACAACATCCGAATACAAACAAAGTTTATGAGAGATAAGATATTGACGTATCTCGGGTTTCAAACCTCTTAGAAACATTCGCGTCATTCTCTCCTCATTATCAACCAAATGGGATATAAACCGGGACAACTCTCTAAGAACTTAGCTTCGTCTCATGACACTGGTCATATTGTTTTGCTCCAACTTGATGAATTCTACCTCTTTCATGTGACGAATACTTTCGGAAAGTACTTGTCGTTGAACAATTCTTGAACTTCTCCCAAGTCATCTTCGAGTGCGGCAGTCGAGTATATTTTTACGATTCCCACCAAGTAATCGCCTCTTCACGCACGCAACATGAAGGTGGCAAAGGAACCTTTTGCTCCTCGGAGCATCCCAAGACATCAAATATCTTGCTAATCTGCTTTATCCACGTCTCCGCCTTAAGTGGTTTTGGCTCTCCAAAAAACTCCTGGTCCCAGTTCCTTGAACTGCTTAGCGGTGACCATCCGAGAGTTGCCAGTATTTCCACCTGCATTTTGGATAGGAGCCGCTCTTGCCTGATGTTGCATGAATTGCATAAAGCCTCGAACATTCCATCGTTCATCATTTGGTCAATGTTGTTTTTGCACGAGGATTATCGCCTTCCTGATGCACATTATCCTGATTATTGATCTGTGGAGACTCAACGGTCTCCTGTGCTCCATTGATGTTCTCAACATTCTCGGATGTCATTTTCAAATACTGCCACAAAACAAGGGTTAAATAACATATCACATATTATCCCTATACTCTGATCGACCAATTAAATATCAAATAAACTTAGGTAGGTCATACTAGCTAAAGAAATTCCCCCGCCTCTCCCCTCCTAGTTCTTGTCTCACATCTCAGCCAGGATCATATCCCTAAGCTTTGATACTAACCGTGATGCCCCCAAAATAGGTATACATCACCCATCTCTAAGTCGCCAAATACATGGTACAAAAATATAAAAAAAATACAATCTTTAAAATACAACAAAGAGAGCATGAGAGTTTTAATACAAATATTGTCTTCTAGACAATATCCACTCTCAAATAAGTCCTCATTACATTTATTGTCACACTATTTAATGTAATAGTGAGGACTACTAATACACCATCTAGGACCATCACTCCGCTCCCCGACTCGTCCCAGCCACGCTCTCATTTCACTCAAGAAGAACAAAGGAAAGAAAGGGTGAGCTCAACTAGCCCAGAAAGAAATATTATGACTAAGATAATGCAGAATAAATTATCATTAGTCTTCAACAATGTTAAACTGATAATATACAATAGACATCAAGTTTAACTGCAGCAGGATCAAGCAATCCATTAAAAGAGTCAAGTAGAGAATAAAATCTACTATCTTTTATGATTTAAAAGTTTTTCATCACTTTTATCGCTGAGACTCAGCTTAATAAATAATCCACATCATCCCTGCACTACGGCCAAGGATATTCATTAGGGTCACGACCACAAATTCCATGCACTACGGGCCAAGGATATTTGTGTATTCATCAATGGTCATGATCATGCCAACAACTGTCCATCAATGCACTACGGGCCAATGAGGACTTTTATCACATCATTTGTAACATTACGGTCATGATTACACCGAATAATCCCTGGTCATAATCATACCAAGTCCATCTATGCACTACAGGCCACAGATGACTTTCAAAAAAATATAAACATGAGGATGATGACAATGATATAAGAGTTCAATAAAACAAGTTCACGAATTAATTTATTCAGAAACTAATAACGTCCAAATTGTCAACATGATACTGCTTTGTAGAGTAAAATTCAAGAATGCTCAGAAGAATATTTCCATGAAAAATACTGGATGAAGCGCAAATATCAAGGATATTCCACTAATTTCATGGAGTATAGAAGTCAAAATTTTAACCAACTGAGTATAATAACGAATGGAATAACAAAAGAAATCACCATGCATGCGGTACTTAAGATAGATGTGTTATTCCAATGAATAATAATAACGGAACCGTGTCGTGTGAAATTCACACCAATGTGATGTTCCAATGTAATAATAAGTGCGGAATAATAAATAATGGAATCAGTCCGCCAGAAACGCATGCATGACGTGATATTCCGACAAAATAATAAATAAAGATAAATAATGGAACTGTGTCCTGTAAAACACACACGCATGTGATATTCCAACGAATAATAAAAAGATGGAATAATAAATAATGGAACCAGTCCTGTAAAACACACGATGTGATATTCCAACAATAATAATAAAGATGTAATAATAGAAGAATGTCACCAAGTATAGGGTAGCCATGTATACAAAGTTATTCCAACATAATAATAAGAAATGGAATAACAACAGTTCTCTTTCATGAATAAGAAAGAATAACACCCTTACCTTAATATCCCTTACCGTAAAAAAGAACCGGATATAAGAGTAGTTAAGTAGCAGAATATTTTTCTTAATTTCTCTATAATTTCTCTCTAGAGTTTCAAAGTTGAATTTGTAAGAAATAATGAAGGAATGAGCTTCTATTTATAGGAGAATGGAAGTGTAATGTGCAAGGAAAAATAATTCTACAGATTTATTTCTTCAACCAAATACAATAAAGTCAATCAACTAACCAATAAAATCACAACAAAAATTAAAATATAATACATATATATAAACACATGTTTTCAACTTATATATATCAATATTATATATACACCACTTAATTTTTTTCCCCATAACCAACATCAATCCCCACCCACCCAATAATCAAATTCACTACACTCTTACACATCACTATCACACTACTACTTTTCCACCATTTTCCACTCACACACACATCACACACCTATCACTTTCACATATCATTTTCTTCCACTATATACTCAAAACACACATATACTTCCATACGTATACTCTTCCATTTCCAAAATCATTTCCCAGCACATATGGGCCCCACATGTGGGCCCCACATGTGGGCCCCACCTTTAAATAATTTTCTACCGATTATTTTGAAAATGGGTAAATAGGGATCCATAAAATAAGCAAAACTTCATAAAAAATACCTCATAAAAATCAATTAATAATTTTAACAACATTTATCATCTTTATTATAATTCACAATATTAATCGACTGTGTCGCTCCTGAAAGAGGGGCTTTCCAATAAGGATTTCTCCTATCATGCCGCTAATTAGGTGACCAAACCTCTCCTTGGCGTAACTTCTAGACATCGTTAATATTGCAATTTATAATATTAATAACTCTCTGTCGTTTCAATTATTGATTTAATAATATATAAAATATCGACAATAATTGAATCAAATAACGTGAGATACTATGCAACAATTACTATAGCAATAATTGAACAAAACCGAGTGACTTCTCACGTAAGCATTAATAATCAATACCGTGTATGCTACTATGCAACCACGCCAGACATCGCATACTTTTACTATCGAGTAGTTCAACAAGATCAATGGTAAAACTTCCGCCGTTATTTTCAAAAAAATATTTTTGTCGTTTTCTCGATCCGATAATAATTCCATTAGGGGGTCCACCAATGATTGTGCCATCGCCGCATTTAATATTCCCCGACACAAAGAATATTCCTCGACCAATCGAATATTATACAACAACTTGCATACTTTGCAAAATTTTTAAATACTACCCACAACTATAACATTATCTCAAATCCACACACCTAATATTCAAAAAAATATTTCGAGAAATTTAAATCTTTATTTATAAAATCTGGGGTCTCACAATCTCCCCTCCTTATGGAATTTCGCCCTCGAAATTTACGTACGTACCTGATATGCCGAACAGGTGAGGATACCTTGACTTCACTTCAAATTCTAACTCTTGAGGTATAACCTTTGAGTGTTGAATACGATTCTTCTTATCCAAGATTTTAACACGTATCTCCTCATACGTTAAATCTTCTGCTATCTCGTCCGGTTCTAAATTAATAATGTGGTTCGGGTCATCCACATATTTACGTAACATCGATACGTGATAAACGTTATGAACACGCAACATATTTGGCGGTAAAACGAGCCTATAAGCCACAGTTCCTACTCGATCTAGGATTTCAAATGAGCCAATAAAATCGAGGGTTGAGATTTCCTCTCTTCTTCGATTCTTTCTTATAGAATAACACCCTCTTGAACCTTCTTCTTCACATTCATCGATTCGTGTGTGTAGCTTGAAGCGCGCTTTAACTTTATCGATTAAAGTCGATTCTACTCGTATATTCGTTATCTTCATATGGGTCCCTAGAGTTTTTAACTCTATCTTCATCATTTATAAGTTAAAATGAAATGAGCCTTTTATTGTTAAACATCGCACTCGTAAACGATATGATCTTCTACTCAACATGTCGCCTATCACGTTTGTTTTCCCACGATGGTATTGAATGGTACGATCGTAATCTTCAATAGCTCGAGTCAACGTCTTTGGCGCATGTTACGTTTATTTTAGTTGTAGAAATATTGGAGGGTTTAAGAAATGGGTTTTGTACTGGGGTCAATACAAAATTTGATTTTACGCTCTAGGGTAGGATAAGAAGTCTTCAAGAATACGTCAGGAATTTTATTAACGTTAGAAATATCATTCAAATCTGTGACCCTCATCCAAGACTTGGATAGTACGTCACATTGATACCTATCAACTTGTCATCTTCATTCATGATGTCGCCTATAGAAAGTCTGGCTTTGGTGCATTCCACACAAGGAAGTCAACAACGAAAGGATCGGGCTCTTTACTTATGGCTTGATATGACAATGATTGACTTTAGTGGTTTGATTGCTTGAATTCGCATAACAGGTTGGTTAGAAATATGAAAGCTAACAACCTTACGAAAAGCATGATGAGTAGTTAACCAATCGATTTCTAAAATCACATCAAAGGCAATTATTTTCAAAGAGATAAGATCGACAGGTAACGTGAAAATGTCGATTTGAATCAACAATATTTATAAATAGTGGAGGTAACGAAGGTTTCTCCCAATAGAGTTTCAACCAATAAGTCAAAGTCTAACTTCTCCGGGGTCAAATTTAAATGTTGAACGCAAGCAAGAGAGATAAAAGAATAGGTAGAACCGTAGATCGAATAAGGTATAGACTTTACAAGCGTTTATGATTAACTTACCCGTGATAACCGTTTGGGTTACTCGCTTTTTGAGAAGTCACGAAAAATGCTCTCCTTGAACTACCGATTTTATCTTATCTCGACTACCCTTGGATACCTCCATCCCAATTTGGACTTGACTTTGGTGTACGACAAAATCGGGCTAGGTGACCTTCTTTTCCACAATTGTAACATGCTTTGAGATTGCGCATCACAGCTTTAGACCGATATGTCCCTCCCTCCGCATTTGAAACATATGATAGGTTGTCGTTCTCCTTCCTTAACAACGAAAAAATGCTTTGACGCTTTCCATCATTGTTGAATCTCCTCTTCTTAAAATGTCCATTCTTATTGTTTTGGCCATGATTACCACCAAAGTGGTTACCATTTCGCATGTTGATTCCTTCACGCTTATTGTCACCGCTTCACGATCGCTATCACCGGTATTATCATTTTGTCCTACCGCTTCTCTTTGGTTGGGTTGACTCACTATCGCGCTCCAGTAACTGAGCCCTATTAACAACATCTGAATACAAACAAAGTTTATGAGAAATGAGGTATTGACGTATCTCGGGTTTCAAACCTCTTAGAAACATCCGCGTCATTCTCTCCTCATTATCAACCAAATGGGATATAAACTGGGATAACTCGGCGAACTTGGCTTCGTACTGCGACACGGTCATATTATTTTGTTCCAACTTGATGAATTCTACATCTTTCATGTGACGAATACTTTCTGGAAAGTACTTGTCGTTGAACAATTCTTGGAACTTCTCCCAAGTGATCTTCGAAAAGGCGGGTTGAGTATGCTTTTATGATTCCCACCAGTAATCTCCTCTTCACGCAACATGAAGGTGGCAAAGGAACCTTTTGCTCCTCGAGCATCCCAAGACATCAAATATCTTGCGGATGTGCTTTATCCACGTCTCGCTTTAAGTGGTTTTGGCTCTCCAAAAACTCCGGTGGTCCCAGTTCCTTGAACTACGTGGCGGTGAGCCATCCGAGAGTTGCCATTATTTCCACTGTATTTTTGGACAGAGCCGCTCTTGCTCGATGTTGCATGAATTGCATAAAGCCTCCTAACATTACATCGTTCATCATCCGATCGGTGTTGTTATTTGCATGAGGATTGTCGCCTTCCTGATGCACATTATCCTGATTATTGATCTGTGGAGACTCAACGGTCTCCTGTGCTCCATTGATGTTCTCAACATTCTCGGATGCCATTTTTAAATACTGCCAAAAAACAAGGGCTAATTAACATATCACATATTATCCCTATATTCTGATCGACCAATTAAATAACAAATAAACTTAGGTAGGTCATACTAGCGAAGGAATTCCCCATCTCTCCCCTCCTAGTTCTTGTCTCACATCTCAGCCAGGGATCATATCCCTAAGCTTTGATACCAACTGTGATGCCCCCAAAATAGGTATACATTACCTATTCTGAGTCCCAAAATACATGGTACAGAAAACAAATACAATCTTTAAAATATAACAAGAGAGCTGTGAGTTTTAATACAAATACTGTCTTCTAGACAATATCCACTCTCAGAATAAGTCCTCATTACATTTATTGTCACACTATTAACAGAATAGTGAGGACTACTAATACACCATCTAGGACCATCACTCCGTTCCCCGACTCGTCCCAATTTACGTTCTCATTTCACAAGAGAACAAAGGTGAAAGAAAGGGTGAGCTCAACTAGCCCAGTAAGAAATATTATGACTAAGATAATGCAGAATAAATTATCATTAGTCTTCAACAATGTTAAACTGATAATATACAATAGACATCAAGTTTAACTGGAGCGGATCAAGCAATCCATTAAAAGAGTCAAGTAGGGAATAGAATCTACTATCTTTTATGATTTAAAAAGTTTTTCATCACTTTTATCGCTGAGACTCAGCTTAATAAATAATTTACATCATCCCTGCACTACGGCCAAGGATATTCTTTAGGGTCACGACCACAAATTTCATGCACTACGGGCCAAGGATATTTGTGTATTCATCAATGGTCATGATCATGCCAACAACTGTCCATCAATGCACTACGGGCCAATGAGGACTTTTATAACATTGTTTGTAACATTACGGTCATGATTACACCGAATAATCCCTGGTCATAATCATACCAAGTCCATCTATGCATTACAGGCCACAGATGACTTTCAAAAAAAATATAAACATGAGGATGATGACGATGATATAAGAGTTCAATAAAACAAGTTCATGAATTAATTTATTCAGGAACTAATAACGTCCAAATTGTCAACATGATACTGCTTTGTAGAGTAAAATTCAAGAATGCTTAGAAGAATATTTCCATGAAAAATACTGGATGAAGGGCAAATATCAAGGATATTCCACTAATTTCATGGAATATAGAAGTCAAAATTTTAACCAACTGAGTATAATAACGAATAGAATAACAAAAGAAATCACAATGCATGCGATTGCTTATGTAAGCATTATTCCAATGTATAATAATAATGGAACCAGTCGTGAAATTCACACCAATGTATGTTCCAATGTATAATAATAAGTGCGGAATAATAAATAATGGAATCAGTCCCACAGAAAACACACAGACATGTGATATTCCGACAAAATAATAAATAAAGATTTTAACTAGTCCTAAGTAAAAACACATGCATGTGATATTCCAAATGTAATAATAAAGATGGAATAATAAATAATGGAACCAGTCGTGTAAAACACACGCATGTGATATTCCAATGAAATAATAAAGACAAAATAATAGAAGAATGTCACCAAGTATAGGTAGTCAGCAGTATATAAAAGTTATTCCAATGTATAATAAGAAATGGAATAACAATAGTTCTTTTCATGAATAAGAAAGAATAACACCCCTTACCGTAAAAAAGAACCCTTATATAAGAGTAGGAAGTAGCAAAATACTTTTCTATAATTTCTCTATAATTTCTCTCTCTGGAGTTTCAGTGAATTTGTAAGAAATAATGAAGGAATGAGCTTCTATTTATAGGAGAATGGAAGTGTACTGTGCAAGGAAAAATAATTCTGCAGATTTATTTCTTCAACCAAATTCAATAAAGTCAATCAACTAACCAATAAAATCACAACAAAAATTAAAATATAATACATATATATAAACACATGTTTTCAACTTATATATATCAATATTATATATACACCACTTAATTTTTCTCCCCCATGACCAACATCAATCCCCCACCCACCCAATAATCAAATTCACTATACTCTTACACATCACTATCACACTACTACTTTTCCACCATTTCCCACTCACACACACATCACACACCTATCACTTTCACATATCATTTTCTTCTACTATATACTCAAAACACACATATACTTCCATACGTATACTCTTTCATTTCCAAAATCATTTCCCAACACATATGGGCCCCACATGTGGGCCCCACATGTGGCCCCACCTTTAAATAATTTTCTGCCGATTATTTTGAAAATAGGTAAATGGATATTCATAAAATAAGCAAAACTTACACAAATACCTCATAAAAATCACATTAATAATTTTAACAACATTTATCACCTTTATTATAATTTACAATATTAATCGACCAGGTCGTTCCCAGAAAAGAGGGGGCTTTCCAATAAGGATTTCTCCCTATTGGCGCGCAATTAGGTGACCAAACCTCTCCTTGGCAGAACTTCTAGACATAGTTAATATTGCAATTTATAATATTAATAACTCTATCATTTTAATTATTGATTTAATAATATATAAAATATCGACAATAATTGAATTAAATAACGTGAGATACTATGCAACAATTACTATAGCAATAATTGAACAAAACTGAGTGACTTCTCACGTAAGCATTAATAATCAATACCGTATGCTACTATGCAACCACGCCAGACATCTTTACTGTACTTTTACTACCGAGTAGTTCAACAGTATCAACGGTAAAACTTCCGCCGTTATTTTCAATAAAATATTTTTGTCGTTTTCTCAATCTGACAATAATTCCGTTGTGGGGTCCACCAATGATTGTGCCGTCGTACGAATATTCCCAAACACAAAGAATATTTTTCGACCAATCGAATATTATATGACAACTTGCATACTTTGCAAAATTTTCAAATGCTACCCACAACTATAACATTTTCTCAAATCCACACCTTAATATTCAAAAAAAATATTTCGAGAAATTTAAATCTTTATTTATAAAATCTGGGGTCTCACAGACCGTGTATACTTACACGTATTCATTGATTGCGAAATCGATCAACAATAGGCAGTGAAGGTGAAGAATTAGGCAAGAACCTAAGTTTGGGGGAAGAAGTGGGGTATATAAGCTTTTACATAAAAAAAATAAATAAATAAACATCGTGGTATGCTTGTTTAGTTTTGTGGCCTTTGTTACTTGAGTAAGTAAGCCCGAGGGGATTGTCTTTACACCTAGCGCCCTAAGGTCTTAATGGTTTGGGAGTCGTTGGTCGAAAGCTCGTTAAGGTAGCACTGAAAAGCCTAAGGGAATAAGACATTGCATAGTCATGTGTATAAAAAAGAGAGAGAATAAAATAGGAAATAAGAGAAAAAAGCCCCCGTGATTGAAAAATAAAGCATAAGTACCCTATTTAGACCCTTAATATTTGTAATTATTTGATTTTAGTTGGATCTTGTCTGTTTTTTAAATTCTTGAGTTTACACTGTATGATGCCTTCTAAGAGACTTGTTATTTATTAAATTTGAATCTGCATCAGCTAGCATGGATGTTGAGCACACACACACTATACCAGTAATAAAAATTTAAGATTTGATTAATGATAGGAATTATTAATTGGTTTTGATATGAAGTATTGTTATGTTTGATTGATTTCTCTGAGGCTGGTTGAATAGTATTGATTCTATAATTACTGCTGGATTCGTAGGCATATAGATTAGTTGCATTACATTCTATTGCATTCCATTGTGTAACATTTTTGTTTTATTTCGTGCTCGAGGACTAGCATGGGTTTAAGTTTAGGGGAGTTTGATGAGTGGGTTTTATACCTACGAATTGGCCTCTAATTCGAGCTTAAACTGCGTTAATTCTTTATTTTTATGTTTCGTTTTACTTGTTTAGTGTTGTTTTGTGTTTAGGTGTGGTGGCGTGGCATTTGGACTTAAAAAGTGGATTCATGGCAAAACTTGGCAAGATCGGTTAAACTTGGACAATAGTGGGCACCTTCATTGAATGGACCTTAGACATGCAAAACCTCCCAACCCAAGTGAGGTATCTTGAGAAAATAATGAAGGCACCCATTGGGCGGACCAGACATGAAAAACCCCTGTCGTATGCAGGGTACGGAAAACAAAGACTCCTTTTTCTTTTGAACTATTGCAGAAGCGTGATGGGGAGAGATTGGCATGGTTTGGAACTTTAATTGACGTCGAATTACACTGAGAATACGTGTCCTAGGCTGGTTATAAATAACAATAACAAGAGAGATAAAGAACTAACAATCAATTGGAGAATTTGAAGACTTATTTTTTAGCAAGAGCATTGGAGGAAGGATTTGAAAGAGAATTCACTATAATTTCAAATTGAAGCAAAAGAGAAGGGTGGTTGTGGATTCATTCTTTTTCTTTAATTCAATACTTGCAATTGGGATGATATTTACTTTGATGAATTTAGTTTTTATTTCAAATATGATGAACTAATTTACTTATTAGGCTTATGACGGATCTTTGGGTTGATCGATGATTATGTAGCTTTGATTTTCAGTTTAATACTCAATCTTTCAGTTTATCTATATTGATTTGTGTTTGAATTTATGTATTGCTTGATCACCAATTCTATGTGGACTTCTATGGATTCGAGAGAGGAAATATGAGTCTAGACCTAGTGAATATAGCATTTGTTCTTGAATTATGTGATTGAATGGAATCTTGATGAATATTAGGATAGAGATATGCCTAGCATCGCATGTAATCGGATAGAGAATTTGAAATTAAACCTTATTTGATTGTAATTTACATAGAGATATAGTGAATTAGTTACTTAAGGTGTTTAGCTTAATTCTATCTAATTTGTGGATTTAAGTTAATATGGTATTAGTGCATCGAGAGATGGCTAGTTCTACTTGAGTGTTCTTGATTAATAAACTGGGATAGTGCATTAAATTGGATTAAGGTGTAATAATCAGAGTGATACTTAGAGCGAAGTTGTAAGCCAAATTCTCCAATTTTTGTTTGAAATTACAGTTTTTAAGTTTATTGATTGTTTGATATTCTTAGTATTTTTAATATTTTTAGTTTTTATAGTTATAATTCTTAAATTGGATACTTTAATAAAATTTGGATTAATATAGGGCCAGTAGTTTTGAGGGTTAATATCTTACTAAATCTCTGTGGGAACGATACTCGACTTATCATTATATTACTTGTTGACCACGTGCACTTGTGTGTGAGCGTAGATAGATTTTACACCCAAAATGCCCTAAAGTCATCTGGCTTAGGAGTCATTGATCAAAAGCTCATTAAGGGTAACTCTGAATAGCCTAAGGTAATTAAGTAGTACACGGTCATCCTAAAGGTTTTGATTATTAAATGTATAGAATAAAAGTCAAATTTTTTTTTTTGCTAAGCTTGGTTGGTTTATAGAAAGAAAACATTATACAATGGCTAAGGGGCATACCCCAGGATCTAGTAAATTCATCTGGTGATAGGCCATCAGATGAGAGAACTACAAAGGGAATGAAATCCCAAAAACAAAGATGCCAAACAGCCTAAAACAATCAGTGCATTAGCCAATTACAATAATATGGGCTAAAGTTTGTGGCTCTGGTAAAGGATTTACAAGTGGAGAGACGAGCTTTGACCAACTGAATAACCTTCATTGCTATGTTGGGAGCAGGAGTAGAGGAGAGTCTATGAAGTCTAGCATTCCTAGATTCCCACACCTTGTAGACAGAAATAGTAACAGATAAGCATAATATGTTCCTTGTGAGCTTAGACCCTTGAAAGGAGGATAAGTAATCAATGAGGTTATCCCATATAAGTGGGGCATTCCTAAAGTTCCCCAAGTTAAGGAAATGTCATAGGATTGCTGAGGAGAACCTGAAATGGAAGAAGAGATGGTCAAAAGTTTCAACCTGTTGTTGGCAAAGAGGGCAGTCCCAGTAATTTTCGGAGTATTGGCTCGTACGATCATTAGTTGGCAGGCGCTTGAGGATATCGAGCCACATGATGAAAGAGTATCTAGGGACATGCAGTCCATTCCAGATTATATTGTGCCAAGAGATAGTCGAAAGCCTTGATTTGATGCTTTCCCATATGTGTTTGGCTTTGATTTTTGTGACATCCCATGTTTCCCACTTAATAGAGTTTGTGCTACTGCTATTGGAAGGGGGAAAGGAGTAGAGATGCCTATTGAGCATGATAACATCATGGTGGTTACTCTGAGGAAGAACCCAGGTAGAGTTAATAAGAATAGAGCTGACTGTGGCTGAGTGAGGGAGACTGAAGTTTGAAATTAAACTGGGACTATGATTTATGGCTGTGCCATCTAGCCAAGGGTCATACCATAGATTAACATTGTGTCCAGAACCAACAAAATACTTTAAGTGTTGCATCGCAAGGGGCCTTAGCTTTAATACATGTTTCCATATCCAAGAGCAGTCAGAGAGGGGAGGAATTTTCCAGATGGACCTGCCTTTCAAGATAGTAGTTTTGATCTAAAGAGCCCAAAGAGATGCAGGAGATGGTTGAATGATATGTAGTAGGTGAAGGAGCATGAGGGCTTTATTCCAATCCAAAAGATTTTTGAAACCAAGTCCCCCTTCATGTATAGGATGAGTAATAGTAGACCAAGCTACTTTTGCTCTAGATTTTGCAAGGGAGGAGCCCTTCCATAGGAATCGGCAGAGGACAAATTGTATGGCGCGAAGGACAGTCTTGGGAAGCATGAAATGACTGCACCAATATGATTGCATGGAGAAAAGAATGGATTTAATCAATTGAAGTCTACCTGCATAGGATAGGGCTTTAGTTGTCCAAGAGGATACTCTCTGTGTGACTCTGTGAAGCAAAGGAACATAGTCCTGGAAGGAGAGTTTAGAAGAGATAATAGGGACTCTCAAAAATTTCATGGGAAAGACTCCAAGTTGGAAACTAAGAGTGGATAGAATGCACTGTGTTGTGATAGGATCTGTGTTTGCAAGGAAGCAATGACTTTTTTGGACATTAGGGATAAGTCCAGAAAATAAGGAGAAAGAGTGAATGCAGGACTTGATAATAGAGATAGTTTGCAGATTTGCATGGCAGAAGATAAGAACATCATCAACAAAAAGGAGATGAGTGAGTTTGCAATCTGAGGCCCTCCAGTGAAATTGGAACTCTAGTATAGAGGTACAAGAGTTAAGTTTCAAGGAAAGCATCTCCATTACAAGAACAAAGAGATAAGGGGACAGGGGATCTCCAGTTTCAAGGAAAGCATCTCCAGTTGATTACGTGGCCTTTGTTGCTCGAGTTATTAGATTCATAGGGGTGTTCTACACCTAGTGCCCTAAAGTCATCTGGCTTGGGAGTCATTGATCAAAAGCTCATTAATGGGTAGCTCTGAATAGCCAAAGGTAATTAAGCATTGTCCAAGTCAGATTTTAATGTCTTCATGCTAGTGCCTTTTGATCCTTTCTTGCATCTGCGTCTTGTTCTTAATAACTGTTGATTGCTTGAGTTATGGAGTTAACATATTGGTTATTACAATCGATTGTGTGAGCTTATTTTGAGCTATGATTAGTTAGGATGGTTGGTCTTCACACACACACATAGAATGGATTGAATAAATTCTTATACTTGAAAATTGATATTGAACCCTTATTCATATCTGTGTTTGTCCTATTCTTTGAGAGTGGCTATAATTGAACTTAGAAGCCATGATGCTAGTATATAGTATTAGATTTAATTCATGTCTTACATTTGTAAGGTTCTGTGAAAATTAAAGTAGCAATCAAATTGCAAAATTAGCGGAAGCAAAGTAAAATCATATTTTAAAATTTTCACAAACCAATTACCCGGATCATCCTTTATGCATATTATTAATTAAAAAAAAGAATAAGAAGTTATGGAATCATACCCTTGTAAATACTAGCTTCCACAGGTACGGGTTCAACTCCTACTTCTCCGCGATCTCCTTGAATCTCCGGGTAGATTCCTTCCTTTGATCAATGTTAGCCACCCAAGTGTATGGCCTCTAGAGGTGATCCACCAAGGAAGAAGAATTTTCAAGAAGATAGGTGTATTGGCTCAAACCCTAGGTTTTCCTATCTCTATAGAAAAAGGGGCGTATTCTCCAACTTTTGGAATTACGTATATATGATATCTGATATAAAACTCTTCTTATAAAGATATTAGGTAACCCTATTTAATTAAAAGAATGTATTATTTATTTAATTAAACTCCTTTAATTAATTGGGCTTCTTAATCTTATTAGGGATAATTAAATAAACTCTTTTAACTAATTTTTCCTCGTAATCTTATTAGGAATAAATGAGAGTACTTATATTAAATTAATTCCTAAACTCTTTTAGAAATTAAAATAATAATAATTGTAATAATATTAACAAGACTCCTCTTATTAATTTATATTTAATATTTCTAAAATATTAAATAATAAATATTAAGCTATTTAATTTACTCTATCACCATAGATTAAATTAAATATACTTAACATATTATTACCATTATGTCATTAACTTCTTAAATAATTATTCTTCCTTTTATGGTGTGACCCTTTAGGTTCTTCATATTAAACCTAGGTTGTGAATAAATCAATTAGAACAATTCTAATCTTATTTAAATAAATTAATTAAACTATTAATTTATTTAAATAAATAATATTTTTTTTACAATAGGGATACGTCTCCCTAGCGATCAAAGACTTTCCAGATAATATAGATTTCAACATTAATCATTAAAGAACCTTTGAGTAAATAGTTACCGTACAATTCAATCCTTCCATCATACAATGTCCCAATTAAATATAAGACATGTAATTACTGTCAAGTCTTATTTTATTTAATTATATGTATTTCGATTCCTAAATGCACAACTCCTAATGAATACAAATTAGAAACTACTTTCTAATTTCATTCCACCTTGGTCAAGGATTCCTGGGTTGTCATTTATTGAATCACATAGGACATTTCTCTTCTTTTACTAGAAGTGGTAGATTATTTATTGATCATTCATTATCTCCATATATAGCTTATCACACCCAAGCATACCCTTTGATATACTCTAAGAGTCTTAAAGAATAAGTCAAAGTGTAATTCATTATATATTCTATGATGATCTCAAGTCTAAGGATCATTTGTACTACTATCATTATAAGAATTCCTATTGACAGGCAAGTAAAACTCCATTAGGTATTCCTTAGCAAGTCACATTCAGTGAACTTTATTCTCCAATAAGCACCTACGTACTTGCTTTAGTGTCTCCACACAAATGATCATGAGATCAATCATTATCATCCAATGAGCAAGCAACATATGTATCAATCTATCCGGATTCATTAATCCCCTTTTTAGTAATCCATTAATTGAGAACATTTTAGTTTAAAGCTATCTAAGAATTTAGATCTCATTAGCATGATCTCATTATGATTCTAAAAGCATTGCTTAAAATTATAGGTTTATCACATATTATTAAAACAACACCATGTAGATAATTAAATGCCTTTAATAAATAATTCTTTTATTAATTAATAAATAAGATTGATTACAAAGTATATACTTTATTATCATACATAATTGGCTTGTATGCATACTACTTTTAATCTCTCACTTGCACTAAAGTCAATCGCTGTGGTATCTCATATCCATCTTCTCTAAGTGACGATCGAACTGTTGTTGTGTTAACGCTTTAGTAAATGGATATGCAATATTGTCTTAAGAGTCCATACGCTCCAGAGTGACATCTCCTCTTTCAATGATCTCTCTGATCAAATGAAATCGCCGCAACACGTGTTTGGATTTCTGATGAGACTTGGGTTCCTTAGCCTATGCAATAGCTCCGGTGTTGTCACAGAATAAAGGTATTGGTCCTGTAATGCTAGGAACCACACCAAGTTTGGTAATGAACTTCTTCATCCAAACAACCTCCTTTACAGCTTCACTTGCAGCTATGTACTCTGCCTCTATCACTGAATCAACAACCGTTTGCTATTTGGAACTCTTCCAACTCACTGCGCCACCATTCAAGGTAAACACATACCCCGAAACAGATTTACTGTCATCTTGGCCCGTTTAAAAACTTGAGTTTGTGAAGCCCTCTAGTTTCAATTCAAACACGCCGTAAACAAGAAACACATCCTTAGTTCTTCTTAAGTACCTTAGGATATTTTTCACTGCCTTCCAGTGTTCTTCTCCTGGATTCCACTGATATTTGCTTGTTACACTAAGTGCATGAAATGACATCCCAGATAAGACATATCATACCGCATACATGATAGATCCTATTGTTTGAAGCATAAGGAATCTTACTCATACTGGTCTCTCTCATCAGGTGTCTTTGGGGCCTGTTTCTTGGAGAGATGTATCCCATGGCTTATCGGCATGAGACCTCTTTTGGAATCTTCCATGCTAAACTTCTTTAGTATCGAGTCAATGTACGTTCCTTGGGATAAGCCAAACATCCTTTTAGATATCTCTATAGATCTTTATCCCCAAAATATAGGATGTTTCTCCCAAGTCCTTCATGGAGAAGTGTTTAGATAACTAGATTTTAATTGATTGTAGCATAGGAATATCATTCCCTATCAGTAATATATCATCAACATATAATAAAAGGAATGAAACAGTGCTCCCACTAACCTTCTTGTACACACATTGTTCATCCTCATTTTTGGAAAAATCAAACTCTTTGATTGTCTCATCAAAATGGATGTTCCACCTACGAGAAGCTTGCTTTAATCAGTAAATGGATCGTTATAGCTAGCAGACTTGATTTGTTCTAACTTTTGAAACAAATCCCTCTTGCTGTGTCATATACACATCCTCCTCAAGTTTCCCATTAAGGAAGGTCGTTTTCACGTCCATCTGCCAGAGCTTAGAGTTTATGCTGAACTGCTCATTCCAATTCCTATATATCACATAAGGAAAATAGCATGAACCAATTAGCCACATATTTTACTTACGTATTGGTTTACTTAACTTTACTTCTTAGGATTCGCGTTCTTGAAATCTAAGTTTACATGACAACTTTCTTTACCACTTTACGGCTTCATGACATACGGAGATGTCTTAACTCATACAATCATCATATTTGATGATTTACATTCTTATCTTCTTCTTATAACTCTTCTAGGACTCAGCACACATCGTGTCTCTGCTAGTAGTCTATATGGAGATCTGCTAGTACTTCTTAGGGTTCGCGTTCTTGCAATCTAAGTTTACGCGACAACTTTCTTTACCGCTTTACGGCTTCATGACATACGGAGATGTCTTAACTCATACGATCATCATCTTTGATAATTTACATTCTTATCTTCTTCTTATAACTCTTCTAGGACTTAGCACACATCGTGTCTCTGCTAGTAGTCCATATGGTACTCTGAGTGGTTTCCCACAAACAAACAATAAATAAGTTCCCATCTCATCTACACTGTCTTTCATAGTGAGTTAGATCGGTTGCCAGTTTTATATATACCTCCGCTCTCTGAAGGAATTTTTTAGCCCAGCTCCCATATGTCAACCATCAAAGATTACGATTGTACCACAACCTAAACTTATCTTAACTTATCCGAACCATTAAACTATAATTTTTGTTAAGTTGATTTCTCATTCCTTATGGCTTTCTGACAACTAAATGCCATACATCAGGATTCATTCTTTATCGTCTAAGTCATACAGTCTTTTGTATACTCAGAAAGATCATTCAATATTAATTCTACGCATTCATAGCGTTAAGCATTTTACGTTACTTCATTCTTATCTTACAACGTTCGGTACACTCGACTCGGAACGTCATCTAAGTTATAAACATTAACTCGGCTTCTTTACGTTATTTGTAGTTGTCTTTAATTCATTTCTTCACTGTTCACAGGTTTAATCATAGATCTTCATTACCTACAGTCAAACCATACACAGGGTGTAGGTTCTTGCCGTTTAATATTCGCGTACACTCAACCTTCACGGCGGTTAAAATGTTTAACGCTTATATTTCATTCTAACATTCTCTATCCGACTCACATTTGGCTTTCATTAACGCTATGTTTTAATCCATTCTTCATGAATGTTTCTATCGTTCCTAACCAAGCAATAAGCAACTAACTTATACGCGATGGTTTTAAACTTGCCTATCAACAACAAGTTATACTTACGATGGTTTTAAATTTGTCCATCAACAACGTTCTTTGTGTTCATCGCGTTCTTCGTTCGTTCTTCAGTTTTAATCCATACTTTGATTACGATTTCACTTTTTCTTGGAATTTGGTGTTATAAAACACCATTCCTTACTAATTTCACCGAATCGTTCATATGATTCATTCGGATCGTTCCAATTCATTACATAACTTATACTTCCTTAAGAAATTTATAAACTAAACTTCTAATTCTTATTTCTTCACTTTCTCATGATTTCAACCATATGAAAATCATTCTTAACATCTCTTACTTCTTTTCTCATTAAGTTATGTTCTTAACATATAAAACTTAAAGAAAATTTACTTAGAAGTTAGGTTTTGGATTACCTTTCTTCTTTAATCTCCTCCCGTTGGACAAAGTTTGCACACGAGCTAGCTTTTCCTCCTCCTTTTCCTTTCCATCCGAACTCTCTCTCTCTCTCTCTCTCTCTCTCTCTCAAGTGTTGGTGATTTTCAAAATCACCAACAAATGAGTTAAGCTCTACTTTTATAGAAAAAAAAAGGCTAGCGAAAAAACAGTCATTTTGCCCCTAAAGTCACTATTCTCACCTGCTTACTAACCTCCTTACTATTCATGAAGCTTCTCATGGAAGCTTCGTGGTTCCGTCTTTCAGAATTCGTCCGACAGTTCAAAAACTACGATTCTCGGAATCCAAATATTTTTGGATATTTCGTCTTTCTTTTACCGATTAACTTTTACGCATTCTTCGAAACTCCAAAAAACTAAAAAACACTTTTTAACGTTAAGTATTTTCCTTCACGTTTTCTCCTAACGTAGTTAAATGAATGAAAAGTACATAACAGTACTTTTCGTCATTTTTTATTTTGTTCAATTTTTGCACATTTTTCAAGAAAAACTTTTATCGACTTACTTAAGTTTTCACGATATATTATCATCAAATCTTTCAACGGAATGCCATTTCGACATACCGAACTCTTGGAAAGGCTTATGTTATTCAAACCCTAACCCTTAGGGTTTCGTCGGGTGAATAGTGCCTATTTCGTCTTTTCCTCATAAATATTTTTGTTCCCGAAAATTTTTTATTTTCGGCTTGAAAATTCTTCCTCGCTCAAACTAGCTCGTAGCCAAAATCCTTTAGTATTATAATCATCCTAGGTTATAAAATGATTAATAAACACATACCATAGAATATTATTAATAAAAATTCATTTTATTAATAACTAATTCTTTAAATCTTAAATTCTGGACAATTCGATTTTTTTGGTTGTCACATTCTTCCTCCCTTATAAAAATTCCGTCCTCAAAATTTCTAAAACCACACCCATACCCGGGTCATCACATTCACCCCTTCTTCACAGAATTTTGTCCTCAAAATTTTAGCTTACCCTTCTTCTCAACTTCTCTTCAAAGAAGTTCTATATTTTAAACATTCCCTAACCTTCATAACTTATCAAGAATTATGAAGTAGAATGAATAACTAGGAATATAAGAATTCCTTTAAAATATTTCATACTTTTGCTGAGGGGTCAAATCGACCATGAACTCTTACTAGGTTTAACATTATTTCGCCGTAACCCTTCTTTCATGGTCAGTTTACAATCACCAAGAAAGTAAACTACCTCTTTCATACGTAGGCGATCAACCCATCGTATAACCCCATTTCGGGGTGTGTTCACCTCAGACTTAATCATTAGATTACGTACCAAAGCAATTTGGTTTGGCACAACTTCTTCAAAGAAAGCTCGATTTTCTTTTAAACATGACATACCATTTATCTAGCCAAATCAAATAGCTTAGACCATACCAATAAATTGGATATCAACTTGAAACATTTGTCTAGTCAAATCAATTGACATCGACTACTTCTTTAAATTCTTTTGCAATACATCAAAATATTTTATGACGTCATGATACCATACTTTTCACAGTACGTTGAGGATTTCGTCAGTTTATGACTTCGTCATTATACATCATACCACAGTGGGTTGTTGATCCTAAGATCACATCTAACACTAGGTTCAATTGCATTAACAACTCCATCTTTTTACCATCTTTGCATCAAATGCACTGATGACTTAAAATTCAGTTTGATATTTCAAATCAATTTCTATCTAGTCGAAACAATTAGCATAGACATATAAAGAATAGTTCTTTTTAAAATCCATTGGCTCCAAAAGTTGAACCAATTCTTTCATTTTCAAAATGCGCACACATAAACACAATTTTAATAAACTTCAAAATCTAGCATAGCAGACTTGGAATATCTTATTTCTCCATCTTCCTTCATTGTCTTACTTGCGACAATACTTAATCTTCGCTAGCACCTTCACTGCTAAGTATACTGAAAATATTTGATTTCAGTATAAACATCATTATACCTTAGTATAGTCCATCAACTCACCACACTTTATGTGTTTAGGAACTTTCCACAACCATATGTGTTTAAGAACTTATCTTCGCAATATGTAATCCAAGAACAAATCAAGGACTACCATATGCTTAGGGCTTAGAAACATAGCATATAACTATGAGTCACAAACTTTTCATAAGTATGAGTTTCAAGAACTCGCACCTATCTTATCATTCTCTACCTATCAAGTATATACATGAGAAAAGATTCATCTTCTCGCCATATACATATTGATAGCGCGACATATTCCAATGATTATCACTGTAATAAGCTAAGCAGTTGTTACACCAAAGCACAAACCTCGGCCCATAACAAAGGTTCACACAACTCAGCTATCACATGAGTCCTCAATTGAAATCTTATAACTTCTAACTTTCTCTTTACTTAATACGAATTTTCTTTAATTTGTATATTATCCTTTACAACTCAATCTGAGTTCTTCATCCCATACTACTTCGTAGTACCATTCATTTATAGCATTAGCTATAAATCATCCATCATTTAACAGAACATCTGTTATTACGATTCAATATGATCACGTGTGATCTTCTTCCTTAATCGTTTAACTCAACGATTTTCTTACCCTTCTCTCTACGATTATAGTCTTAGGTACTCGTACCTAAGGTTTATAACCTATCAGCTCTGATGCCACTTTGTCATGCCCTGAAATTCGGTCTATTTTCACACCCGAATTCCGTACGTCACGATCCCACTTCTTTCCAAACATACATCATCATATAGCTAAATATAACAACATACATTCTCAAATCCCAGGTTCTAATACCTTATAACCTCGTTCATTATAAATAATGATAATTGCATTATTCTTTACATCTTATAAGAGTGACTTTTATCCGCCACCAAGGATACATAACAGTTCATTAAATTAATCTATAGTTCAATTAAACTATTCTATATTACAAGTCTTGGCTTGATCTTCACGCTCATTTATACACTGAATGGCACTTCGTCTGGATACCGATCAGCTTGATCTTTATGGGATCCTTAAGTTCTTTCTAACATCGTTCGCTGAAAATGTTTTTTTTATTTAAAGAAAGTGTGAGCATTCAATTGCTCGACAAGTCATAGCAGTTGAATAAACAACCTCAAGAATTTAAACATTCTTTTAAGACTTCAATAACCGAACAAAGGTTATGAAGCAGCTCGAATAATAGGAATAATCTCTTATTCCTATCATTTTAAAACATTAGTCACATTCACTTTGAAATACTTTCATTCTTCAACCTTTTTCATACACATCCTGTCTGGCTAGAATCATTAGCACAGATTTTACAATAACGGTTCATGTATAGACAGAACATCCTCATATTGAACAGTTCAATCACAGAACAGTTCATCTCATAGAAACACCAAAGTGTTAAAATTCTGGCACAAGGCCTCATACATTCTACCACCTTGTACAAATATCGCACATTTGAACATCAGTAAAACTTCTCATGTTCAACATCTGAGAAGTTTAAGAAACTGGCATTCATTTAAAATATGAATGAAGTTAGGAAACTTGCCTTACGCACAGCTATAGCTTAGAGTTTACACTGAACTGCTCATTCCAATTCCTATATATCACATAAGGAAAATAGCATGAACCAATTAGCCACATATTTGACTTACGCATTGGTTTACTTAACTTTACTTCTTAGGGTTCACGTTCTTGCAATCTAAGTTTACGCAACAACTTTCTTTACCACTTTACGGCTTCATGACATACGGAGATGTCTTAACTCATACGATCATCATATTTGATGATTTACATTCTTATCTTCTTCTTATAACTCTTCTAGGACTCAGCACATATCGTGTCTCTGCTATTAGTCCATATGGTACTCTGAGCGGTTTCCCACAAACAACCAACAAACAAGTTCCCGTCTCATCTACACTGTCTTTCACAGTGAGTTAGATCGGTTGCCAGTTTCGTATATACCTCCGCTCTCTAAAGGAATTGTTTAGTCCAGCTCCCATATGTCAACCATCAAAGATTACGATTATACCACAACCTAAACTTATCTTAACTTATCCGAACAATTAAACTATAATGTTCGTTAAGTTGATTTCTCATTCCTTATGGCTTTCTGGCAACTAAATGCCATACCTCAGGATTCATTCTTTATCGTCTAAGTCATACAGTCTTTTGTATACTCAGAACGATCATTCAATATTAATTCTACGCATTTATAGTGTTCAGCATTTTACGTTACTTCATTCTTATCTTACAACGTCTGGTTCACTCGACTCGGAACGTCATCCAAGTTATAAACATTAACTCGGCTTCTTTACGTTATCCGTACTTGTCTTTAATTCAGTTCTTCACCGTTCATAGGTTTAATCATTGGTCTTCATTACCCTACGGTCAAACCATACACAGGGTGTAGGTTCTGCCCGTTTAATATTTGCGTACACTCAACCTTCACGTCGGTTAAAGTGTTTAACGCTTATATTTTATTCTAACATTCTCTATACGACTCACATTCGGCTTTCATTAATCTTATTATCGTTCGTTATGGCTTTCTTGATAGTTCATATCTTACTTACTACTTTCGTTATCCATTACTGAACCCCACGTTCATTACTCTTTCTTAATGTCGAAGCCATACGATTCGTTGTATGCTAAGACCGATCGTTCATCGCAACAGCGTTGCCTTCACAGCATCTTTATGCTTTACACTTATCTCTCATTACTACAACATAACATCAAAATATTATTCATTATCCTCGTCATTCAACGTCTAAGGAATCACAATTATAGCAATCCCCCACGTTCGTTTTATCGCGACTACGGTCCCCGGATATCGGTTCTGTAATTTGGATTTACATTCTTTGTCTTTTAATCTCGTTCAATCTTTCTGTTCAACCTTTATTAAAGGTTTAAGTCACTTGATTAAGTGTTACTTTAGGTGAACAATATGTTCTTTATCTTTCCTTACACTTTCCCCAAGAGTTGAGCAGTTAAAAGCTCTTCTCTGGGCTTTGCCTTGCACCGACGATGTGGCGCCGGTCCCCTTCTTTTCTCCCCACACTGCAGCGCCACTCAGTAGTACCTGATTTCCCGGGTTAACACTGTAGCGCCGCCTCCCAAAGCTTAACTGGTACTGCGGCGCCAGGCCTAGAACTTGGAATTTTTTTTCCAAGTCTTGTATTGGTTTGAGACGCTTACTTCACAATCTCATAACTTCTTCGTTATAACTCAGAACGAGGTCGTTTTAAAGCTATTCTATTCCTTATCTTACGTACTTCAACTTTCCTTAGACGAAAATTTATTCTGAATCCGTTAACATGCCATTCGATTGGCTTAAATTCCATTACTCGTTCGTTTTACATTATTAACGCTCTTAGTTCGATCGTCCGTAATTCAATCATCTGAACTCGAAACTCATTCGTTCTTGAGTCCATGACTCACGTTTTCTACGTTCTCTGATATTCTTATGAAACCCTACACATTCGGGTTCATTTACAAACTTTTTACTTCACATTCGTCTTTTACGAAATTATCGCCATAACTTCATTATTGCTAAGTTTTAATCTGTTCTTCATGAACGTTTCTATCGTTCCTAACCAAGCAATAAGAAACTAACTTATACACGATGATTTTAAACTTGTCCATCAACAACAAGTTATACTTACGATAGTTTTAAATTTGTCCATCAACAACGTTCTTCGTGTTCTTCGCATGTTCTTCCCGTTCTTCGTTATTCATTCGTTCTTCATTTTTAATCCATACTTTGATTATGATTTCACTTTTCCTTGGAATTTGGTGTTCTAAAATACCATTCCTTACTAATTTCACCGAATCGTTCATATGATTCATTCAGATCGTTCCAATTCATTACAAAACTTATACTTCCTTAAGAAATTTATAAACTAAACTTCTAATTCTTATTTCTTCGCTTTCTTATGATTTCAACCATATGAAAATCATTCTTAACATCTCTTACTTCTTTTCTCATTAAGTTATGTTCTTAACATATAAAACTTAAAGAAAATTTACTTAGAAGTTAGGTTTTTGATTACCTTTCTTCTTTAATCTCCTCCCGTTAGATAAATTTTGCACATGAGCTAGCTTTTCCTCCTCCTTTTCTTTCTCATCCGAACTCTCTCTTTCTCTCAAGTGTTGGTAATTTTCAAAATCACCAACAAATGAGTTAAGCTCTACTTTTATAGAAAAATAAGGCTAGGGGTAAAATAGTCATTTTGCCCCTAAAGTCACTATTCCCACCTGCTTACTAACATCCTTATTATTCACGAAGCTTCTCCTGGAAGCTTCGTGGTTCCGTCTTTCAGAATTCGTCCGACAGCTCAAAAACTGCGATTCTCAAAATCCAAATATTTTTGGATATTTCGTCTTTCCTTTACCGATTAACTTTTACGCAATCTTCTGAACTCCGAAAAACTGAAAAACACTCTTTGACGTTAAGCATTTTCTTTCATGTTTTCCCCTAACGTAGTTAAACAAATGAAAAGTACATAACTGTACTTTTCGTCGTTTTTTATTTCGTCTGATTTCTGCACATTTTTTGAGAAAAACTTTATCGGCTTACTTAACTTTTCACGATATATTATCGTCAAATCTTTCGACGAATTGTCATTTTGGCATACCGAACTCTCAGAAAGGCTTAGGTTATTCAAACCCTAACCCTTAGGGTTTTGTCAAGTGAATAGTGTCTATTTTGTCTTTTCCTCGAAAATATTTTTGTTCCCAGAAAATTTTTATTTTTTTCTTGAAAATTCTTCCTCGTTCAGTCTAGCTCGTAGCCAGAATCCTCCCATATTATAATCATCCTAGGTTATAGAACGATTAATAAACACATATCATAGAATATTAATAATAAAAATTTATTTTATTAATAATTAATTCTTTAAATCTTAAATTCTGGGCAATCCAATTTTCCGGGTTGTCACAGTTTATCTTTCAATTAGTATAACACCTAGTTCACATAATTCACCTAAATCAATTATCATTTAATCACACAATTCAATATCTAAAAATACGTTCAATTAACGACAATATTATCACCCTTGGATAATATTTTAATTACGTATCAATATAACTAACCATTTTAATATCACTTAATCACTTACTAATGTTATTAATTGTTTAATAACGTTTTAGTTGGTTACTTATATTATTTATCCTTTAATAATATTTTAATCTCTTGCTAATATTATTAACTATTTTAATAATATTTTAATCCTTAACTATTATTATTAATCCTTTAATAATAATTTAATTTTAATTAATATTATTAATCTTTTAATAATATTTAAACACTTAATCAATTTAATCTTTAATAATTTTATTAATTACTTAATTCCTTTACTTTATTTATTATTTAATATTTAAATAATAAATAATTTATTTAATTATTTTAATCACTTTATTTATTATTTAATATTATTTAAATAATAAACAATTACCTTAATTAAATTTATTTATTTTTAATTAAATAACAAATAACTATTTATCTTTATTTTTTTCTTAACTCAATCATATTTATTAAAAATAATTATTTAACTTATTATTTGTATAACTCTTGGATATATTTATTATATTCCAGTTTACACACAAAATTATTTTCTTTTAATTTTTCAACCTCATTTACTATTTTTAAACAGGCCATTTTTGTCCAAAATTTCGAAATTTATTAAAAATCGTGATTTCATCAGAACATTCTAAAATTTGCACGGTAGCATCCTGCCATCCAAGACTACTCTCAGTTAAAATTTCATAATTTTCTAAGTTATACGTTTTGAGATATTGCAGTTTTTATTTTAAAAACCGAAATCGTTGGTGGGTATGCCTCACTCCTCCAGAGTTTGAATGAGCTCATTTTTGTACAGCAGCTCAATGATACTGTATATTTTTAGATCCGGTCAAAAATTTTACACCAAGTTAACTGGCCGAAACAGGCCTTGGAAATTTAAAGGCAGGGGGTTTTCAGATTTTTTGGCAGAAAACTATTTTGGTAGAAAATTTGCCACGGACAACTCGTTCAATATTTTTTAGCAAATCTATTAGGGTTCTTTAGAAAACTTATATATTTATACAACAAAGTTGACAAATCTCAAAAACGAGTTACAGTTTGAAAATAGTACGTGTTCAAAGTGGACTGAAATTTCTAGGGTCTTTGAACTAAATTTCATAAAAACATTTCTCGATTTTCTTTACCTTCTAAGCCACATATTGAACACATCTAACCACAAAACATCCTCTAATCCATATATTTACTATCATAGAGTTTAAAAATATGTACTCCTCATTTGTTTCCAAAACAACTACACAAATACACATATTTCACATAAGCACACAATCTCTTTTACACATCCACCCTTATATCTTCAAAACTGACCATAGTTCCTTATCACAATGTTCCTCCCACAACCAATATGCTAGATAGTATTATTAACATAAATAAACTATAAATTACTTATAGTTTTGGGATTAGAAAACTTTTAAACTTCTTGATTTTGGATGCACTTCTTCTCTTCTTTTCAAAGTAGGTGATGAAGCTAGATGACATCCACTAGTTAGCTTCCCCTTCTAGAAATTTCAGTCACCACTCCTTTCTCTTAAGTGTATTTTTCTCTCAATCTTACAAGACTTAGAAAACATAATGAAGTCAACCTTTACTAGCACTAGTGAATGGTCTTATTTATAGCCACCAAAAATTATACTTACAATATTTATATCTATACATTTTTATCCCTAACTTTATCTATCTAGCTAACTTGGAGATATTCCACCAATTAAATAGCTTAAATGAAGATTACACGGGAATCTCATCTATCAATAAACGTACATACAAATTTCTATATTTATACATATATCCATAATGTTATCCAAATAAAGCCTACTTGGAGATTTCTAAGATTTTCCACCAAACAAGTGAGCCAAATGGTGATTACATAGGACCCACTTAGTCCGCACCCCATTATCCCCTAATTTTGATTTATTTTTATTATCTAATTTGTAGAAATGTTGATCAAGACTTTGACATTTACTAAATGTACCAAGTGGACTAATGTTTGGGCTACCAAATAATTTCTATTGGGCTATAATAATTAAAACATTGGACTACTAGCATACTTGATAATTAATTCAAGTAGTGAGCTAGTTTAATTAATTGAATGGTCTCACACAAGTAATTGTTTGGGCTTGTTTAAATAATTTACTGTGCTAGTCCATTAAATTTTAACTACATGCCTAGACTATTAAATAAATTCACATATCGTCACATATTTCATAATTACATTAATTAAATTATATAATCTAATTAAACTTGTCATATTCAAAGTTAATTGAATATTTACTTGGCTCAATTATCTTATCAATTTATTGATATTAAAATTCGTAGGTTAGCCAATTAATTTAATATATCCATTAATTGGACCTTCCTTTAATTAAATGAACCATATAATCACATAGTCACCCAAATCACATAATGGTTTAAATTAATTCACACAAAATTTAATTCATTAGAAATTAAATTCTTAATTTTATTTATAATGTCACTTAAAACTTGGTCATTACAAATTAAATAGCTTAATATTTATTTTTTAATATTTTAGAATATTAAATATAAATTAATAAGAGAAGACTTATTATTATTATTATTATTATTATTATTATAATAATTATAATAATTATTATTATTATTTAATTTCTAAATAGTTTAAGAATCGATTAATAAAATTACTCTTATAAGTTCCTAATTGGATTATGAATTTAATTAATCAAAAGATTTTAATTAATTATAATAAAACCATATTCCTAAATAGTTTAGGAGTGTTCCATATATCAATAAATAAAAGGAGTCTTATTATGGGTGGAGGTTGCACAGTTATACACACTTCTAATAGTTCGGAGAGTACTTACATATTCTCCAAAGAGAGAAAACTAGGGTTTTGCCTAACACCCAACCTCCTGAATACATATTATTTCTTGGTGGATCACTTCTTGAGGTCAAACACTTGGGTGACTTGCATTAATCAAAAGAAGGAATCTAATCGGTGGAATTCAAGGAGAATGCGAAGGAATTGGAGGTGAACTTGTACCTGAAGAAGTTTTGATCTATGAGGGTATGATTCTATAACTCCATCTCGTTCGTTTAATTGATAATTTTGCACAAGGATGATCATAGTGATGGTTTGAATAAAAATTTTAAAATATTAGTTTATCGCGCTTTTGCTCTATGTATGCAATTTGATTGTATGTCTGTGTTACATACAAACCTAACAGTGGTATCAAAGCCAAACCTTATGCTAATTATTGATTATATTGATTCTATGTGTATGAGTATATGATTGGATCGATTTTCTGGGCTAAAGGAAAAAAATTGGTTATGTCCGCTTCCATTTAATTTTGGAATGCGGCCGTGCCCAAACCCAAAAAATATTTCTAGGGTTACAACGCAGCTGCGCTGGTTCCTAGTGTAATCTGGGCGTGGTAGCGCCAGTCTTTAGATTTTCAAAAAAATTATTTTATTTATTTCAATTAAGATAAAAGGTTTGTTTTGAATTGGAATATAATTAAAAATAAGAGTTTTTTATTTTTACTTGGAATTGGATTCCACGTTAATTAGAATAAAGGGGTTTATTCTATTTTGGAATAGGATTCCATGTTTCCTAGTTTTACTTGTGTTTATTTTATTGCATTCACGTTTGTTTTAGTAGGTAGATTTTTTTATTGCATTTTTGTTTTAGTTGCTAACTTAGTGTGTTTTTATGTAGGATCATATTTGTGGACAAATCTTTTTCAAGAGGAGGGGATGTCAGATTTGAGGACAAATCCTTTTTAAAAGGAGAGGAATGATGAGATCCTGACCAGGCTCGCATCAATCGCTATTCACTCAACTCAAGTTCCAAGGGTTCATAAAATGATTCTATTCATGAGTACTTAAATTGGAGTTCAATTCAAGCGAATCACAGAAAAGGATAAATTATAGGATTTGGGTCTTCGAAATTCATATTCAACAAGGCCAAATCAATGCAAGACAAGTCATCAATTCCGAATTCATTCATGTCGTCTAATTCTCGGTAAGTCTTTGTTCCAAGTTATGAAGGAATTAGCGTTTATGCAATATTGTGGATGTCCAAACATGACCAAGAGTTTACAAATTATCACGCAACAACACAAGGTTGAAATGCACAAAAAGAATGAGAAAGATTCAAGCTACAAAACAAGACGTAAATTATGGGATTTTTTTTTTCTAAGTTCATTAGTTTGGGCCATACAAAGATTCAAGTTTGGTGGAAACAAAAGAGGAGCAAAGAATCAAGTTTGGAACTTAAAAACATCTAGGAGCATGTTTTGCCAGATTAACTCTGCCACGCCAGATATAATATTACAAGCGGTGATGTCATGCCCTAGACAGAACTCGGGATCCTCTCTAGAGGGTTGGCGCTGCCGCGCCTGTGACGCCCCCAAATCCGGGTATCTTCTAACCCGACAAATGGTGCTACACGGTACTACCCTTCTCACATACATTCAATTGAAAAGTCTCAAAAGAACGAATATGTCTTCTATATATTCAAAATAATATTACATTTTCCCAGGTTCTTTATAACCAATACATTCGTTCTTGTCATAATATTCAATATATTACAATCATTCATCTATACTATTACATAAGTATTCTACAGGTTCATCTTCGCCTTGCCCTTATCCTTGCTAGAGCCTTCGGTCCGTTCGATCTTAGCTGCGTTCATATGGTTCAAGAAAGAGTGAGCATGACTAGCTCAACAAGTACAACAATTCTAATAAACCACATGCTTGAAACATAGAACTTGTATATCTTCAATAACTGAACAATAGTTACGAAGTACTATCGATAATTCAAAATAGCACTTCTTTTCATTCAAAACGCTTTTACAACAACAATATTCAGTAAAACATCAATTCCGGTCTAAGACCTTGAGCATTTCATAAGTTCTTTTGAAAAGGACATCCCGGCACTAAGTCCGTAAGTCCGACATTACTTACAAGCACGTCTAGGTGATCAGCCTATAGTACTCTATGTTGATCAACACTACATTCATTAAACGTGTATACGTTTAAGTTATGGCAACCTCATGTGACTGTCGTTAAACGACAAAACATTTTAGCATACTCAGTCTTCGTTTGAAAACTACACCAATATAACTTGGTAAACATTGACCATGCTTTGATAGAAACATAATATAAGTCTAGCCGAAAGAGTTGGCTTTGACTTCATCATACATCAATTCATGCGTAAGAGTACATGAACCACAAAGCTTGTCCAGATTGAACTAAAATAAGGGCTAGAATACTTGCCTTTAGCGTCTGCTTATTGTTTATCACACGTACACTTTAAGTCTCTAAGTCTCTACAATACATGATCATATAATGTACCACATTAGGTCATATATAATCAAATATGTATACTACTATATCTTACCCTTCATCTCAATCTAATCATGACTTAGATTTGTTCTTATTGGTTCAGGATTTTTGTTAGATTTAAGTTTCTCAATTTATTACTACTGAGTTACTGTTCATGTTATACTTGTAAACCTTCATCACTGTCCAAACCCTAGGGTTGGCGTTGCGGCTTCCCTCTCTCTCTGCAGTAGTACTGCACCTACACCCCGGACACGACGATGCTGCATGAAGTTCTTTTCTTCTTTATGTTGCCTCATGCGGCGCGAAAGTTCATGAGGGTCCAAACATCATTATTACGACACAGATCGCCATCTTTTGGCCTTGGGTTGGCGCCAAGCTTTCAACCCCCGTGCCTCGAAAATTTTACAGATTTTAAAATTTTGCGAAACTCCCGGACGTATAATTTCTTCGTTATAAGTCCGAATTGGCTCATTCAAGAGCCTACGGTTCACAAATTACATACTCTACGCGTTCATGCAAGAATTTTATCTATTTGACTTTGTTTGCTAAAATTTCACCTATTAGTTCATTTTTAACGAAACTGATAAACGTTCGTGAACATTCAACGCTCGTTTCTTCGTTCTAAGTCGGAATCCGGTCATTTTCGAGTTCGCAACTCTATAATGCCAAATATGACTTGTCTCCATCGAAAACCAATATTTCTGAGTTCAAACATAAAATACGACTTCCATTCCGAGAATTTCACGAATTCGACGATTATCGTCCAATCATGTGAATTCCGGCGAAAACCCATTATTAATGATTTGATTATCACTCTAAATGGATTTTTAATCATCATACCAACATTTTAAGTTACTTATTACACCAAGTTATTATCAAAGTAAGTTTTGACTTATTCTCATAAGTTAATGACTTAATCAACTTATAAACTACGAATTCCATTTCTTATGACTTAATATGAACTTAAGTCCATCAATCAATGTTCTCACATTATATTGAACATACTAACATCATATGACTATCATATGACAAGTTCATCATAATTTATCAACTTATTTAGGTTCAAGTTGCTTCTTCATAACTTATTCGGCTTAAGTCCATTTATTAATCAATTCCTATGATTGCTTAACATACATGCTTATTAAGTCACACTTCCCTTATCATCCTACAATGATAGAGATAGAAGATGTATTAGACAAGAGTCTTACCCTAGAAGAACTTGTACTTCTCTTCCTTGAAGATTTATCAAAGGATGTTTGACTTATGTGAGCTTATTCTCTCTAACACTTAAGCAATTAACTTGATAGAAGTTGAATGAATTTTAATCCAGCAACAAATGAATTGTGGAGCTCTCTATTTATAGGCTTGGAAAAGTGAGGGTATTATGGTCATTATAACCTCCCACCTCCTCAACTAACCTCCTTACTATTCCTTACTTTAGCCCTAAGTAAACTTTCCCATCACTTCTATTACTTGGTCATCACAACACTTATCTTATGCTTGATCACCACTTAAAGTTCTTGCTTACCAAGTCTTACCCATATTCACCTTGGTTTGCTCCATGGATCATGGCTAATCCATTGGATCATTACATTGGGCTTGCTTAATTAATCTAGCTTATTCCTTGTTGGGCTTGCATCTAAATTCTCATTGGACTCTACCAATTTAACAATAATCCTACAAGTTCAATCCATTTAATTAAAAACCTTATCATTATACCATACGTATAATTCTCGTATTCTAACTCATATATTAATTCGTAACATACGTTATTCTATTCTTCATTCATACTAGTATAATACCGTGTATCATACTCGCTTTCAATACCTCGTATAATACTTATGTATCATAAAATCAATTTAATTCCTTCTTAACGCTAAATATTCCTATCGTTCTCTAAATACATCCGCATGTGAAATATTGTTTTTTCCATACTTAGATTATTATTACATAATCCATCTCCGCTTGATAATATAACGTTATGCATTTCTTGGAAGTTCAAAAATAATTCCCGAGCAGAAAATGATGAATAGTGTTTTTCAGAAAATTTCTCAGAAAGCTTTTATTTTCGTCTTGGAAATTCAAACACTTTAATTCTCTCACGTAGTTAAAATACTACGACGTTCCGATGTTTCTAGGTTATAGAACGACATTCATCTTACTAACACATAATAATAATAAATAATATTATTTTAATCATTATAAAATTATTTTACAAAGGATCAGAATTCCTCGGTCATTACATCCTTCCCCCCTTATAAAGATTTTGTCCCCAGAATCTATTGTTATATTCACTAAATAATTTAGGAAAATTTTTCTTCATCTTTTCTTCCAATTCCCACGTTGCTTCTTCGGCATCGTAATTCTTCCATAACACCTTTACCGACGGTATAACTTTGTTCCGCTGAACTTGTTCTTTTCTATCGATGATTTGAATCAGCATCTCTTCATACGTTAAGTCCTTCTCGATATGAATAGACTCATACTCGATTACGTGCTTATAATAAGGCTTATAAGGACGCAATACCGGTACGTGAAACACATTATGTATTCGTTTTGGGTCTGGAGGTAATGATACCATATAAGCTACCTCACCTACCCGTTTTAACACTTCAAAAGGTCCAATTAACCTTGGACTTAACTTCTCCTTCTTTCCAAAGTGTATCTTTTCTTTCCAGGGAGATACCTTTAGAAATACATAAGAGCCTACTTCAAACTCCCTATTTTCTCGATGCAAATCCGTGTACTTTTTCTATCTGTCTTGAGCTGCTACGAGACGCATTCGTATCAACTTTACCACATCCGCTGTTTGTTTTACCAATTCTGGCCCTAGCATTCGGCGTTCTCCTACTTCATCCCAATACAATGGCGTTCTGTATTTCCTTCCGTACAAAGCTTCGTAAGGCGGTATACGTATGCTTGCATGATAACTATTGTTATACGCAAACTCTACTAATGGTAGATGATCATCCCAACTACCCTTGAAATCCATAACGCAAGATCTTAACATATCTTCTAACGTCTGAATTGTTCTCTCACTTTGTCCATCTATTTGTGGATGATACGTCATACTTAGCTTCAACTGCGTTCCCAACTGCTCTTGTAGACTCCTCCAAAAGTTTGATATGAATTGTGGATCACGATCTGACACAATCGATACTGGTGCTCCATGTCTAGAATTATTTCCTTAATATAAAGTCTAGCTAACTGATCCAAGTTATACTTAACCTTAATTGGCAAAAAGTGAGCCAACTTTGTCAACCGGTCCACTATTACCCAAATTGCATCATACCCCTTCTGAGTAATCGGAAGTCCCACCGCAAAATCCATGGTGATATGCTCCCACTTCCATTCCAAAATTTCCAATGACTGTAACAAGCCACTTAGTCGTTGATGTTTGGCTTTAACTCTCTGACAAGTCAAGCACCTACTCACATAATCAGCTATTTCTCTCTTCATGTTCGGCCACCAGAAACTCTGTCGAAGATCTTGATACATCTTAGTGCTACCAGGATGAATCAAAAATCTCGAACTATGAGCCTCTTATAACACCTTCTCCTTTAATTTCGTCTCATTCGGAACCCAAATTCTTCCTTTAAACCTCAATAATCCCTCATTATCAAGACTAAACTGGATATCTTCTTCTTTGGTCAACCGCTTCTTCATTTGGTCACACTCATCAGTTTTGAGCTGCACCTCTTTGACTCTCTCTACGATGGTAGATTGCATCTCCGTCGCAAAAAGAATTGGTCCTGCTTCACTCAGAAACTTCACTTCCAATTTCATCCTAGCCATCTCTGTTATTAACTCATTTTGAGCCGTTAACAAAGATAACTTCTCCCGACCCTTCCTACTTAAGGCTTCGGCAACTACATTGGCTTTTCCAGGGTGATACAGATTTCACAATCGTAATCCTTTATCAACTCCAAACCATCTCCTCTCGCCTCATATTTAACTCCTTCGTGTGAAGATATATTTTAGACTCTTGTGGTCCGTGTATATCTCACATTTTTCCCCATAAAGATAATGTCTCCATATCTTTAGAGCAAAAACTATTGCGGCCAGTTCCAGATCATGAGTAGGGTAAACTTTCTCATAATCCTTCAACTGTCTAGATGCATACGCAATGACCTTGTCATGCTGCATGAGCACGCAACCAAGTCCTCTACGAAGCATCGCTAAAACTATAAAATTTCCTGTGTCATCGGGCAATGACAAAACAGGCGCTTCACTCAACCTCTTCTTTAATTCTTGAAAACTATGCTCACACTTATCAGTCCACGCGTATTTCACCGTCTTCCTTGTCAAGTTAGTCAACGGAGTGGCTATCTTCGAAAAATCCTAGATGAATCTCCGATAGTAACCCGCTAACCCTAGAAAACTCCGCACCTCAATAGGCATTTTCGGTTGTTCCCAATTCATCACGACTTCCACCTTCGCTGGATATACTAAAATCCCCTCATGGTCAATGACATGACCTAAAAATTGTACCTTCTCTAACCAAAATTCAAACTTAGTGAACTTCGCATACAACTTCTCCTTCCTTAGTGTCCCCAACACTAATCTTAAGTGTTCAGCATGATCTTCTGGCGTCTTAGAATAGACTAGAATATCATCGATAAACACCACGATGAACTTGTCCAAATATTATTTGAACACTCTGTTCATTATATCCATAAATGTATCTGGTGCATTAGTCAATCCAAACGACATCACCAAAAACTCATAATGACCATAACGAGTCCTGAATGCTGTCTTTGGTACATCCTCCTTCTTAACCTTCAACTGGTGATACCCCGTTCTTAAATCTATTTTAGAAAAATACTTAGCCCCTTTCAACTGATCAAAGAGATCATCAATCCTGGGCAATGGGTATTTATTCTTTATCGTTAACTTGTTCAACTCTCTATAGTCGATACAAAGTCTTAACGATCTCTCCTTCTTCTTGAAAAACTGTACCGGTGCTCCCCACGGTGAAACACTCGATTGAATGTACTTCCTGTCCAACAGTTCTTGTAATTGCACCATTAACTCCTTCATCTCCACTGGCGTCATACGATACGGTGCCCTGGAAACTGGTGCCGCTCCTGGCACGATGTCTATTACAAACTCTGTCTCCCTATCCGACGGAAGACCCGGCAATTCACTTAGAAATACATCGACGAATTCTCTCACTATAGGTATTTGTTCCATGGTTGCTACCACTCTCTGGGTATCAACAACATGACACAGATAACCTACACATCCCTTCCTCAATAATTTCCTAGTTTGTGTCATGGTTAGACAACACGAACTTCTCGACGATCTATTCCCGTAAAATACTACCTAAGGTTGTTTTAACGTTTTAATGTTCACACATTTCTTTTGACAATCTATGATTTCCCCACGATTAACTAACCAGTCCATTCCGAGAATTACATCGAATTCTCCTAACTTTATCGGTATCAAATCTACCGATAATTTATAACCCTGTATATCTACGCAACAACTCCTATGAACATCCTCAACAGGAATTATTTCTTCATTTGCTACCTTAATATTTAAAGGTATAGGCAACTTTTCAGGAAGTAATCCTAATCATCTAGCAAAATCACATGCTATAAACGAACAAGTAGCACCCGAATCAAACAGCACGTAAGCATTGAGGTCATTGATCGGAATAATACCTGCGACTACGTCCCCCGATGCAACTGCATCTTAGATTGTCATATTAAAGGTACGGCCCATAGGCCTACCTGGCTGCGCTGGACCCCAATAGCTAACTTCCCGCTATTAGTGCCCCGATTCTCATCCGTTCCCTTCTTTGGGCAGTTCTTTGCTATGTGGTTAGTTGACCGACATACAAAGCATTTGTGATTCTTCTTTGGACTTGGACAGTTAGGTGAGATATGCCCTTCCTATCCACAGGTGTAACATACGGCCTTACCCTTGAGACAGACTCCCAAATGAGTCTTCCCACAGGTCTTGCAGGCCTCCATCCTCCTCTTCGAGTCTCCTTGCTTCACTCCGGTATTCCCAGAGCTAAACGCCTTCCTCTTCTGTCCCTTGCCACTACCGCTGGCTCCTTCGACCTTCACTCCCCCATCCACTTTCCCCTTGCTCTTCTTGTCTTTGTAGTATTGACTCAAAGCCTCACTACCACCTTCGGCGATTATCGCCTTCTCTAAAATTATTCCAAATGAAGTACTTTGGAACACTGAAATACGGTTATAGAGCCAGGGTTTCAAGCCTTGCTCGAACCATTGCGCCTTCCCAACCTCGATATCCACCTGGTGTGGAGCGAACCTTGCCAGTTCATTAAACTTGGCGGCGTATTGGGGAACCAACATGTCCCTTTGTTTCAAATCGAGAAAACGCATCTCATCCTTCCCTTCATGCTTGTGGAAAAGTAGTTCTCAAAGAATATCTCTTTGAACCTTTCCCGTGTTACATTCCCTATATCCGCTCTGGCCTGATTGGCCTCCCACAAAAAGTTGGCCTCTCCCTTCATCATGTAGGTTGCAAAGGCAACCTTCTGGGTCTCGTCGACATTTACTATCACAAATGCCTTCTCGATTTCCTTCACCCACGTTTGGGCCTCAATAGGGTCTGTAGTTCCTTTGAACTCTGGCGGACTCACACTCTTGAAATCCTTAAAGGTCGTAGCTCGTGCTACTCCCGGATTTACGGGGATATTAGCCCCAGTTCTATTAAATGTGGCTGTTATTAAGTTAACAAACTCCTGCATTGGGTTAACTGGACCTTCCTCTGGTTAATTTGTATTAGCGCCTTGGTTTCGTTGTACTCTTCTTGGCGGCATTTTGCTGATACAATAAACAACACATCACATTATTATTCCTTTCTTTATTAGTTATTATTCATTATTAAACAATAACTTCAATCATCCATTGCTCATTATGTTCCATAAAAAGGCTTATATTCATTCATTCATTGTAGTATAATACTACATCGTTCCATTACACAGCCTAAGCTGATTACAATACTATCCCGCTATTGCTTTCAAAAAAATGGGATTTACAAAAGACTACCCTTTGCTATACAAAAGAGGGTTTTACGTCACTACTAGATATAAATATTTATATATCTAAACTACTCTATCCATTAATAGATCACATCTGCCTCAAGGCATTATCAAAATCTTCCTTGGCAAGACCGGCAATGATATCACGACTGATAGTATGTCGCGTCTGCCCTACCTCTACAGGATAACCAGCTACCTACTGCTGGAAATTTGTATGAGAACTCCTATGAATATAGGACATTCTCCCAATTTTCTGTAGTTTGGTCTTTAGCTCCTCTTTCAGCTCAAAAACCTCATGCTTCAACTCGTGGACTTTGTCCTTAGCCAAAATCCTCTCATCGTGTTCCTACTCCCACACGGACTCCACGTCCGTCTTGTCTTCTATGACAGCTTGGAGCTCTGCCTTTAGCTCCTTAACCTCCTGACAGTAATGGATATTTCTATCCAACACTGACATGAATAATGACATCATTGACTCCCAGAGAGCCATCTCATTCCGCTATAGATCTTCGGTTGAAGAACACTACCTCCACCTCTTCTTCTATCATACCATCGAATACTGACATGAGGTCAGGATCCTCTGAGTCTCCAGACTCAATAACAACTATCTCTGGCTCTGCCGCTATGGGGTTCGGTATAACCTCTATTTGGTTCACCGACTCTTCACTAACAGCTTGTACATCTAACTGCAGTCCATTTACTCCTGACATCTACACAAAATAATTAAGTTAACTAGTACAAGTCATTAGAATAATAAAAACATATAATATAATAATAATGCATTTTTATAAGGTTATTTTCTTCTTTTACTTCCTTGACTTCTCTTAAGGTTATAACTTAAGGTTTTTACTCCCCCCTTAAGTTTTATAACCTAATGCTCTGATACCAACCTGTGACGCCCCCAAATTCGGGTATCTTCTAACCCGACAGATGGTGCTACATGGTACTACCTTTCTCACATACATTCAATTGAAAAGTCTCAAAAGAACGAATATGTCTTCTATATATTCAAAATAATATTACATTTTCCCAGGTTCTTTATAACCAATACATTCGTTCTTATCATAATATTCAATATATTACAATCATTCATCTATACTATTACATAAGTATTCTACAGGTTCGTCTTCGCCTTGCCCTTATCCTTGCTAGAGCCTTCGGTCCGTTCGATCTTAGCTGCATTCATATTGTTCAAGCAAGAGTGAGCATGACTAGCTCAACAAGTATAACAATTCTAATAAACCACATGCTTGAAACATAGAAACTTGTATATCTTCAATAACTGAACAATAGTTACGAAGTACTATCGATAATTCAAAATAGCACTTCTTTTCATTCAAAATGTTTTACAACAACAATATTCAGTAAAACATCAATTCCGGTCCAAGACCTTGAGCATTTCATAAGTTCTTTTGAAAAGGACATCCCGACACTAAGTTCGTAAGTCCGACATTACTTACGAAAGCACGCCTAGGTGATCGACTTATAGTACTTTCTATGTTGATCAACACTACATTCATTAAACGTATATCGTTCAAGTTGTAACGCAACCTCACGCGTTCCGTCGTTAAATGACAAAACATTTTAGCATACTCAGTCTTCGTTTGAAAACCACACCAATATAACTTGGTAAACATTGACCATGCTTTGATAGAAACATAATATAAGTCTAGCCGAAAGAGTTGGCTTTGACTTCATCATACATCAATTCATGCGTAAGAGTACATGAACCACAAAGCTTGTACAGATTTAACTGAAACAAGGGTTAGACTACTTGCATTTAGCGTCTGCTTATTGTTTATCACACGTACACTTTAAGTCTCTAAGTCTCTACAATACATGATCATATAACGTACCACATTAGGTCATATATAATCAAGTATGTATACTAATATATCTTACCCTTCATCTCAATCTAATCATAACTTAGATTTGTTCTTATTGGTTCCGACTTTTCGTTACATTGCTTCATTACGTTCATGTTTGTTTACTAATCTTCAACCTTTAGACAACATAAATAAGGTTTAACAATACCTTACAATGCCTTATTAAGTTCCTCAGTTTATTACTACTGAGTTACTGTTCATACTATACTTGTAAACCTTCATCACTATCCAAACCCTAGGGTTGGTGCTGCGACGCCACCCTTCCCTCTCTAAGCCGCGCTGCGATGCCACTCTGCAGTAGGTACAGACCGGACTCGGCATTGCGGCGCAAGTCCTTGTTCTTTATATTGCGTTGTGGCGCGAATGTTCAGTAGGTTCAGACACTGTTACGGCGCTTCATCGCCATCTTTTGGACTTGGGTTGGCGCCGCAGCGCCAACTCTGTGCCTCAGAAAATTTTACAGATTTTGAAATTTTGTGAAACTCCCGGACGCATAACTTCTTCGTTATAAGTCCGAATTGGCTCATTCAAGAGTCTATGGTTCAAAAATTATATACTCTACGCGTTCATGCAAAAATTTTATCTATTTGACTTTGTTTGCTAAAATTTCACCTATTAGTTCATTTTTAACGAAAACGATAAACGTTCGTGAACATTCAACGATCGTTTCTTCGTTCTAAGTCGGAATCCGGTCATTTTCGAGTTCGCAACTCTATAATACCAAATATGACTTGTCTCCATCGAAAACCAACATTTCTGAGTTCAAACACAAAATACGACTTCCATTCCGAGAATTTCACGAATTCGACGATTATCGTCCAATCTTGTGAATTCCTATTAAAAACCCATTATTAATGATTTGATTATCACTCTAAATGGATTTTTAATCATCATACCAACATTTTAAGTTACTTATTACACCAAGTTATTATCAAAGTAAGTTTTGACTTATTCTCATAAGTTAATGACTTAATCAACTTATAAACTACGAATTCCATTTCTTATGACTTAATATGAACTTAAGTCCATCAATCAATGTTCTCACATTATATTGAACATACTAACATCATATGACTATCATATGATAAGTTCATCATAAGTTATCAACTTATTTAGGTTCAAGTTGCTTCTTCATAACTTATTCGGCTTAAGTCCATTTATTAATCAATTCCTATGATTGCTTAACATACATGCTTATTAAGTCACACTTCCCTTATCATCCTACAATTATAGAGATAGAAGATGTATTAGAGAAGAGTCTTACCCTAGAAGAACTTGTACTTCTCTTCCTTGAAGATTTATCAAAGGATGTTTGACTTATGTGAGCTTATTCTCTCTAACACTTAAGCAATTAACTTGATAGAAGTTGAATGAATTTTAATCCAGCAACAAATGAATTGTGGAGCTCTCTATTTATAGGCTTGGAAAAGTGAGGGTATTATGGTCATTATAACCTCCCACCTCCTCAACTAACCTCCTTACTATTCCTTACTTTAGCCCTAAGTAAACTTTCCCATCACTTCTATTACTTGGTCATCACAACACTTATCTTATGCTTGATCACCACTTAAAGTTCTTGCTTACCAAGTCTTACCCATATTCTGTTAGGTTTGTAATATTCATGAACGCAATCAAATTGCACAAAATTTGCGGAAACGTGTAAAAATCAGAGTTTAAAATTTTACAAACCATATACCCGGATCACCCTTTGTGTGCAATTATTAATTAAACGAAAAAGAAAGAACAAGAATCATACCCTTGAAGATCCAAGCTTCCTCAGGTACAAGTTCACCTCCAATCCTTTTCGCGTTCAACTTGAATCCACCGGGTTTGGTTCCTTCCTTTGATCAACGTTAGCTACCCAAGTGTTTGGCCTCTAGAGGTGATCCACCAAGGAAGAAGAATGATTCAAGAAGATGGGTATTTGGCAAAACCCTAATTTTTCTATCTCTCATAGAAAAGAGCGTACTCTCCCAACTATTGGAATTACGTCTGTTGTTAAAGTCAACAACCACCTCACCCATAATAAGACTCCTCTTATTTATAGACGTGGGCAACCCTCCTTAACAATTAAGGAATTGAGTTTTATTTTAATTAATTAAATTCTTTTAATTAATTAAGCTCCCTAATCTTATTAGGGATAATTAATTAAACTCTTTTAATTAATTTGCCTCCTAATCCTATTAGGATATTTGAGAGTACTTTTATTAATTAATTCCCAAACTCCTTTAGGAATTAAATAATAATAATAGTAATAATAATAATAAGACTCCTCTTATTAATTTATATTTAATATTTTCAAAATATTAAATAATAAATATTAAGCTATTTAATTTATTCTATCACCATAGATTAAATTAAATACACTTAACTTATTATTAAGATTATGCCATTAACTTCTTAAATAATTATTCTTCCTTTTATGGTGTGACCTTTAGGTTCTCCATATTATCTGGATTGTGAATAAATCAATTAGAACAATTCTAATCTTATTTAAATAAATAAATTAAACTAATAATTTATTTAAATAAATAATATTTATTCTACAATAGGGATAAGCCTCCCCTATCAATCAATGACTTTCCGGATAATATAGATTTCAACATTAATCATAAAAGAACCTTTGTGTAAATAGTTACCGCATAATTCAATCCTTCCACCATACAATGTCCTAATTAAATATAAGACATAGAATTCATCACAAGTCTTATTTTATTTAATTATATGTATTTCGACTCTTAAATGCACAACTCCAAATAATGCAAATTAGAAACTCCTTTCTAATTTCATTATGCCTTGGCCAAGGACTACTAAGTTGTCATTTATCGAATCACATAGGACATTTCTCTTCTTTTACTAGAAGAGATAGATTCTTTATTGATCATACATTATCTCCATGTACAACTTATTATACCCAAGCATACCCTTTGATATACCCTTAAGGGTCTTAAGGAATAAGTCAAAGTATAATTCATTATACATAAGATACTATGATAATCTCAAGTCCAAGGATCACTTGTACTACTATCACTACAAGAATTCCTATTGACAGATAAGTAAAACTCCATTAGGTATTCCTTAGCGAGTCACGTTCAGTGAACTTATTCTCTAATAAGCACCTACATACTTGTTTTAGTGTCTCCACACAAATGATTATGAGATCAATCATCCTCATCCAATGAGCAACCAACGTATGTACCAATCTATCCGGATTCACTAATCCCCAATTTAGTATTCCAATGATTGGGAACAATTTTAGTTTTAAGCTTTCTAAGAATTTAGATCTCATTAGAATGATCATCATCATTATTCTAAAAGCATTGCTTAAAACTATAGGTTTATCACATATTATAAAGCAGCATCATGCATGTAGATAATTAAAAGCCTTTAATAAATAAATACTTTTTATTAATAAATGAATAAGATTGTTACAAAGTATATGCTTTATCATCAAACATGATTGGCTTGTGTGCATACTACTTTCATATTCACCTTGGTTTGTTCCATGGATCATGGCTAATCCATTGGATCATTACATTGGGCTTGCTTAATTAATCTAGCTTATTCCTTCTTGGGCTTGCATCTAAATTCTCATTGGACTCTACCAATTTAACAATAATCCTACAAGTTCAATCCATTTAATTAAAAACCTTATCATTATACCATACGTATAATTCTCGTATTCTAGCTCGTATATTAATTCGTAACATACGTTATTCCATTCTTCATTCATACTAGTATAATACCTTGTATCATACTAGCTTTCAATACCTCGTATAATACTTACGTATCATAAAATCAATATAATTCCTTCTTAACACTTAATATTCCTATCGTTCTCTAAATACGTTCGGATGTGAAATATTATTTTTTCCATACTTAGATTATTATTACATAATCCATCTCCCCTTGATATTATAACGTTACGTATTTCTCGGAAGTTCAAAAATAATTCCTGAGTAGAAAATGATGAATAGTGTTTTTCAGAAAATTTCTCGAAAAGCTTTTATTTTCGTCTTGGAAATTCAAACACTTTAATTCTCTCACGTAGTTAAAATACTACGACGTTCCGATGTTTCTAGGTTATAGAACGACGTTCATCTTACTAACACATAATAATAATAAATAATATTATTTTATTCATTATAAAATTATTTTACAAAGGATCAGAATTCCTCGGTCGTTACAGCGTCGGCTATAGGCCAAATTGTGGCGCTACCATGCCAAGGACCGGGCATGCATTTTTTTCATATTTTTTACAATGCTTCGAGGGATTTTAATATATTTTCAATTCTAACGTAACTAAGTTTGATGTAAACAAATGAACATTTCAGATTTATTCAGTACAACACTTGTGAATTTATTATCTTCTTTTGGTTAATTGAAGAATTCATAAGCTATTTTTAGTTTTTCTTTAAAATTCATTTTTGACTTATCATTCAACAATACATAATTGAGTGTGACATTTTCTACCGCATCAATCCTAGATTGTACCAAGGTTCTTGCTTACATATAAGCATTCAACGCAACTGTTGGCACTATCGATTGTACAAAGGTTATTATCTCAATATAGACATTGAGTTGAGGTGTAAAGAGAATTTCACCGAACAACTTTACTAGAAACGATCCAGACGACCACCACCACACGCAAATGAGCATTGGAATCTATCAAAACCACTACTACATATATGAGCCAAGATTCAAGTTTGGTGGAGGAAACAAAAGAGGAGCAAAGAATCAAGTTTGGAACTTAAAAACATCTAGGAGCATGCTCTGCCATATTGACGTTGTCGCACCGAATTTAATACTACAAGCGACGCTGTCGTGCCATAGACGGAACTTAGGATCTTCTCTGGAGGGTTGGCGTTGTTGCACTGGTTGCAAGTCAAATTGTGGCGCTATCGCGCCAAGGACTGAGTACGCATTTTTTTCATATTTTGTACCATGTTTCGAGAGATTTTAATATATGTTCAATTCTAATGTTACTAAGTTTGATGTAAACAAATGAACACTTCAAATTTATTCAATACAACACTTGTGAATTTATATTATCTTCTTTTGGTTATTTGAAAAATTCATAAGCTATTTTTAGTTTTTCTTTGAAATTCATTTTTGACTTATCATTCAACAATTAATAATTGAGTATGACATTTTCTACTGCATCAATCGTCGATTGTACCAAGGTTCTTGCTTACATATAAGCATTCAACGCAACTGCATTGCACTATCGATTGTACCAAGGTTATTGTCTCAATATAGATGTTAATTTGAGGTGTCGAGCGAATTCCACCGAACAATTTTACTAGAAACGATCCAGACGACGACCACCACATGCAAATGAGCATTGGAATCGATCAAAACCACTACTACATATATGAGCCAAGATTCAAGTTTAGTGGAGGAAACAAAAGAGGAGCAAAGAATCAAGTTTGGAACTTAAAAACATCTAGGAGCATGCTCTGCTAGATTGACGCCGCCGCGCCTGATTTAATACCACAAGCGGCGTTGTCGTGCCATAGACAGAACTCAGGATCCTCTCTAGAGGGTTGGCGCTGTCGTGCCGGCTGCATTCCAAATTATGGCGCTATCGCGCCAAAGACCAGGCACACATTTTTTTCCAAATTTTTTACCATGTTTCTGGGGATTTTAATATATTTTCAATTCTAATGTAACTAAGTTTAATGTAAACAAATGAACACTTCAGTTTTATTCTATACATCACTTGTGAATCTATTATCTTCTTTTAGTTATTTGAAGAATTCATAAGATATTTTTAATTTTTCTTTGGAATTTATTTTTGACTTATCATTCAACAATACATAATTGAGTACCAAGGTTCTTGCTTACATATAAGCATTCAACGCAAATGCATTGCACTATCAATTGTACCAAGGTTATTGTCTCAATATAGACTTTGAGTTGAGGTTCACTTTACCAAGGTTCTTACTTACATATAAGTATTCGACGCAACTGCATTGCATTATCGATTGTACTAAGATTATAGACATTGAGTTGAAGTGTCAAGCGAATTCCACTGAACAACTTTACTAGAAACGACCTAGACGACAACCACCACACGCAAACGATCATAGATTATTTTTAATTTTTCTTTGAAATTTATTTTTGACTTATCATTCAACATTACATAATTGAGTACCAAGGTTCTTGCTTACATATAAACATTTAACTTAACTGTATTGTACTATCAATTATATCAAAATTATTATCTCAATATAGACGTTGAGTTAAGGTTTGCTTTACCAAGGTTCTTGCTTACATATAAGCATTAAACACAATTGCATTGCACTATCGATTGTACTAAGGTTATAGACGTTAAGTTGAAGTGTCAAGCGAATTCCACCAAATAACTTTACTAGAAATGACCCAGATGATGAGTGTGTTTTATATACATAAATTAGGTACTTTTGAGTTTGATAATTTGCAAATCCTAAGCTAGTTTGTTTGGTTTTTATGTGTTTTCATTGTATTGTTGTGTAATGTAGTTTTGTATTGCTTTTATGTATTTTTGTATTAGTTTTATATGTTTTTACTTTATTTTGTAGGAATTGGACGGAATATCATTTGGGTCGATGGTTGGAATTGCCAAATTCGCATTTTTGGTTTGCCATTGACATAGTAGTCCCGTGAAGCCTGGTTTTTCCCATGATCCGACCATTATCTGTCCAAACCCCAAGAATTAAAGTTGTAGACCAATGTCTCCTCTTTTCGAATCATCTTGAATCTCCTCAATCGAAGTTTGGATTAGAGAGTTATGGCCACTTTCCCAATGGGTGTTAAATTTGGAAGCTACCAACTGCCATTTGCATAGAAGTCACTTCATGGCCAATTTCAGCATTGGTCCAACAATTATTTTGAAGAACTTAAAGAATTAAATTTGTAGATCTATGTCTCATCTTTCTGGATCATCTTGAATTGCCTCAATCGGAGTTCATATGAAAAAGTTATGGCCATTTTCCCAACAGGCGTCGAAGATAAAAATTCCAAAAAATGAACCTGCGCTACAGCGCCCCTACCACCGCAAAATCCAGTGCTGCAGCGCCTCTTAGCAGTAGCTAAGCCCATTTTGAAGCAATGCAGCGCCCCTTTTCAAGGAAAATCAGGTGCTGCAGCAGGCACAGATTTTTTTACAGATTTCAGTTGTTAAATGCTCAACCTAATGACCCAATCTTTTCATTCTAACTTGCAACCTAGAGGGAGCAAAGAGAGAGGAGGCAGAAGAGTTTGGATTTCCGACCATGGCTGTGACGCCCCCAAAATTAGGTATACAACACCCATCTTGGGTAGTCAGATACATGGTACAGAATTAAAATACAACTTACTAATATAAGCGTAAGTATGCAATACGACATAAACCGTGAGTTTGAATACAAATATTGTCTACTAGATATTATACAAACTCAAAAGGAGTCCTCATTACAATTATTATCACACTATTTCACGAATAGTGAGGACTACTAATGCTATCCTCTGGACCATTACTCCGCTCCCCAGACTCGTCCCGGCTATATTCTCATTTCAAAGAGAACGGTGAAAAGAAAGGGTGAGCTCAACTAGCTCAAGAAAAATATTATGACTAAGATAATGCGAATAAATTATCATTAGCCTCTAACGATGTTAAAAACCGATAAAATATAATGAACATCAAGTTTAACTACGGTGAACCAAAGATCCATTAAAAGAGACAAGTAGAAAATAAAATCTACTATCTTTTATGATTTAAAAGGTTTTCATCACCGTTATAGTTTGAGACTCGACTTTAATAAATATTCCACATCATCGAATCACCCCCCCCACTTTTCTACCCGAGGATATTCTTTAGTATCACGACCATAATTATTCATGCACTACTACGGCCAAGAATAGTTGTGTATTCATTAATGGTCATGATCATGCCAACAATCATCCATCAATGCACTACTACCAATCGAGGATTTTTACCACATCATTTGTAACATTACGGTTAAGATTACATAATCAATAATCCACAGTCATAATCATACCAAGTCCATCTATGCACTACAGAATACGAGATGACTTTCAAAAAATATAAACATGAGGATGATGACAATGATATAAGAATTCAATAAAACAAGTTCAAGAATTAATTTGTCCAGGGAACCAATAACGTCCAAATTGTCAACATGATACTTACGTAGAGAGTAAAATTCAAGAATGCTCGAAAAATATTTCCATGAAAAGATCTTTGGATGAAGCGCAAATATCAAGGATATTCTACTAATTTCATGGAGTATAGAAGTCAAAACTTTAACCAACCGAGTATAATAAAGAATAGAATAACAAAAGAAATCACCATGCATGCGGTGCTTGGCATATACGAGTTATTCCAACGAGAATAATAATAACGGAACCGGTCGGTGAAATTCACACCAAGCGGGATGTTCCAACGAGAATAATAAAAAGCGGAACCCGGATCCGGTGTAAAACACACATGATAGGATATTCCAAATGTAATGATAAAGATGGAACCAGTCCCATGTAAAACACATGACATGGATGTTTCAATGAATAATAAAAAGCGGAACCGGTCCCGTGTAAAACACACAGATGTGGATGTTCCAAATGTAATAATAAAGATGAGAATAATAGAAGTATGTCACCAAGTATAGGGTAGTGCGTATATGAGTTATTCCAATGAATAATAAGGAATGGAATAATCAAGTTCTCTTCATGAATACAAAGAATAATATCCCTTACGGGTACAACAAATAATATTCCCTACCTTAGAAGAAGCTGAATATTGGAAAAGTGAAGTAGCGAATACTTTTCTTCTTTCTCTATATAGTTTCTCTCTCTGGAGTTTGAAGTGAATTAAATAAGAAATAATGAAGGAATAGGCTTTCTATTTATAGAAAAAGCGAGGTGGCTCTTGGTGTTAACGAGGGTCAAATGACTCTTGGTAATATTGAAGAGACAACTACTATTTCATGAAGGGGTAATTAACCCTTGGAACAATCAAGAGGCGCTTAACTCTTGGTAATATTGAAGGGACAACTACTATTTGCGAAGGGGTAATTACTATTGACGAAGGTAATTACTATTGACGAAGGTAATTACTATTGAAGAAGGTAATTACTATTGATGAAAGTAAATACTATTGACGAAGGTAAATACTATTGACGAAGGTAAATACTATTGACGAAGGTAATTACTATTGACGAAAGTAAATACTATTGACGAAGGTAAATACTATTGAAGAAGGTAAATACTATTGACGAAGAGACTCTTAGATGATGACATATGGGCCCCCCATAAAATAATCAAACTTACTACAAACGTCTCATAACAGACTCTTTATATACATCAAGGATTGAATAAATATTACCACAAATCATTTTATTTTTAATCAACACATATTTAATCTTTCAACAATTATTAATCATTTATAACTTGTCGTCTCAATTAATAATATAACATATTATACGATATGATCTTGTGACAATAATTGAATCAATAATATAAGAGATATGATCAAAGAATTATCAGTAGAATAATTGAGTATAGCTAAGTGACTTCTCACGTAAGCATCAATAATCAATACCATGTCTACTATGCAACCACGCGACATTCGCACTTTTACCACCTTGTAATTCAACAGTTTTAACGGTAACACCTCTCATGAATTATTTTTATAGGAAGATAATTTTGTAGTTTTTTCTAACTACGACAATACTTAGTTATAGGGTCCACTAATGATTGAGTAGTCGTACGAATATTCCCCGACAAAAAAAGAATATTCCCACCAAACGAATATTTTATAACAACTTGCTTACTTTGCAAAATTTATAAATATTACCCACAACTATAACATTATATCAAATTTATTCCATAATATTCAAAAATAATATTTATAGAAAATTCATCTTTATTTATAAAAGCTGGGGTCTTACAATGGCCTTATGTCATGGTTGTTCAACATGATTGGAAGTGCTTCAATTGTGTGCTTCAATGGTGGGCTTCATCTAGAAACTAAGGGGAAGCCATTCCTTTTCTTTCTTCTTCCTCTAGCGGCTAGAACTCATGCTTGGGGATCTAGTGCACAAACAGTTGTAACACCAATGGAGGCAAGAAATTGAATTTAAGTTTCTAACTTTTCTTTGATACTTGTATTATCCATGGGTGATTACCTAATATTTGGAATAGTTTGCTTTATTTGTTATGAATTAAACTTCTAATTTGCTTTCCTTTTGATTGGTGTCATACGAATTGGTTCTTTATATTTCATGCTTAATGTTTAATTGCTAAGGAATTGGTAATTAGTTTGGTAATCTATTTGAAATTGGAAAATAGATTGTGAATTTAGACCAAAAATATAAGGGCATATGATTATGTTATGCATAATTTGTGTATTATCAAATCATAGTGGTCGCCATGATCATAAGGAGAGTTAAGAGATTTGAACAAAGTTATACACGCCAAGTGTTTGACAAAATACTTGTGTGTGGATATTGTGCTCTTAGCTCTTTATCTATCTGTGTATGTTTTGTATTTCTGTTATTTAGATTAATTGTAATCATAATTTATCATTTTAATCAACTATTTAAATAAGACTGAGGCGATATAAAGTCGGTACTTGATAACTGTAAGACCCCGAATTTTATGAAATGAAAGTATTTAATTTTTTTATAATTATTATTCTATTTAGTAAATGGTTAAATTGATAAAAGGTTAAAGTTAAGGGCGATATGTGAAAATTTTACAAAGTAAGCAAGTTGTCATAAAATATTCGTTTGGTCAGGGAATATTCTTTTTGTCGGAGAATATCCGTACGACGGCACAATCATTGGTGGACCCCACAATGGAATAATTGTCGGATTTAGAAAGCGACAGAAATAACCTTTTTATAAAAATAACGACAAGACTTTTATAGTTAAACTATTGAAATAATTGGTGATAAAAAAAACTACAGTAATACGCGTTGTTGCACAGTAGCACACAATATTGCACAGTATATCTGATTATTGATGCTTACGTAAGAAGTCACTCAATTTTATTAAATTATTACAACAGTAGTTGATGTATAGTATCTCATATTATTGATTCAATTATTGTCACAGTATCATCTGCACAATATTTTATATTATTAAATCAATAATTGAAACGACAAAGTTATTCATATTATTATTTGCATTATTGACAATGTTTAGAAAGTTCTTTCGAGGAAAGGGGTTTGGTCACCTAATTGCGCACCAATAATGAGAAGTCCTTATTGGAAAGCCCCATCTTTCCAGGGAATGATCTGGTTGTTAATATTGTAAGTTATAATATTAATGATGAAAAAATGTTATTAAAAATATGTTTATTGAAGTCAAGTGATTTGATATAAATAGAGGGGTTTTTTTGAAGTATTTGTTGTAAGTTTGGCTTATTACATGGATCCCAACTTACTCATTTTTTTAAATAGTCGGTAGAAAGTTATCTCAATTTTATTTTATTACTTATATATATATATATATATATATATAAACTTTTATATATATATATATATATATAAGTTTTGTTTTTTATATAAAATAGAATATATTATATTTTATTGTATTGTATTGCATAGTACTGCATAGTGTTGCATAGTATATTGCATAGTGTTTGTATAGTGTTGTATAGTGCAGCATAGTAAATAAGAAAAAAAAAACTCAGCCGAACGAATTCGGCGCCCGTGAATGTTTATTGTGCGTCCATGATTTTATTTTCTAAATAGTATCCTGCCATTCTCCTATAAATAGGATGCTTAGTTTAGAAATGAAAATCACACCAGAATCAGAGAATTCTTCTTCTATAATATTGAGCGTATTTCTTTTAAGTTAAGAAAATTTTGAGTGTAGCAAATAGTGCAAGTTTTTCTTCAAGAATATCTCCACTATACCAATCAGAAGTACTCTCCTTTTGAGGTAAGAGGTATTATTTATTTCATATTCGTTTATGATATTATTTTTCGTATTCGTAAGGAATTTTATTTTTGTTCAATATTCGTAAGGAATATTATTTTCGTTCAATATTCATAAGGAATATTATCTTCGTTCAATATTCGTAAGGAATATTATTTTCGTGCAACAGTTGTGTGAAATAATATTTTCTTCCATACCCTGTAGTATGTAAGTAATATTATTTCGTTTCGTATTCCTAATTCTACACTCATGTTGATAAGTATTTCTTCTATACTCCTTGAAATTAATAGAATATCCTAGAAATTTGCGCTTTATCTAGTATCTTTTTACAGAAATATTATTCTGAATATTCTTGTTAAATTTTTATCTTTTCATGCCATGGTACTATTCACGAGGTACTATTCACGGAGTACTATTCACTTGGGTACTATTCACCTGGGGTACTATTCACGACAAAAATTGATTTCTTTTCTGTTCAAATTATTTTTGATACATGAATATTATTCTTAAATTTTACTCCACAAAGCCATTATCATGTTGACAATTTGGACATTCTTAAACTCTGGATAAATTGAATTATAAATCTTTAATATTTATCATTGATCTCATTTGATTGATTCTTATATCATTGTCATCATCCTCATGCTTATATTGTGATGAAAGTCATCTTTGGCCCGTAGTGCATAGATGGACTGTTGATTGGTATGATTATGACCAGGATTTATGTATCGTTATAATCATGACCAACAATGTTATAAATGATGTGGTAAAATTCCTCATTGGCCCGTAACGCATTGATGGACAGTTGTTTGGCATGATCATGACCACTAGTGATAATAATGAATATCATTTGCCTGTAGTGCATGGATAATTTGTGGATGTGATAATAACGAATATCTTTGGCCCGTAGTGCATGAAAAATTCGTGGATGTGATACTGACGAATATCATTGGCCCGTAGTGCATGGATAATTCGGTGGCGTGGATTATTTATGTTACAGACAAATGATGTGGTAAAAATCCTCTTTAGCGTAAATGCAAAGATGGATTGTTGATTATTAATTATTGATTTTACAGTTGTATATCTTTGGCTTACATGCAAAGATGGATTGTTGATTATTGGTTTTACAGTTGTATATATTTGGCTTACGTGCAAAGATGGACTGTTGATTATTAGTTTTAGAGTTATATATATTTGGCTTACGTGCAAAGATGGATTGTTGATTATTTTTACAGTTTTATGTCTTTGGCTCGTAGTGCAAAGATGGACTGTTGATTTACTTGATTATAAATATGAATTGTGAATTTAACTATAATCTTTGGTGGTTCAGGTGAAGACAGGTAATGAGAGTTCTCTTTATCTTGGGTACAACAAAGAACTGTTGATGAGTATATTACAGGAATGAAATATTAATGATGGACTTTTAATTTGGAGGAGATAGTAGACATTATGTTCTACTTGACTCTTCTAATGGATTGCTTTTTTTTTTGTTGCTAAATTTAGTAATGGATTGCTTATTCTGCTACAATTATGGTTGAAAACTTTTATCCTCTACCATATGTTCTAAATCTCTGATTTATTACTGACGAAGGCTATTGATAAATTAATTATCTTAGTCATAATAATCTTTACTAAGCTATTTGTGCTCACCCTTTTGCTCCACAATTCCTTACAAGTATTAAGAGGGTAGCTGCGTCGAGCGAGGATAACAAGAGAATAGTGTGATGGTCCGAGACTGTGGAAGTTTCTCAATACATTTTAAAACTGCATGACATGCAATATATAATTGTATTGAGGGCCTAAGATGGGTGTGTCATATGTTATACTTCATTTAATAATTGATTTTGGTGAACAATAATAGGGTGATGAGAACCCAACTTTGAAGAGTCAAAAATGCACTCCATTAGAATGAGGGGAACAGAAATCTTCTCGTGTTCCTTTGGAGACTTGAAATATTTGTTGTTGTACTTTATATGGCATTATAACAATTTGAGTATGAATATTGTCGTATTATATACATAATAATATTTGTATTGAAACTCACAGCTTATGTGTTGTCGTATTTTGCATGAAAGTTTAACCATTGTATAAGTGAAGTTTGTATTTGAATTTTGTACCATGTATCTGGCGACTTAGAATGGGTTGTGTATACCTATTTTGGGGGCATCACAAATGGCATCAGAGCTTAGGGATATGATCTTTGGCGGAGATCCGGGATTAGAACTAGGAGGGGAGAGACGAGTAATATCCTTCGTTAGTGTGTGTCCTACCTAAGCTGAATTTTCTTACTTAAGTTGACAAATTGTGATATGTCAATTAATCTTTGTTTTGAAGATGTATTCTAGAATGATATTTGAAATACAAGAGATGAGCAATGGAAAAATCATGATACAGAGAAAATTATCGGGAAGGTACAATCTGAAAAGAAAACAATGTATTCTCATCTCTTCGAACTACAATATACGTAAATTTTAAGGGTGAAATTTCATAAGGAAAAGAGATTGTAAGACCCCGAAATTTATAAAATGAAAGTATTCAATTTTTAATAATTATTATTCTATTTAGTAAATGGTTAAATTGATAAAAGGTTAAAGTTAATGGTGATATGTGAAAATTTTACAAAGTAAGCAAGTTGTCATAAAATATTCGTTTGGTCGGGGAATATTCTTTTTATTGGGGAATATTCGTACGATGGCACAATCATTAGTAGACCCCACAATGAAATAACTGTCGAATTTAGAAAGCGACAAAAATAACATTTTTATAAAAATAACGGCAAGACATTTACCGTTAAACTGCTGAAATATTCGTGATAAAAAAATACAGTAATACCCATTGTTGCACGGTAGCACTCGGTATTGCACAGTATTTCTGATTATTGATTCTTACGTAAGAAGTCACTCAGTTTTATTAAATTATTACAACAGTAGTTGCTGCATAGTATCACATATTATTGATTCAATTATTGTCACAGTATCATCTGCACAATATTTTATATTATTAAATCAATAATTGAGACGACAAAGTTATTCATATTATTATTTACATTATTGATAATGTCTCAAAAGTTCTGTCGAGGAAAGGGGTTTGGTCAACTAATTGCGCGCCAGAATGATATGGTTGTTAATATTGTGAGTTATAATATTAATGATGAAAAAATGTTATTAAAAATGTGTTTATTGAAGTCAAGTGATTTGATATAAATAAAGGGTTTTTTTTGAAGTATTTGTTGTAAGTTTAGCTTATTACATGGACCCCCCACTTACTCATTTTTCAAAATAGTCGGTAGAAAGTTATCTTAGTTTTATTTTATTATATATATATATATATATATATATTATAAGTTTTGTTTTTTTATATAAACTAGAATATATTATATTTTATTGTATTGTATTACATAGTACTGCATAGTGTTTGCATAATGCTGCATAGTGCAACATAGTAAATTAGAAAAAAAAAATTCAGCCGAACGAATTCGGAGCCCGTGAATGTTTATTGTGCGTCCGTGATTTTATTTTCTAAATAGTATCCTGTCATTTTCTATAAATAAGATGCTTAGTTTAAAAATAAAAATCACACCAGAATCAGAGAATTCTTCTTCTATAATATTGAGCGTATTTCTTTTGAGTTAAGGAAACATTGAGTGTAGCAAATAGTGCAAGTTTTTCTTCAAGAATATCTCCACTATACCAGTCAGAAGAACTCTCCTTTTGAGGTAAGGGGTATTATTTATTTCATATTCGTTTACGATATTATTTTTCGTATTCATAAGGAATTTTATTTTCGTTCAATATTCGTAAGGAATATTATTTTCGTTCAATATTCATAAGGAATATTATCTTGGTTCAATATTCGTAAGGAATATTATTTTCGTGCAACAGTTGTAAAGGATATTATTTTTGTTCAATATTCGTATAAAATAATAATTTCTTCCATACTCTATAGTATGTATGTGACGCCCCCAAAATTAGGTATACGTCACCCATCTTGGGTCGCCACTTACATGGTACATAAATTCAAATACAACTTACTAACATAAGCATGTGGGTATAATACGACATAAACCGTGAGTTTGAATACAAATATTGTCTACTAGATATTATACAAACTCAAAAGGAGTCCTCATTACAACTATTATCACACTATTTCACGAGAATAGTGAGGACTACTAATGATATCCTCTCGGACCATTACTCCGTTCCCAGACTTCGTCCCAAATATGTTCTCATTTCACGAAGAGAACGGTGAAAGAAAGGGTGAGCTCAACTAGCCCAAGAAGAAATATTATGACTAAGATAATGCGTAATAAATTATCATTAGCCTTCAACAAATGTTAAACCGATAAAATACAATAGACAACCGGTTTAATCTGCGGTGAATATGCAATCCATTAAAAGAGTCAAGTAGAGAATAAAATCTACTATCTTTTAGGTTTTAAAAGGTTTTCATCAATTTTTATCGGCCGAGACTCGACAATAAATAAACCACCACATCTAATCATCCATGTACCACGGTCAAGGATTTTCATCAAATTATCAATGGTCACGACTATACCGAATCACCCCCGGTCATAATCATACCAAAAACTATCCATCAACGCATTACGAGCCACCGAGGACTTTTATCACATCATTTATAACAAGCCATGATTATCTTTCGAATGATCCTCGGTCATAATCATACTAAGTTCATCTATGCACGTAAGCCAAAGATAACATAATATATCATGAGGATGATGACAATGACAAAATATTTCAATAAAACAAGTTCAAGAATTATTTTATCCGAGAAATTAGTAACGTCCAAATTGTCAACAAGATACTTTTTTGTAGAGTAAAATTCAAGAATGATCGGAAGAATATTTCCATGAAAAGATCTTTGGATGAAACGCAAATATCAAGGATATTCTACTAATTTCATGGAGTATAGAAGTCAAAGTTTTAACCAACCGGGTATAATAAAGAATGGAATAACAAAAGAAATCACCACGCATGCGGTATTGCATGTAGATGACGCGAGTTATTCCAATGTAAATAATAATAACCGAACCAGTCGGTGAAATTCACAATCGCGGGATGATCCAATGTAATAATAAATGCTTTGAATAATAAACAATGGAACCAGTCCTGTAAAACACACGACGTGATATTCCAAATGTAATAATAAATGCGGAATAATAAACAATGGAACCGTGTCCGGTGTAAAACACACGCATGTGATATTCCAAATGTAATAATAAAAAATGGAATAACGAAGAAGATCACCAAGTATAGGGATTCAGCGTATCTGATTATTCCAATGTAATAAATAAGGATGGAATAACATAAGGATTTCACCAAGTATAGGGTATCTGCATATCTGAGGTTATGTATAGGGTATACCACTTTTACAGAGTTATTCAAATGTAATAATAATGAATGGAATAACGAGAGGATTTCACCAAGTATAGGGTATGTCACAGTATCAAGTTTATTCCAACGTAATAATAAAGAATGGAATAACCGAAGTTCTCTTCATGAATACAAACGAATAATATCCCTTACGAGTACAACAAATAATACCCTTACAGTAAAGAAGACACCGGATATCAAAGTAGTGAAGTACCGAATACTCTTCTTCTTTCTCTATAGATTTTCTCTCTAGCTTCTCTCTATAATTTCTCTCTCTAGAGTTTCAATGAATTCGTAAGAAAATAATGAAGGAATGAGCTTATTTATAGGAAAATAGAATACATAGTAATTAATCCATGAGCGGTCCAGATTGATTTACTTTAATCGACGATCCATATTTAAAGCAAAATCTTTTAAATAAAATATCATATATTCTATTTATATAAAAACATTTTACTATGCAAACCTTTATATGCAACACTATGCAAAAAAACACTATGCATAATAAAATATAATATATTCTATTTATAGAATAACTTTAATAAAGTATTCATTTTTATATAAAAGATGTTTCTATTTTATTACGTTAATAATACTGAATAAAACAAAACGCGTCATTATCGCTTATAATAATTCATATTATTAATCGTAATAATGGAATCAAACTGAGTGACTTCTCACATGTAAGCATCAATAATCAATACCGTGCTTACTATGCAACCACACGACATATTCTTTGTACTTTTACTACCAAGTAGTTCAACAAGATCCACAGTAAAACTTCCGCCGTTATTTCAATATAATATTTTTGTCGTTTTCTCAATCCGGATAATAATTACGTTAGGGGTCCACTTAATGATTGAGTAGTTATGCGAATATTCCTCGCTAAACCAATATTCCCCAACCAATCGAATATAATATAACCACTTGCATACTTTGCAAAATTTATAAATACTACCCACAACTATAATATTATCTCAAATTCACACCATAATATTAAAAAATTATTTCGACAAAATTTAAATCTTTATTGATAAAATCTGGGGTCTCACAATGTAAGTAATATTATTTCGTTTCGTATTCATAATTCTACACTCATGTTGATAAGTATTGCTTCTATACTCCTTAAAATTAGTAGAATATCCTTGAAATTTGCATTTCATCTAGTATCTTTTCACGAAAATATTCTTCTGAACATTCTTGTTAAATTTTTATCTTTTCATGTCGGGGTACTAGGTGTACTATTCTCCCGAGGTACTATTCACGATAAAAATTGATTTCTTTTATGTCCAAATTATTTTTGATACATGAATATTATTCTTGAATTTTACTCCACAAAGCTGTTATCATGTTGACAATTTAGACATTCTTAAACTCTTGATAAATTGAATTATAAATTTTTAATATTTATCCTTGATCTCATTTGATTGATTCTTATATCATTGTCATCATCCTCATGCTTATATTGTGATGAAAGTCATCTTTGGTCCGTAATGCATAAATGGACTGTTGATTGGTATGATTATGACCAGGAATTATGTATCGGTATAATCATGACCTGTAATATTACAAATGATGTGGTAAAAGTCTTCATTGGCCCGTAGTGCATTGATGGACAGTTTTTTGGCATAATCATGACCACTGGTGATAATAACGAATATCCTTGGCCTGTAGTGCATGGATAATTCGTGGATGTGATAATAACGAATATCCTTAACCCGTAGTGCATGGATAATTCGTGGATGTGATACTAACGAATATTCATGACCCGTAGTGCATGGATAATTCGATGATGTGGATTATTTATGTTACAGACAAATGATGTGGTAAAAATCCTCTTTGGCTTACGTGCAAAGATGGATTATTGATTATTTGTTATACAGTTGTGTCTCTTTGGCTTAAGTACAAAGATGGATTGTTGATTATTGGTTTTATAGTTGTACATCTTTGGCTTACGTGCAAAGATGGACTGTTGATTATTGGTTTTACAGTTGTATGTCTTTGGCTCGTAGTGCAAGGATGGACTATTGATTTATACCTGATTATAAATATGAATTGTGAATTTAACTATAATCTCTGGTAGTTCAGGTGAAGACGGGTGATGAGAGTTCTCTTTGTCTTGGGTACAACAAAGAACTGTTGATGAGTATATAACAGGAATGAAATATTAATGATGAACTTTTAATTTGGAGGAAATAGTAGACATTATGTTCTACTTGATTCTTCTAATGGATTGCTTATTCCGCTGCAATTATGGTTGAAAACTTTTATCATCTACCATATGTTCTAAATCTCTTATTTATTAGGCTATTGATAAATTAATTATCTTAGTCATAATATCCTTTACTGGGCTATTTGTGCTCACCCTTTTGCTTCACAATTCCTTACAAGTATTAAGAGTGTAGCTGGGTCGAGCGAGGATAACAGGGAAATAATGTGATGGTCCGAGACTGTGGAAGTTTCTCAATATATTATAAAATTGCATGACATGCAATATATAATTGTATTGAGGACCTAAGATGGGTGTGTCACATGTTATATGTCACTTAATAATTGATTTTGGTGAACAACAATAGGGTGATGAGAACCCAACTTTGGAAGCATAAAAAATCCACTCCATTAGAATAAGGAGGATAAAAATCTTCTCGTGTCCCTTTGGAAACTTGAAATATTTGTTGTTGTACTTTATATGGCATTGTAATAATTTGAGTATAAATATTGTCGTATTATATACGTAATAATATTTGTATTAAAACTCACAGCTTATGTGTTGTCGTATTTTGTATGACAGTTCAACAGTTGTATAAATGAAGTTTGTATTTGAATTCTGTACCGTATATCTGACGACTCAGAATGGGTTGTGTATACCTATTTTGGGGGCGTCACAATAACTATTAGTGATAATTTCTCGTGAGTTCGACAACTCTCTTATCATTATATTACTTGTTGATTGGCAGATATCTTACAGGCGTGTTTATCGATTCTTGAAACACCAATAACTTTTTGGCGCCGTTGTCAGGGACTTAGTATTCTAATATTGTCCAATATTGATTTCAATCAACTTAGTCTTAATTTGAACGTATATTTATCTTTTATTTGTTTGATCTTTGTTTGTGTGTGTTTACCGATTGCAATAAATAGGCTGACAAGACTGTATGTAAATACGGCTCTTGTGCAAGACTTGGCATAAGCTGGGGCCTTACAGATCTGTTTATTGTTATTGTTTATGAGATTGGATTAACAAGATTGTAAGTAAATGCATTACTCTTGTGCAAGACTCAGCGTAACTGTTAGATCCTTACAGTCCGATTTTGCATGACACATTTTTATTAAACTTGTATTTCTATTTTAAATAAAGTTAGGCTGAAGACTATAAAACAAGCGCTTATTGGGAGGCAACCCAAGTAATAATTTTTTGTATTAGTTAATCTTAGGTACCAAATAGCTACGAGCATGATTCGCCAATGAATTTCCAAGCAAAACAAGGGGCAAGGCATGTCAAGGCACAAGTTAAGGCCAAAAAGAAGGCGCAAGCTATTGCTTGAATTTTGTTAGTGCTTTTGAATTGGAATGACTCCAAAATGACTTATGGTGGTGAGGATGCTGTCGATGACGATTGGTACAGCCTCAGATAAGTTCTCAATTTTAATTTTATCTATCTTTACATTGAGGACAATGTTTCTCTTAAGTTTGGGGGTATTCGTGATATTCTTGGTACTTGAGTTAGTATTATATTATTATGTCAGTTATTTTGATGTTATTATGTTTAGTTGTGAATATTAGTTAAAATTTTAAAAAATTTCTATTTTATGTTATATCTTAGCAAGTAGTAGACGTCGGCTGCGGAAGGCGACAACTAATAAATGATCACGAAAGTCCTTTGCATTGAATTATTTTATTGCGTTTAGTAATGACATTGCCAGTTTCAAGTTTGGGGGTCTTCTACGTTTTGTTTTGATATTTTTTGTTTTATTGTGTTTTTTTTAACTACATTTCTAGTATAGGTTGTGTCTCTTGAGCATTGATTTAATTTGAATTGAGCTATAATATATGATCAGGCAAATGATTGTTAAGGTTATAACTCATGAAAAATGGATAAATGTTGCTTAGTTTGGGTGATTGACTTATTGTTGGCTATTGCTTTGCTTATGACTCCTACTTTTGAGCACTCATCCATTTCTAATGAACTAGTTGTATACTTAGAGAATGCTTATATGACCGAATGCTTGTGGGAGATATCAATAGGCTCTAGAACTCGTTTAAACATCACTCGAAGCAATATACTTAAGTTTGATTAATTGGTCATGTGGTGGGTTGAGATGGAGCCTAAAACGCACTCACTCATAAACACATACTTAGGGGAGATAGAGCATAAAATGCACTCACCTATAAAAAAAGGAAGAAATAAAAAATATATCGAAAATCTTGCGATGGGTTGAGATGGAGCGTAAAATGCACTCGCTCATAAAAGCGGACTAAGGGTAAGATGGAGCATAAAATGCACTCACCTAAGAGTCCTTTGATCTCAAATTTTTGGAATGTTTGATTTGTCTAGTGATGTGTTAAGCATGTAGTTTTTGAAGTTTATTTCTTTCATAAGGTAATATGGTTGCATAAGCCAATCCGAGTTATAATTGGTTTAGTGCAAATGGATACACACACACACGGAAAGGATTTAAAGCAAGGTATGACTAACAAGCAAGTTGAAATCCTAGACGTTGTGACATTTTGAAAAGTTTTCTAGAGTTATCATGTTTTGACATCTTTAAGGCCATTGTTCAATATTAATGATTCATTGCTCAAGTAGTTGATTGATAGAATTTATTTTTATAGTTTTTGTTCTTAGTGTTTTGCTTGAGGACAAGTAAAGATTCAACTTTAGGGGTATTTGATGAGTGTTTTATATACATAAATTAGGTTCTTTTGAGTTTGATAATTTGCAAATCCTAAGCTAGTTTGTTTGGGTTTTATGTGTTTTCATTGTATTGTTGTGTAATGTAGTTTTATATTGCTTTTATGTATTTTTGTATTAGTTTTATGTGTTTTTACTTTGTTTTGTAGGAATTAGACGGAATGTCATTTGGGTCGATGGTTGGAATCGCCAAATTCGCATTTTCGGTTTGCCATTGACATAGCAGTCCCGCGAAGAACAATTTTTGCCATGATCCGACCATTATCTGTCCAAACTCCAAGAATGAAAGTTGTAGACCAACGTCTCCTCTTTCCGTATCATCTTGAATCGCCTCGATCGGAGTTCACATGCGAGAGTTATGGCCATTTTCCCAACGGGTGTCAAATATAGAAGCTACCAACTGCCATTTGCATAGAAGTCACTTCATGACCAATTTCAGCATTGGTCCAGCCATTATTTCGAAGAACTCAAAGAATTAAAGTTGTAGATCTACGTCTCGTCTTTTCAGATCATCTTGAATCGTCTTAATCGGAGTTCGTATGAAGAAGTTATGACCATTTTTTCAACAGACGTCGAAGATAAAAATTTCAAAAAATGAACCGGCGCTGCAGCACCCCTACCAAGGCAAAATCCGGTGTTGCAGTGCCTCTTAGCGATAGCTTCGGCCCATTTTGCGACCTGCGATGCCCCCTTTCAAAGCAAATCAAAGCTGCTATTCGACCTGGGACCTGATTTTTGACAAATTTTAGCTGTTAAATGCTCAACCTAATGACCCAATGAACCTATCTTTTCATTCTTACTTGCAACCTAGAGGGAGAAAAGAGAGAGGAGGCGGAAAAGCTTGGATTAGGAAGGCCATGGCCTTATGCCATGGTTGTTCAACATGATTGGAAGTACTTCAATGGTGGGCTTCATCTAGAAACTAAGGGAAAGCCATTCTTTTTCTTTCTTCTTCCTCTAGCGGCTAGAACTCATGCTTGGTGATCAAGTACACAAACACTTGTAACGCCAATGGAGGCAAGGAATTGAATAAGTCACTTTTCTTTGATACTTGTATTATCCATGGGTGATTACCTAATATTTGGAATAGTTTGATTTATTTGTTATGAATTAAACTTCTAATTTGCTTTCCTTTTGATTGGTGTCATACAAATTGGTTCTTTATATTTCGTGCTTAATGTTTAATTGCTAAGGAATTGGTAATTAGTTTGGTAATCTATTTGAAATTGAAAAATGGATTGTGGATTTAGACCAAAAATATGAGGGCATGTGATTATGTTATACATAATTTGTGTATTGTCAATTCATAGTGGCCGCCATGATAATAAAGAGTTAAGAGATTTGAACAAAATAATGCACGCCAAGTGTTTGACAAAATAATTGTATAAATATTGTGCTCTTAACTCTATCTATATATGTACTGTTATTTAGATTAATTATAATCATAATTTATCATTTTAATCAACTTTTAAATCCTCGTAAATTCAACAACTCTTTTATCATTATATTACTTGTTGAGCGCAAATACTTACGCATGTTTATCGATTGCAAAACTGACCAACACCACCAGACAACGACCACCACATGCAAACCACATGCAAACGAGCATTGGAATCTATCAATAATAAATAATAATAATAATAATAATACATCCAATTAGAAACTATACAAAATTACAATTCGGTTGACCTCCAACACCAAAGGCTTCTTCAAAAACGGCCATGAGGCTGCAAATCCTCCCAGTTCAAAAAAAAAAAAAATGGCCATCTCAATCAGAATCGGAGCAACAAAACCCAGTTATTCAACAAAGGTAAAAATAATTAAAAGCTTTCGGTGGGTCAAGTCGAGCTGCTTCGGCAATTCTAAGTGCCATAGTGGCTTTGTAAGCAGCCATGTCTGCAGTTTCCATGAGCACCTGGGCTCTTTGACGCTTGAGAACAGCCACAACCTCGGATCTGCTGGCTGCGGCTTTAGCTTCTTGGACCTTAAGAATGGTTTTCTGTTCATCCACAGCTTCCCGTTCAGCTGCCATGGCTGTACAAGTATAGGAAAGATTTAATTTTAAACTTTTCAAATCAAGTAAAAGAATAAAAATTAAGATAATTATCATTAAAACAAGGAAAATCAGATATATCCGAGTTCAAATATCTGACATGAACCAGAAATCATGATGATTATCTACACCAGATCAGAATAGCAAGGCAGATAATACCCCAAGTATTACAGTAAGCCACAAAGCACATACATTTATATTTGGTTCGCTACTTGTATATACTAGAATATTTCTTTTTTTATTATGACAGTGAAACCCACAGCCACTACACTTCAGCTGTGCAAGTAATACCCCACCAACCATGCACACCACGTAATCCTGTAGTTACCTGTGTTTCGATGACCCTAAGGAGATTAATGCCTTTGCAGGTATTGAACCCATGACCTACGCCTTAAAAGAATTTATCACTATGCTCACTACCACGGGTGGTTAAACACCTTGGGATTAGCTATATATTAAAATATTACAAGTTAAAGGATTAGAGCTTAATCTTTTTAACATAAATCATAATGGTTGGTTATATATATGGTACATCATTCCTTAATAAGACTACTGGACCACCACAAATACCACCTTAAGATAAGTGAATGGTATTAAAGTGATATTACTCATATATTGAGATAAAGGCGGTTTACTTATAACGAGAGAGAGGTATAAGGTCATGTTGCAACCATAGAGAGAATATGGTGGTATGATACATGTATAGGACTCCTTAGAATTGCATCTGTAGGTGAATCAAGCAAGCCATGTTTTAAGTAACAGTTCAAGTTTGTAACAATGAACATACCTTGCAAGAACGTTCTTTGCTTGCCCCTTCCAGTTTTGCTAGCCTGTCGTTTAAATGATCTTTTCTTGCGAAGAATGGCCTTTGGCAAAAGTTGAGTTCTCCTTGGCTGGTAACACTGTCAGGAAAGATCATCTATGTTTATCAGATAATTCACTTGATAGATGCTAACACACATGCGAAAAAAAGAAGAGGGAAATGGAGGACATGGGACTTGCAGACATATATGTTGCTTTACATCTAATTGAACTTTACTGTCCCATGAAAATCATCATTCAGCTCATAAAGAAGTTTCAAACAAAATTTAATCTTATTCCATTCATCTGTTTCAATATTAAGATTTATCATTTTAAAGAAACTATAAAAAAAAAATAACAATGGCAAGAATCACATGCAATATTGAAACAGTATCCCTCGGCATGAAACTGAATAATGAACGACTAATTACTTCATAGTATGAATAAATAAAAAATCCACTTGTCTCTACTAGTACCATAAAGCTACATTTTCCACAACTCTCCTCTAGAACCATAAAGCTCCTCCCTAGCTAGCTAGGAATGCGTTAAAAGTCCATCTTTGTTGCTTTTGCCTTCCCTAATACTCCTTACTAGTTTTACATTTGAGATGGGTCCTCCATACAGTCTCTGATTTTTCTCCCTAACAGAATAGTCCCCTGCCGGCTGCCCCCATCCCCATTCCCACATCCATCCCTTCATGAAAGGGGTTGGGAAGTAGACCAGATTAGAGTATAAGAAAATTAAAGGTATATAAGAGGACCCAAGTTCATTGAACTTCAGTCACATATAAAATACTGCAAGTGGTATTATACCACTTGGTAGATATGGTGAAAGTCAAATGTATGAGCAGTACGGGGAATGGGTTTTTCTCTCTTTTTCTTCTTCTCTTTTTCTTCTTTTCTTTTATAATATAATATAATATAACATACAAGTGCAAGGGATAAGGTATGCTTGGAACAACAATTCTGATAATAAAATGTTGAAAAGAATATCTCGTTGTACATAATCACCACTATACGTGTATAAATTGTTAAGTATCGACATTGGAAATTTCAAAAAGTCAATATGACAAAAGAAGTCGGTCATAGAAAATTGGCACAGACTACATGATAAACTACTATCCGAAAAAAGAAACAGAAAAAACTTTACCAATACAAACAGTAATGATTTTTCTGCAGCAAAGCACTTTTACCTGGAAAACCCTAGCCAGGGCTGAACGTTTCTGCTTCCGTTTTTTCATCCAATAACCATGCACAGCATCTAGAACCTCATTCCTTTCAAGATTCATACAAAGATCAACAGCATCCCTGACATCAGAATAGTCATCTTTCCCACAGTAAATACCTTTCTCAAAAGAATTAATTATCAACTCAAACACATCTGACGAGACATGATCAAGTTCATTTTCTGGAAAATGCTCATTGTTAAATTTGTTCAGCCATGCTTCATCATCCGAATCCAAGTCATAATTTGCAGTCCCCTTTGCCAATGCTCTAGTCAGTTCATCATCTTTCCAAGTAATGTACGAACGTGGTCTTCTAAACGGAACACTATTACTGTCACTATAGGTTGAAACTTCAAGCACCCCAGGTACAGGAATGACGCTTGTTGTGGGAGCCCGCACATTGCGATCAGTACATTCTTTGTAGAGTTTTTTGAAAATTAACCAGTCTATCCTATTAGGAAACTCCAGCTTCCAACCATTATCAGTAGTCCATATTATGGCATGAGTAATTCGATTGCAACTACATGGTCTCATAACCTTTTGTGCCTCAAGGTTGTATCTTCTAATGCCATCCCTCTTAATTGTCACAAACCACTGGTTTGAAGCAGAATTTTCCAACGTAATAGTAGCTCCTTCTTCCCTATAACATTTATCCAATTCAATAACCAATATATTTGCAGAACAGCTGGAAGTATCTATATCCTCCGTCAATCCTACAGACGCAAGATTTCAGTTCTTTAACATTTTCATGGGACTCTTCCAACATGGCTAATAAGTTCATGACTGGATTTTACAGGAGAAAACGGAATGACGTCGTGCCTGAAAGACAAATCAGTAAGCAAAGCCCCATTAGCTTTTCTCACGACAAATGGTGAGAGATTTCTAACTCTCCTCAGCCTAAGAGAACTCCTCCTTTTCTGGATACTACGAGAGCCAATACTATTCTTTAACTCCAAGGTTCTAGCAGCTAATTTAGGAGCTACAGCAGACCGTTGTAGTGCCTTTCTCTTCCCAGAATTGCTATGTCCTGACACTTCAGTTTTGCTTTCGGACTTACGTCCCTCACAAGGGATGCATGATGGTAATTCTTCATCATCGGTCATACTATCACCCTCTGCTTCCAAGCCATTCGAATATAATACCAAAGCATAGGATAGGATAGCAGATCTAAGAAGTAAACTTGAGTGCAAACACATAAAGACAGATGGAACTGCCGAAAAATCCAATAGAAACAATGGTATACAACACCTGGAACCCATAATCTTGCAGACTCCAGAGCCAGTAATTTTAGTACAATCCTGATAGAAAAAGAAGTAAAATGAAATTTGATTACAATTTTGAATTTAATATGCCTTGGTAATGAAAAGGACGATAACTCTTGGAAATAGACTCAGTTTCTGATTGTGCAGTTCAGCTAATAAGAGAATTTCAACCACAAAGTGGCATTCTATTACTTACCAGTAGCAACCAGATTATATATTTTTTGTACAAAAAAATGAGAAAATAAAGATGACAACTTAACAAATATTCATCTGTATGTACCTGCAGAAAATGAATGCCCTGCGAGGAGTAAACATGAGTGATGGGCTCGGAAAACAGAAATGCAGAAAGCTGCTGCAATCCGAGGCTGACCCTCCTCATGTACCTCAGGATAGAATACAGAAAACAAGAAAAACCCACAAGACTGCTACTACCATAAGAAGAGGTTACAACAACAGCAGCAATCACTCCGCATGTATGAGAACCACCTACAGCTGGGCTTTCTTTAAGTCTCTTCTTTCCTTGCTTTCTGAAGAACTGTTTTCCATACCTTCTATCTGAAATGCTCAAAGAATCTACACCCATTTTCATATCCAATCTCTTCCTTTTCCTCTGATAAACAGCACCCCACCTTTTCTCAATCTTCCTATCAGGATGTTCAGCAGTGTTTTCATCAATATCCATTTCTATAGTTTCTTGATTTAAACCAAAAGTGTCATCATGCCTCCCATTTACCTTGCATGGTTCTGTCTCATCCACAAAATCATCAAGGATTTCAATCAACTCCACCTCGGCATTAGCTGCAGGCCTCTTGTGGTGTTGTAGCTTCCCCACCTCACCCAGTTCCGCCGTCCACAACCGCCTTCCTGACCGCAAAACCCTTGCCCCAAAAACCCTTGTTGTTCTTCTCATTCCTACAGCAGGCATCTGTTCTTGGTTTTGTTGAGGCAAAGCCTCCCAACTAGATCTTTCCCCCTTAAAATTCACTGCTTTTCAGCCCTGTCTTAGCCGTCCTAAAATTATACCCAGATCATTCCCAAATACAAGCTCAGTTTATCCCATTAATTCCCACTCTTCCTTGGTCCAACTCCGAGTCACCAACCCCAAGCTCAATCGGACACTAACTCGGATATCAAATCTTCCCCCTATAATTTAATTCCTCCCGATTTAGAAAACCAACTCGGACTCGGACTCAGTGAAGAACCCACATCCAAACTCTTCAAATTTCTACCCCTATCAAACCCCCAAAACTCCAACTACTCCGCAATAACCGAGTCAAACCGGTAACAACTCAGCCCGACCCGGATAGCTCACTCCTTCAATTCAAACACAGAAAAGCACCCATTTGAAAACAAATTCTCAATATGATCAAATTCAATCATCCGTCAACAAATCCCATCTTTCTCTATCTTATATACACAAAGAAAAAAAGAACGAAAAAAACAACACAAACACAAACAGTAATCAACCCAAATTCCACTAATATATCATCTATTTACCTTAATTGAACCAAATCAAACCGCAAGAGTCGTTAAAATCTCAGCGTCATCGCCCTTACTCATCGATCTGTCATTTTCGCTGTAAATTTCCAACTGATCAGAGCGTTTTTCTTGCTTAAAGAGAAAAAGGAGGAGAGAGAAAGCTGCGGAGGAAGAAGAGAGGCAGGTAGAGGAGGCTAGGGTTTATGATGATGTGATTAAAACCACTGAGGTGAGAGAGTAACGGCTCACCGACTATTAACAGCCGTTGGATTAAATATTTTTACGGCTAAGATTAAGGGACGATTTCGATGCCCCGAAGACCGGACGTTTTCGCTTAATGACTCATCAAGAGAGAGAAAGAAAGGCGCGGATATTTTTGGAGCCTTTCTTCTTGATGAAATGACCAAAGTGTCCTTGGGGTTAAGGAGATGGTTTTGGAATTCAATTTTTGGGAAGGGGGATTTATGCCTTTTCGAATTAGTGTACTAAAATTAGGAGGCTGTGGAAAATACGGAGTCAGTTTGTCCGGATAAATCTTAATTTTCAAATTTTAGTTTAATGGTCAAGTCAAACGAAAGGATCAATGACTTAACCTTATCTTATATAGCTTGCATGCGATGGATCGAATTCGATCCGTCATTATAAATTCGGTCTGTCGTTATATATTATATGTTATTAAAATTAAGATGACGATTTTTTAATATAACGACAGATAGAATCGTTACCCAATTCGATGAACATGATATATAAAATAAAAAATAAATAAATGAACTCTTAAAATGAATTGATCAAATCAGAATCACTAGTTTTGCTCAACTAAGGTTGTAATACTAAAAATAAGGGGTAATTCCTTCATTAGTTCCAATATATATTTGCTTTATATATTTAGTTCCTTAATTAATTTTTTTCATTTTTCTATGAAAGTTTTTAAATTATATTTTTTTTCTATTAAGTTTTAAAAAGTTATCTTTATATATTGCGATAAATTTATATTAAATTACAATTACAAAATTTATTAATATAAGATTAGTAATATTGAAGGGTTGCACTTGTTGCACATCTCTCACCACTAATATTATTTACGTAATGATGATTAAAAAGTCAACGTAAATATTCACAATATATATTATTTTTTATTTTTAAAATATAACAACTTTTCATATTTAGTCGTTGAAGTGTAGTTTCTTTAGATTTACACATCAAATTATAGTTATTTTAAAAAAATTAGTCTCATTTAATTGTTTTATTTTTGTAAAATTGGACTAAAATTATAAAGTTTGAGAACGAAGTACACAAAAAAATAATTAAGAGACCGACAATAAAAATTAATTAAAATCTATTATATATACTAAATAACAATTCATGACACAATATATTGACATCTGTACTAAACTTTCAATACCTGTCTACCATATTTAATACTCCTAAATATCTAGCTACCATCAGCTAATAACCTTCAATCGGCGCAATTGATGGAGACTTCGATTTCAAATAAAATCCTAGCTACTGATAATCTTCGATTTCAAATAAAATTCGAGATCGCATCGCTTTCCATGTCGTCCTCCGAAATCGGACTTACGTCGATACTAATCAGATTCCGGCAACTGTACAACAAGCACTAAACAGCACCAGCATCGCCTTAAATCATGTACCTGCGGGTATATATACTTATTTGTGGACATGCATGTATGAATTTTTTTAGCGGAAGTGATAGAAATTGTGGCTTTTGTGATTTTAGTTATTCGATCGCAATGATTTGATGATGATTTGATATGTAGTAAACTACTGCAAAAATCGATCTGATGCTGTGATTCTATGATCGAATTCTAGACTTGGTTGCTGTTAATTAGTAGTACATCTCTTTTTATGTGTTTTTTCAGTCCTTAATTGTGTAGGGGTCTCCATTTTTAGCTTAATTCTGCACTATATCAATCACTAATTTCAGTCGTTAATTCAATATATCATCACTAATTTTTGGATTCTTTGTTTGTCTATATATCAGCCTTTTCTATAAAGTTAAACTAACTTTTTTTTTGGTTGAAAATATCAATTATTTGAGAATTATTCTTTTTTTTTTCGCGTGAATCGATATTTTTCTTAAGACGAGGTTGATACTCTTATTACTTCTACAATTAGATACTTTTTCATCTATTTGGCCTTAATATTAGATCACTTTTGCAGGAAAATCAAGTCACTTTTGCAAGCTTGATAAGGGTCCCTCATTCCCCTCACCGAAGGAAATCTTTGATAACCCTTCTAACGTTCAGGTTTCTTTCACCATTCCTCCTTTCTCAGTTCTTCATTTTTTTTGTGGATTTATGTAGTTGTAAAATATGATTCAAGTGAAATGGGATTATTAATTGATTCAAATTTATAACCATCAGATATATAGAAGCTTGATACTTTCGGAATGATGGTGTATACATTTTGAAAAAAGTACAAGAACCTGCACAATTTATTCTGGTTAGCATTTCCTCTGTCATCTATTTTCTATCTGTTTAGTTCCTTAAATGATTACCATTGATGCAGGATTTAATTCAACGTTGAGATAGGGTAACATCACACACCATGAATACTTCCAGGTTTGTTATGGTTTGCAAGTTTGTGTTTCTGGTGAAGTTAAATATCTTGATGTTAATGTTTATAATGCGTTTTTTCTTTATGTAGGTTGGAAAGGGAAGAGATGTTGGGTTGAACCAAATTGCCCTTTTTGAAGGAAAAGTAGTTGGTGGTAATGGGGAACAAGTTCTGAGCAGGGATGTATACAGGATTGGACAGCTTTTTGACTTTTTTAGGATTCTCTCTTTCTACTTCACCATAGTTGGTTTTTATGTATGCACCATGGTATGCTATCGCCTTCTTCAGTTTGACTTCTTTTGATGTTTAGATTTTAGATTTTCTGAATAATTATTTTGTTCTGACTGCATATGACAGTTCTTACCGTATATATTTTCTTATATGGAAGGGTCTACCTGGTATTGTCTTCGCATACTTGTATATATTTTCATATATTTTCTTAATTTTTCTTTAAATCTTTCTTTTTTCCTTTTCATTTTAACTAATCATGTCTATAATGTATGTCGTCATTTTATAAATGTATTTTTATTTTTTGATTTTAAAATATAAATGGTAAAATTCTGGACGCTGTTATTGATTTCAAGAATTGATTTCAAAAAAGGATAACGCAGACAGGTTATGGGTACTCATAAGTCGTCCTCCGTGAAATCCGCGGCATTTCTGCTGAGGTACTCATTTCATTTGTTCTAAATCCTTCCTCTCTCTCTCTCCTAATTTTTGTTGATTATTATTTGGATGCGTGATTATTGATATAATCTGTCTGTTTCTATATGTTCAAGTTGCCATTGCGATGTGATGATTTCTCGGTAAAATTTGATACGCAGGTTTTGAGTTTCTGTTAAATTTTGTGGATATTTTAGATTTGATCTAGAACGATCAGGATATGAATCTAACAATTTTCTTACTATTTTTTAATTATAACATTCGAATCTAACACCGATGTATTGGTGAGTTACTAAATCCAAATATGGCAAGAATGTTTTTCCTCTCTCTTCTGGATCAGTATCAGTTGTACTATAAAGTAATTGCACAAAATACTGGAAAGGATAAAAAAAATCAAAATATGTAAAGCTGGAAGCAAAATGGTATCTAAAGTCGCTATCATGCTGTTATTATCTGGTTGTAAAATTGATCAATTTAGCATGTGTTGAGCAGTCCAAACGGCTTACAAACATATTCTCTTAGATATTCTCATAAAAGCAAAGTCTTATGATTTACTTGGTTTATAAATCTGAGAGACAATGAACAGAAGGATCATTAAACCATATAATGTATTGTTTGTAGGAATGTGTGGCCTTTTCTTGTGATTGATCTTTTAAGATGATTTTAATCTGATATGGCAATTTAGTGATTTACTTAGTTTAGTTAGTTTTTTTTTCTCCCATTGGCTTGTGTTTAATTATTTGTCCAACGAATGATTTGGCTTTTCTTTCCCTTGCGTGTCTCCTTTTTGGGATCTATTCTTTGAGATATTTTTAATATAATGTGTATATTTAGTAAAAAGATAGAAATCTAAGAGACAATGAATAGAAACGTATTGTTTGTAGGAATGTGTGGCCTTTTCTTGTGACTGATTTGCATCAGTTCTAGAAGGATTGAGCATTGATTTCCTTGATGAATACTTTATGGAACTTGCTTAATATATGAAATTATTATCAACATTTGATGCTTCTTTGCCTTTTTCACATATGGATATTAGCTGCTATGCTTGGATTGAAAAGTAGTTGTTCTCATGGGTTGGTATTACATGTATTATATAATGTATTGTTTGTACAAGACAGTTTTCCTTCATCTATTTACTTATGTTTTTTTGTGAAATTATTGGTTTGTTACTGCTGTAGATCGGCTGTATTTCAGTTAGTTATGTTGAGCTAGACTTGTGATAAAAGCTGTATCGATTTATGACAAAACAGCAAACCTCTAGAGATTTTATTAGTCGAAGAGCTGTTGTGTTGTTCGGATTGAGTACTAATTTTCAAGTAAGTTTTCCTTTTGAAATTGAGTGTGTGATCGAGATCGTGATATAGGGCTTTGTTTGCTGATTTTATGGTTTCTTCGGTTTTGTTTTGTTTTGGTCTACGTTCATCTTCTTCGGATCTCAGACTGTGTGAAATTTTTAATTTCTTTTTCACTCTGATTTCCCCCAAATGGGATGAAAATGGAATTCCTGTTATTTCAGCAATCCGTTCAGCTCTTACAGCTCTTACCATCTGTATTATGATGTAGCGTTTTGGCCACTTTAGTATATTTGAAAGTATCCTTGTCACGATGTGAGTTGGGCAGAGACAAATTAGATAAAGGTTGGATTGATTGACATTGCTTATAACCTTTTCCCTTCTCATAATATTTAGTTTATATTCTATTTGTTACTTGCATATTTTAATATTTATGGCTATCATTTATGTTGCATTGATGTGTTTAACATTTTGAATAGAATCAGTGGGACTTCGTTTATAACTTCAATTGTCATTGATGTGAAAGTTGTAGTATCTTTATATATATCATATTATAAGCTATGGCACCTGAAACTATGAACCTTTTGCTTTCAGATAAAGGCCATGAAGGATATGTATATACTAGATTTAACTGAAATGTACCAGAAAAAAAACTTTACTATCATGTCCACCTTTGATTTTTATCATGTCATGTCAATTAAAAAAAAACTTTACTATCACAGGAACAGTGGGGTTTTATTCTTTTGTTGAGTAGTGGGTAAGATCTGGGATACTCATACGAGACCATTGCTTCAATCACTGGGATTTTCAAAAGAAAAGAGTTGGGTCAGTGATGTTCATTCTGAATCAGTTTGATAGTTTGTTACATTTAAAAATCGAGGTCATTGTTTTATATGCTTTTTATTCAGCAGAAGGTGAGCATGTAAAACTTAATTTGTTGGTTTATATCCATCTCAGACGCAAGTCTGCATCCTGATGTTTCATAACTGATGCTTCATAGTTTTATTGTAGCTGGGTTTTCACATATTGTTGTTATTAATTGCTACATTTGGGTGTGACCAAATGCTAATATATATTAATTTCCAGTTTCCTGATTGAATTACATTTCCACTGCGTTTGGCAACTCTATACCGAGCTTCGGAATTGGAATTGATAGCACATTTGCAATTTAAGGAATTGATATTTAGTTAAAATTTGGTGTCCCGTTCCAATTCCAAGCCTTGAAATTGAGTTGTCAATCCCATTTTTACTACTAGAGCAAAATGTCTCAAAGAAATTAAACCCCTCAGTGCATGTGTAAACTCTTTTGCCACTAGCCTAGCCTTGTATCTCTCAACTGTTCCATATGGTTTATATTTTACCTTGTATAACCATTTACAGCCTACTACGTTTTTTACTAGGAGGAAGAAATACCACAGTCCATGTATCATTAGCTTCTAGAGCAGTGATTTCAGTTACCACTGCCTAACACCAATGGTCTCTTATTTGACGGCTAATTAATTGTAAGTTGTGGGTTTAGGTATGATAATATATAGTTGCAGCAAGATACTTAATATAAGATCGAGAAAAACTATCATAAGATAAATAGTTTGCTAAAGGATATGATGTAGAGTTTCTGATGGAGTATGTTTGGAAACAAGGGCAGTGATAAGATAAACTGGAAATTCTGTTTAGTTTTAATAGAAATAAAGTTCTCAGGTGGTAATGGTTCTGGTGGTAAGTTTTCTTTAATTCTAACTAATTTTCCTCATGGATGCTCGATGGAAGCTCAATCTGAAAAAGTTATGGAAGCCACTTATATTTGCTGCTTTGGGTGGGACCCTACATCTATAGAAGTAGATGAGAAGCAACTATGTATAAGGCTAACCGGGAAGAAAAAGTATAATATGCAAATTTATGTATAGATAAATTTATACATCTCAGGGAATAATCACTTCTTGAAATATGATTGAGGCACCGAGTAATTCATGTTCCTTAGTAACTAATTCATAAATGCTTGAAGTTGCATTGAAGCCTATTATTTGTTTTTCTTTTAACTCTTTTTTATATCTTATAATCATAATTTCTAATTATAAGATGCATTTGGTGTCTTTTTATACTGACATAGTTTTTTTTCCCTCTTCTGTTCCAACAGAGAATTACTGAACAAGCTGGTGTTGTTCTAACACTTGACCCAAAACCAATAGATGTAAGCTAGATCACAAAAAAGTGCAATTTTACTATCATGGTTGACTAATTTAATAATAAGTAATCCTTTTCTTATTTGCATTCACAGGGTGACTGGAATGGAGCAGGATGCCACACTAATTACAGGTACTTACTTTTTTTTATTGATAATTGGTGATAGCATACCTGCATTGTGAAAGGTATTATACAGACTTTATGCTCAATCTTAACTTATTTATCTTTTGAATCACAGTACTAAGAGTATGATAGAGGAGGGAGGCTTTGAAGTAATTAAGAAGGCAATTTTGAACCTTTCACTCCGCCACAGAGCACATCAGTGCATATGGAGAAGGAAATGAAAGAAGATTGACAAGAAAGCATGAAACTGCCAGTATCAACACCTTTTCTTGGGTACACGCGATAGACTCGACACCAAATTAATCACATTTAAAAAAAAGAATAAAAAATGAGAGTCGACACCTAATTTATACGAAACATCCAACAATAGAAACATGATATATTCTTTCCAGTTTTCTCTTTAGATAACTTGGTGTCAACTTGCAGGGAGTTGCTAATCGTGGGTGCTCAGTCCGTGTGGGGCGTGACACCGAGAAGGAAGGCAAAGGTACCTTATTACTAATACTATTTTCATGTAGACTATTTGTGACAAGTGAGACTAAAAATAATTTCATAACTTCATATGCATTATGTAAACACCAATTATTTATTGAAAAAAACTTATATAAAAAAAGAAATTCTCTTAATTTCTCCTTTGTCATGTAATTGGGAACTACTAGGTGGACAAAATTGTTACTCCATAATACTCCTTAATTCCAAAATTTTCAAACGCCGACTTCTTCAATATATCAAAAGGATTTTCAACAAATAATGGCAACTACTTTTAAGTTGTAACTATATTTTTCATTTTCTATTTTTCCATTTTCCATAGATACTTGGTCACTTGTGAGTAGAGATTGATATGTATATATATATATAGTATTTTCAAATTTTAAGATGAATTAACAAACGTTTCAAAAATTTCCCAACATGATTCATAAGGCATGCATATCTCTTTTATTGTCTTTGTCGGCATGAATTTGGGGATTTTTTTTAATAAATTTAGAAGTGTGGGTTGAAATCGTGGGAGAGATGTTGAAATCCAAAACAAGTTAATGTTTGATCCATTGTCAGTAGATTTCGGCGATGGTGAATAGCAAGAAACGAACCGTCGAAGAGCTCTACAATTCGACTATGATTATTAAGAAACCGGAGGCATGTAATTTATGTTTCCAATCCTTTCAATTTTAATTTCCCCTAATGTTTCCGTAATTGAGCACTTCATATTTCTGTAATTAATTTTGTTATTTGCACAATTATTATTATTGGGATTTTTAAAATAAATTTAATTTTGATGTGTTTTTGTTGGTAATTTATAACTCCAGTGACTATGTATAAACAAGCATATTTTTTTCTCATCAGTTATCACTATGTAATGCATACATGGTTTTGTAAATGAATGTAAACATTTGGCTAATGCTTTTGGACACTTTAATTAATGTTGTTTGGTTTGCTTTTTAGATCACCCCAGTTTTGAGTGGTTGCTGACGAATGCAAGAGCCAGTTAATGAAATAGACTACAACGATCAATTGAATAAGGTGAGATTACAGGGTACTCAATTGTTGTTCTTATTGCTATTTTAGCTTACTATTAGTATTGATCTAAAGTTTAATTTGGTGGGAATAACATAGGGTCATCCTTTGCTTTTAATATATTTATTACATACTTTTGGCTCTATGCTCGCAGATCATATGCCACAAATGTCCTCAACTGACCTTCAATATTTTATACAGCGTCTCCTTGAGGATGCTCATGTGGACTACCGAAATTTATCTGCGGCTGCCATTCGCGGTGAGTATGATACATGTTTACTTTATTTCGATCAGTTAAAACAGAAATGTGTCGAACAGTTCAAGGAAGGGTCTTTAGATATTGAACAACTTGCCTCTGTGGATGGGTTATGTGACTTTGTTTATAAGGCAATTGGGGCTCTGATCCTGTTCGGAGTTATCATGTTAACTTGTCAGTTTTTACTTCTATACTTGATTTCTGGGGTATGGGCCAGCTGTTTCCAATTGTTCCGATTCATCGCCTTGATCAAAAACCTGGAGTGAAGGGAATTTTGTCAGACTTAACTTGTGACAGTGATGAGAAGATTGATAAGTTCATTGGGGGTGAAGGTAGTTTGCCGCTTCTTGAATTGGAAGGCGGTGGCTATGGGAGTTACTATTTGGGAATGTTTCTTAGTGGGGCTTATGAGGAGGCGCTTGGGGGAGTTCACAACCTGTTTGGTGGGCCGAGTGTGGTGCGTGTCTCACAGAGCAATGGGCCTCATAGTTTTGCAATGACGTGTGTTGTTCCTAGCCCTTCCCGTGGGGATGTCCTCCGTGTGATGCAGCATAAGCCTGAAATAATGTTTGAGACACTCAAGCACCGTGCTAAGGAGTGTGTGCTTGATGAGAGTAACCATGGTTTGGACCATGATGCTATTGCAAACAGGCTTGCTCATTCTTTCCACAAACATGCCTTATCTTGCTAATTCCTCTTGCTACTTGACTGTTGCGAATAGTAACAATGGTTATTATTATTGCGATGTTGATAATTATGATGTTGTTACATATTCTGCTACAGATAAGGATGAGCATTGGTCTTACTGTTGTGCTTGAGATATGTCTTGGCATCTGCACACCAAAAGGATTTCATTCAGATTGTTCGTTTGTCGTTTGAGGTCGTCTGTTTCTATTTTTGTATTTACTTTTATTCATTTCTTCTTAGTTCAAGAAAAATAATATGTAAGAAGTAGACAGTTATTTGCATTTGCAGAGAGATAAGTTGAAGCTTGACCGGATTAGTCTAATGTATATTCGATTTCGAGTATCCTCTTTTCTGTAGTTATCTTATCTTCTTTGCTATAATAGACTTTTTGTATTCTTCCTGTTAAAACTTACTTGTCAGCTTTGTTCTTACTTTACATTCTTTTCTAAATGCATGTTACCATGTTATATGGATGTTTCGTTAATGGTGGTCTTTTGATTTTGTTTTGTTTTGTTTATCCTCTCGTGATCCTGTGTAGGGTCTTTTGAGTTCTTTTGGTTTAGGTTGTGTTTCGTTGAAAAAAGAAATAAAGAAATATATAGAACTGCAAAAGTAATTAGATTATCAGGTTTGGAATATTGGTGTTATTATGGATTTGTTTTGTCTTATTTTATGTCCGCGTGGAATAGTGTGGAAATGAAGATGAGCTTTTGAATTTGTCAAACTTAAATGACTTGAAGAGGCCAACTGATCATAATCATATGGACATAGTGTGCCTTGCTTATTGACATAAACTGATCATAATCCTATGCACATAGTGGGGCTTGCTCATTGACATAAACTGACTACTGGGTGGTGATATGTACTAATTATTTTTTAATAATCATGTCCTTAAAATGAAAAACAATGATGTGTGATTTATTTGATCAGTAGAGGGGTAATAATATGGTGAGATACATACTCTACCTGGAGTTGGAGTTGAACTTAGCAATATTGACGTTTATTTATAAATTGTAAGGAGAAGAGAGAAGATCAAAAGGGGCTTATGATGTTATCAATTAATGGATTCTCTGTAGTGAGTACAATGATGTATTTATACTAATTCTAGGACCCAAAATTTTTTTAAAAGACCAACCTATTATTGATAACATTCATTAACCGCCGGTTGTGACGCGACTCGATAAACTACTACAGGTGATCGACAATCGAAAACTAATAAGCCACCCTACCGTGTTTATATATTCGACCCAAATGCCGGACTAAAAGTCATCACGAATACACTTAGCAGACTGAGCTACTTTACCGGTTAAGAAGTACTCTTGGGTATATTGCTTTCCTGACTTCAGAAGGTAACATAAATTTTTCTTGATCAGAATATTCAAAAGGGAGAGTATTCCCAATTAAATAGCGAACATATTCCATTAATTAAACTTGTGACTTTTTTTTAATTTTTTTTATGAAATACATACAAAAAATTGTAATATTAAGAGATTTTTTAAACCTTCGCATACCCTTTTTTTCTCTTTTTGTTATGGATTGTAAAAAATTAAGTTGAGGCAACTCTTTCTTTGCATTAAACAAAATATGAAAATAAATCAGTTAGCTACACTTTGGTCAAGAAAAACTGAAAAAAAATATAAAAAGGGAAGAGTAGAAAAAATAATTTGTCCACAAGTTGATGTCACTTACTTTGCCACTATCTTAAAAGCAATAGTCATATATATAGAGTGTAATGCACAAATCGGTAAACTCTCACCACTACCCCCTATAATGTATATTCATTTATTTTTCTGTGTAAAATTTGATCATAGCACAATAACATACTTTCTTCTTATTATATTTTAATTTATTAATTGTACGCACACATTTATTATTAAAAAGTTGAATAATCCCGCCGCAACGCGCGAGTTTGAATCTAGTTTAAAATCTATTGAAGAGATTATCCTTAAAAATAAAGAGTGTAATGCCCGTGCAAAAGAAGGGTATAGTTGTACACTTCATGTAGTGTTAATATTTTTTATAAATATATTTTATTAAAATATATAAATAAATATTTATTTTTGTTGGATATATATATATATATATATATATATATATATATATATATTAATGAATGAGAATTTTATCTAAAATAAAATCACCAGATAAACGTACAAGAGGTCTTAATGCTGTTAAGTCACACAACTAAACAGTGGTGATCATGTATGCTATTTATAGATGATTTACATAATTTGTTACATGAAGATATAAATGAGCCTTATCCTAGAAGTGATCAGTTACACCAATCCGGATACATGGGGATTACACCACCAAGATATATACGAGTAATCTGATAAGGCTATCATATTTGAATAACAATTAATATACAGATATGACTCTAGTAATACATGTATTAATACTCCCCCCTCAAGCGAAAGGTGGTGCAACAACATTGAGCTTGTCGTGTAAGAACTAAAAACGCGTTTTGTGTAGAGCCTTTGTCAGAATATCTGTAATTTGGTCTTTCATTGAGATGAAGCGAACAACGACATCACCAGTGCTAAAACTTTTTCCCGAGCGAAGTGAAAATCAATCTCTACATGTTTGGTTCAAGCATGAAAAATTGGGTTTGTAGCAAGGTAAGTAGCACCAACATTATCACACCATATAGGGGAGGGAATATGTCGAACACCCAATTCATGCAACAGAGACTTCAGCCATGTAATTTTAGCAGAGGCATCCACAAGGGCCTTGTATTTAGCTTCCGTTGAAGAACGAACAACAGTTCTTTGTTTCTTAGTAGACCAAGAGATGAGGTTTCTACCCAAGTAAATAGCATAACCACTGGTGGAGCATCTATCATCGTGGTCACCTGCCCAATCTGAGTCAATGTAGGCATGTAAGTGGAATGGAGAAGTAAGTGGTTGTAGAAATAGACCATGCATGGAGGTGGATTTAAGATAGCATAACATCCTTTTTACAGCAACCCAATGAGCCTCACGCGGTTCATTCATGAATTGGCACAACTTATTAACCACAAAGGAAAGTTCAGGTCATGTAAGGAGTATGTATTGCAGTGCCCCAACAAGCTATCGGTACTTGGTTGTATCAAGAAACAATGGGCCATTAGACTTCATCAAGGGTGTTGAAGGGGACAGTGGCGTTGCAACAGGATTATCGTTGTGCATACCAGCCTTTGCCACAAGATCATCAATGTAGAGCTTTTGCAAAATAAATACACCAGTAGAGGAGCGTTGAACTTCCAAGCCAAGAAAAAAATTCAAAGGACCCAAGTCCTTGAGGGCAAATTCCTGGCTTAGGGATGAAATCATGTTGTTAATAGAGAACGCACTCGAACCAGTGATAATTATATCATCAACATACACTAAAATATACAAATGAATATCATGCTGACTGAAAATGAAGAAGGAGGTATCACATTTGGAAGAATGGAAGCCTTGCTTGGTAAGAAAAGTTGATAAACACAAATACCACACACGAGGTGCTTGCTTGATGCCATAAAGCGACTTTTTGAGCAGGTAGACATGATCTGGTTTGGTTGGATCCCGAAAGCCTGGAGGCTGAACTATGTGGACAGTTTCAAGTAAGTTTCCATTAAGAAATACATTATTGACGTCTAGTTGACGTATAGGCAAAGAGTAAGATATAGCAAGTGAGACAAAAGTCGAATGGTAGACGTTTTCACCACTGGATTGAATGTCTCATCATAATTAATACCATGTTCTTGATGAAATCCTTTGGCAACCAAACGGGCCTTGTAGTGTTCAATATCGCCATTAGCTTTCCGTTTCAGTTTGAACACCCATTTACAGCCAACAACATTCATTCCGTGATGAAATGGAACAAGTGTCCAAGTGCCGTTTTTCATGAGTGCATCAATTTCTTGGGACATGGCCTTACGCCACTGTGGTGACAGATTTGCATTAGTAAAGAATGATGGTTCAAGTATTTTAGACGTAGAAGTCGTGAGAACTGTTGGGGGAGGACCCATGCTATGAGTATGAGGCTGAGTAGGAGGTGGAGTTGTGTGTCAAAGGTTGACAATGAGGTCAATGTCACTAGCATGAGAATGTGGTATGCACGGTTCATTGAGGGTGCTGGTCGGATGGAGTGATGAAGAGGAACATAGTGGTGACAGTAAGGGTGGTGTAGAAGGTGTAGAAGTGGAAGGATCAACCGGAGGGGATATGATAGGAGGAGTGGGAGCATTTTGGAGAGACAGTATTGCTAGTGATGTTGGGGATGGAATGGAAGGTACAGAACATGAGGCTTCGGTCGACCATGGAAAGTGTAACAAAGGAGCAAAGGTTGTCTGTATATGTGAAACATCCAAAGAGTTATGCACACGAGTAGCACAAGGAAAATTATTTTCATTAAATTTTACATGCCTTGAAATATAGAACCTTTGTGTTTGTAAATCTAAGCATCGATAACCAACATGAAGATTGCTGTACCCTAAGAAAAGGCAAGGAGATGAACGATTTTGGACCTTATGACGATTATAGGGACGAAGATATGGAAAACATAAATAACCAAAAGTTTTTAAATTTAGATAATGTGGAGCTCTGTTGAAGAGACATTGGAAAGGGGAAATATTAGGAAGAACCGAAGAGGGCATTCGATTTATCAAATAAATAGCCGTATCAAAAACAAAATGCCAAAATTTTGATGGTATGGATGCATGCGCCATAAGAGATAAGCCAGTTTCCACAATATGTCTATTTCGTTGCTCAACTAAGCCATTTTGTTCATGTGTATGCGGACAAGATAGTCGATGCAAAATACCATATTTTTCAAAGAATGTATGAAGTGTTCTGTACTCTCCTATGTCTTTCTATATAGAAATGATAACGCTATCCTATGCCAAGTATTTGGTACAGATTCAAAGGTAAATTTGTCTATGAACAAACAAAAGTATTTTTCATCGTTTATTCGATGGGCACACGAGTTTGCCAAAACTTAAACGTAAATACGTTTAACGGATGAATGTTGATCAACATAGAGTACTATAGGCTGATCACCTAGAAGTGCTCATAAGAAATGCCGGATGTACAGCCTTAGTGTTGTGATGTCCTTTCCAAGTATGAAAACAGAAAGATACTTTTCATGGTCTTTCGACTGGTTCAGAATTCCTAAACTATTATACACTTTGGGAATTGATGTTATGAATTGTTAAGTATTAATGTTTCGTAATACTTCATGACTATTTGTTCAGTTATGAAAGATTGTCATATAATTCACGAATGTGGTATTGATATTATTCTTTGTTAGACATGTTGTGCTCACTTCTTGTGTGAATTATATGATTGCAGTTAAAGCTGAGCGTACTGAGAATGCTAAGAGAGATAAAGGCAAGGCTAAGATTGTAATGTCCACGAATTTTAAACTCTTTATTAATTAAATATGTGATTTAATTTTAATGAGTTAGTTTTATGAGCTTATTTAAACCTTATGTGGTTATGTGAATTTACGAAATGATTAAAGGGAGTCACTAATAGTTGATTTAAATTAGTAGACTAACCCTAAGTTTTTAATATCACGGAATTGATACGATTACTAATAATTAAATATTAAATTTATTTGAATATAGTAGCAAGAGTTTATTTATATTGATTAATTGCAATTATGAGTAATTAATTGATAATATGTGGATTTATAATTATTCGAATAAAATAATTATTGAGTAAAGAGATTAATAATTTATGTAATATGATTTTATTTGCTAGATTAATGGTGCAAGTAATGCACAATGGTAATTGGTGGTAATAGAAAATGTACATGGATTATATGTATGTGCACTACTTGATACATTGTAATTAGGAAATACATTGTATGTTCTTTAAATCATTAAACCCTATGTTATATGAAATGAATTGTGTAGACATATTTTATAACCAAAGTTTATATTATGGGTATATATGGTATTAGCCAATTATTGCATTCCATTTTGTGCAAATACTGAGAATTGATCTCTTGTCCCATAATAAGAGTCCCATTTCATTCTTCCACGTGAAAAAAGGAGCTAGCAAACCTACTCTATTCTTCATCTCAAATTCACCAATCTAGATCAATTAGTAGATGGGGAGTGGAATTCATGATTGAGATTACCAACTCTCATCAACTCTCCCTTAACCCTTGTGTATTCTTGAGATCCTTTGGTTTGAATTGTAAGGTAATGGCATTATCTAGTTAACCATCCTTCTATAAATAAGTCATTCATCTTCCTTGTTGCAATTGCTGAGATTTAGATGCTAAGGAGCTTATATAGAGTGAGTATATTGTTTTAGAGCAGCTAGATTGAGTCACAAAGGTATAATTTCCATTTCCATGTTTCATTTTTGATAAATTGACTAATGGGTTGATTCTTTGAATTAAGCATGTAATAGTTGATATTTGATTTAGGTTATGTTGCTATGTGTTATACAAGCTTCTAAATATGTGGAGTTATGTTAGAAACCCTTTCCATAAGGAAATTTTGTGATAAGTTGTTGAATGAGCAGCAATGTAGTCTCTTCGTCTCGATCTTGAGTACGCGGCCTTAAATTCTTGTAACCCAAAAACCCGATTCTGTCTCTAGCATGGCGCAATTTCTTTTATTTGTAATAGGGTGCAGTAGCAATACTGTACATACTCTCGAAACCGATTCTTTGGTTTCGCATTTTATGATATGTGGTACTAAATTGATGTTATGACCTATATACATGACTATAAAGGAGTATAACATGATAGGTAAAGCCTTTGTATGTGGTATAAAGTAATCAACTTGGATTGGTAAGGAAGTTATAGCAAAACTTAAAGTTTTCAAAACTAGCTTTGTAGAAAACTTGTGTTCACGAGTTCTGAACTTACGAGACCATATACATGACTGATTTGGAACCTAAATGAGTATGATATGTGATTCATAGATGTTGTATCCATGACCAACTTGATAAGCCTTGTTCTAGAACTTAGTTTGAAAAGAAAAGCTTAGTACAATAAGGCTAATGAACATGAATGCTAAAGAGATATAGATTCTGATCTTGAAAGGAGGTTAACATGACTTAACTCCTTATGATAAGAGTTTTGAAGTTGTCTTATATGTGCTATCTTCCATCATTCGTGCTAATATGATTTCAAAGACAATCTTGAACATGTTTTCAAATATAAGTTGCATATTATGTGAATACTTAGATACTAAAGTAGTAAGATGTCATATTATAGCTATAATACTCCTAAGCATGATACATATGTATTGAGCATAATGATTACATGACCTTTTATGTTTTAATGACATATAAATTGTAAGTTAAACTTGTGGTAATGAACTCAAGTATGATCATGTGTTATATGTGAAACTCTAGCATGTATGTATGTTAATATGTATGTATAGGTGTATGTTAGAGTTGGACTGAAGTCAGGAGAGCAATAGCTCAACCTTGAGTGCAGCGAAGGGACCAGTAGCAACATTCCTGTAGTCCCTAAGCTTTAGACCAGCGCAAATTATCTTGAATCCTGTGATCTTGCCAATATGATCTTTTTTTAGTCTGAAGTATTAAGGCGTGCTTATATGATTACTTACTTTGTAATGTGTGACCAATATGTCATATAATGTGTTGAGAAGCATGCTATGTGATGACTTGATTCTTTTAAGTGTAGACTCGAATTAGTTTACACATACTAATTAAAAAGACCGACTTGTTAATATTAGGTCGTTTCAACGCAAGTTAATTAAAGCTAGTATTATACTGTAGCTGAGCGAACAGGCAAGTTCCCTAAACTTACTCCAATTATTATTGAGCAAGTTCCCTTAAACTTCACCATTTGATTGTGCAAGTTCCTTGAACCCTACTTTTGTTAAGCAAGTTTTCATAAACTTACTCTAAATTATATTAAGTATTCGAATTTATTGTGTTGCAAGTTTCCTAACTTACACAACTTTGAGTTTGTGCAAGTTTTTCCTATCCTTCTCATATTGCATTGAGCAGGATATTGTTGAATTGAAAGTTATTCATTTAAGCTTGAAATCTTATTTCCAAGCATGCTATTAAGTGGTTTAATTACTTTAAAGTTATTCCATATTGATATTATTGATATTCGCACTTAGTGCACTTAAACTCGTATAGTCTTGCACTTGTACATCATTTAAAGTTCAATAATTCTTGAACTGTGGTTAGAGTCTGAACCTTTGTCCGGTCAGACAAGCCTATGAAGTTTTATAAAAGCTATCCAAACCAATTGATGGTAAGGATTCTTAGACTGAAAGAACACCCCTTTCTATGATAGGCGATTGCAGGTATCTAATAAAGATACAATGAACAGATTTAAATGTTATGCATATACATAGAGTAATGCGTGAAATCGATCCCCTCAAGTACTTATTTTATAGCCAGTAACCAAAGGGTCAATTAGCTATTGATTCCATTGGAGTGTTATAGTTCAAAGTCTACTTGACTAGTAGTTATTCTAAAAGCAATCATTATCTTTGCTTATGATATTCATATTGTTGAATCCTTCAGATATTATACTGTTGAACCCATTGCCAGACATTTTTCCATTCATCATGATATATCCTTATTGTTGTATTTAAACTTGTTGAGCAAACTTGTTGCTCATCCTCATATATCATGAATTATATTGCAATAAATCCCAGACCTCGTGAAAGGACACGAGTAATGTAGTGGTTCGACCATAAAATTAGCGAAAATAAACCAATTTAAAGCAATTCAAAACCCAAAAGCAGGATCCATGCGAAAACAATTAACTCGATGGTTAGAAATTATACCGATTTGGATAATCTTTGAAATTGATGCGCTTTCGAATCTCCAACGCAATCCAAATGAATCGCGCCTCTACGGTATCCATCTGAATGCTCAGAATCGTCCCCACGATCTGCGAAGAAGAAGGAACCGTGGTACTAGCCACCAAGGATGAGGATTTTCGAACTTGTTTCTCTCTAGTCTCTCTCTAAGAGCGGCTAGGGTTTTCAGTGTTTGAATAAAATCTAAAATGGCTGCTACATATCATATATATAGCCATTAAAAAATATTATTCAAAACCTAATTTAATAAAATCCACATTTATATATATATATATATCTTAATTAAGTCTTACTTAATTAATATACCATATATAAATTATCCTATTAATTTAAATTCATAATTTAAATACTATCAATCATATTATTGATATATTTAAATATTTACAATTTAAATTAATTCCCTTTTAATTACGTTCTATGTGTGTGACCTAAATGTTATTATTACGTTGGCAATAATTTTAAATCATATTATAAAATTATAAGCGAAAGCTGACATCTAGTAATGCATCACTTTGCTACCCAAGTAATAATAAGATCGATGATTCGATCTGACCTTTTTGTGACCAATGTTTCAATGTAATTTAATCCTTTTAACCTTAATGTCCTAGATTAAACTCGAGTCATGGAATGTGTCATACTCTTCATAATTTAATCTGAGTTTTCTTGATCAATGAGTAGACTATATGAAACAAATCACTATTTGAGCATGGCCATGCATTTCATAGTCCTACTCAATCAAGAGGCCTATGGATATCACTCCTAATATATAGGATGGTTAAATTCCATCTAGATCACTCATATTCCTCACACGATTCATGATGTACCCAATAATCACCTTTATAGTCCACCATATTAAAGGTGACATTTGATGATATCAAAGTACATAAATTCTCGTGTAGTAATATAGCAATTTCAGGTCGGAGGACTATTACATCATTGTCACTATGAGAATTGCTAATGACACTTCGCATAATGCTCCATATAGAATTCTCATGGTGGAGTCCATCCAAAGACATCGTTCTCTAACATGTACCTATGCATTGACTTAATATCTCATATATTTATGACCAATGAGATTTGGTCATCAGTCAATCCACATACTAGTCTCAATGCGTCACTGTTGTCCCATCAACAATAATACTCGACTAGGGACATTTAAGAACAATGATACTAATTATAATTATATAATCTCATGTTCAAGTCACATACTTGAAACTATATAATTTGTATCACTATTCTAAGGAATTTTATTATGTTAACATTTATATAACGCAGTAAATAAAACCATAATAAAATCATTCATTTATTCAATCAAATATAATATCAAAATGTTAAGAAATTATATAAAATAATTGGCCTCTAGGGCATAAACTTTAACAGGTAAAGGGAAGATGTAGGATAATTATGAGAAGCAGAATTTATCTTATGCTTAGTTTAAATTACGATTATATAATGTGAACCCTAATGTTTATTTTAGGGTATGATTGCAAGATGATATTAAGGTTATCGTATCTTGGGACTAGTAACACCTTTTGAATGAACGACGTACGTTTATTATATTCCGCATTTTAGTTATCGTATGTTATTTAAAGGTTGATGTTTGTAGTTTATCGTGATGACCGAATCGGGGTTAGAGGACCCAGATTTGGGGGTGTCACAGGTTGGTATCAAAGCTGTAGGTTATAAATGTTAGGAATGCAAAACCTAGGTTATAACCTTATTAGAAAACTCAAGTAGAGTATGTAAGTGATGGGTTGAAGAAATCCATCGAGTTTTATTGTGATAATGAAGTTGTTTATTTAAATCAAGAATGATTGATAGACGCCTTAAACTTCTTAATGCTAACATGGATAACATATCACATAAAGCCTAATAACTTTCTTCCTTTCCTCAGATCATGCCGCCTAGGAGAATTCAACGGAATCAGAGGGAGGAAGGATCCATTAACAATGGTGGAGGGACAAATGTCGATCCAATGCAGAACTTTGTTAACTTATTAACCGAGGCAATGCAAAACAGACCCCCGCCAGCAGCAGGGCAACCAGGACAACACTTGGCTAGCTTTAAGGACATTAAATTGGTAGGACCACCAGAATTCTGGGGAACCTTGGATCCAATTGAAGCCCAAACATGGATAGAAGAGATGGAGAAGGTGTTTGAGGTCGCACGAGTGGCCGAAGAACAGAAGATGAGTTTTGCCACTTTCATGATGAAGGGCGAAGCTAATTGGTGGAAAGCCAATAGGGGCCGAGCAGACGAAGGAGTTATTCCTTGGGAGAGATTTAAGGAACTATTCCTCGAGAATTACTTCTCGGAGAATACACAAAAGGATATGGAAGTTAAGTTTCTGGAACTGAAGCAAGGTAGTATGTCTGTCGCAGAGTACGCGACAAGATTTAATAATTTAGCCCGATTCGCTTCACATCAAGTTGACATGGAGGCCAGGAAGGCAAGGAGGTTCGAATTAGGACTGAAACCATGGGTGCAGAAAGCCATGGTTGTGTTGAAGATCAAGACTTACTCTGATCTTTTGGAAAAGGGCTATCATTGCCGAAGGAGGCAATGAAGCCATCACTCGATTCAAACAAGAAAAGAAGACCGGTCAGGAAGGTCAGAAAGGGGGAAGCAACGGAGGCAGCAACCCCAACAAGCATAAATGGACGGAGAGCCAATCCTCTGGAGGCAATAAGTCCGGAGGAGAGGCTAAGAAAAGTATAAAGTGTAACAACTGTGGGAGGAATCACTCGGGGGAGTGCATGAGGGGAAAGAGTGTTTTTTATCGTTGTGGACAATCGGGGCACATGGCTCCTCAGTGTCCGAATAAGCAGAAGGGAGGATGTTTCTCGTGTGGAGTCACAGACCATCAAATTAAGGATTGCCCAAAGAAAAAGAGCGATGCAGCTAGCGGCAACCGCAACAACAACAACAATGGGCTGAACATTGGAGGACCAGTCAATCAAGCCAACAGACCAACGAAATGAACGTTCAACATGACCGCACAGGATGCGATGGAGTCTAAGGACGTGGTATCAGGTATCATTCCGATCAATGATATAGATGCATACGTGTTATTTGATTCGGGTGCTACCTGCTCTTTTGTTTCCGAAGAATTTGTTAAACAGTCAGAATTGCCCCGTGAGAGATTAGAACACCCTATGAACGTAGAAGCAGCGAACAAGGAAATTATCCCCATAGAATACATTTATAGGAATTGTTATACCGAATTGCGAGGATTTAAGCCCAAGGTGAATTTGATACCGATTCATTTGGGGGAGTTAGATGTAATCCTTGGAATGGATTGATTATCGGTTCACGGAGCAGTTATAGATTGTAAGAAGAAGTGTGTAAACCTTAAGACTCCGAATAAGTCAAAGGTGGAATTTTATGGTAGTAAATCGTCGAGGTAATCTCATTGTCTGACAATGGTGCAAGCGTAGAGATTGCTTAGGAAGGGTTGTATAGGTTATTTGGCTCACGTGGTTGATACTCGATGAGTCGAGAGTGAACTGAGTCAGATACCTATTGTAAGGGATTTCGTTGATGTCTTCCCAAACGAGATTCCGGGATTGCCACCGGATAGAGAGATTGAGTTTGTCATTGATTTGGCACCAAGGACAGCACCGATATACAAAGTGCCGTATCGTATGGCATCGGTAGAGATAAAAGAACTGATGGCTCAATTACAAGTGTTGTTAGATAAGGGATACATTCGACTGAGCGTATCACCTTGGGGAGCACCAGTCTTATTCGTAAAGAAGAAAGATGGGTCGCTAAGACTTTGTATCGACTACCGAGAGTTGAACAAGGTCACCATTAAGAACAAGTACTCGTTGCCCAGGATTGACGATTTATTTGATCAATTAAAAGGGCAAAGTACTTTTCAAAGATTGACTTGTGGACCGGTTATCACCAATTGAAAGTGAGGCCGGAGGATATTCCAAAGACAGCATTCAGAACTCGGTATGGACACTTTGAGTTTCTGGTAATGTCATTTGGTTTGACGAACACGCTAGCAACCTTTATGGATTTAATGAACAGAGTGTTCAAGCAGTATTTGGATAAGTTTGTTGTCATATTCATCGATGACATTCTAGTATATTCAAAAACGGAGGAAGAACACGCCGAGCATCTTCGGATAGTGTTGGAGACATTAAGGAGGGAGAAGCTGTATGCAAGATTCTCCAAATGTGAGTTTTGGTTGCAAAGAGTGCAATTTTTAGGACACGTTATCGATAAGAATGGTGTTTCGGTGGATCCAGCGAAGGTAGAAGTGGTTATCAATTGGGAGCAGCCGAAGACGCCGAAAAAAATCAGGAGTTTCCTAGGATTGGCGGGATACTATCGAAGATTTATTCGGGATTTTTCAAAATTAGCATCACCATTGAACAATCTTACTAGAAAGACAGTTAAGTTCAATTGGACGGAGAAGTGTGAAGAAAGTTTCCTAGAATTGAAGAAGAGGCTTACTCAAGCACTTATGTTGGTCTTACCGGACAACACGGGAGGGTTTGTAGTGTATAGTGATGCATCACACAAGGGTCTCTTACCGTGTGTCTTGATGCAACACTGGCAGGTCATTCTTGACGCTTTCACGTCGACTAAAAGATTATGAGAAGGGATATCTGACTCATGATCTGGAGTTAGCAGCGGTAGTTTTTGCCTTGAAGATTTGGAGGCATTATTTATATGGAGAGAAGTGTGAGATATATACAGACCACAAGAGTCTGAAGTATATCTTCACATAGAAAGAGTTAAACATGAGGCATCTCCGATGGTTAGAATTGATCAAAGATTATGATTGTGAGATTTTGTACCATCCAGGCAAAGCAAATGTAGTGGCGGATGCCTTGAGTAGAAAAGGCAGAGAGAAGTTATTGAAGTTAACTATTCAAGAAGAATTGGTGAAAGATTTCGAATGACTAGACTTAGAGATTAAATATCCGATGGAGGCGAACGAACAATTATTTACAGTGATAGCGAGTCCGACTTTATTGGATAAGGTTAAAGAAACACAAGAAAAGGACGAAGATTGCATTAACATCAAGAAGCAAGCGACTGAAGGTGATGAATTGAAATTTAAGATTGATAGCACTAGACTGCTACGATTTGAAGGACGAATTTGGGTACCGTTAGTACCAGAACTGAGAGAGGAGATTTTGCAAGAAGTGCACAGTACGAAATACTCGATACACCCAGGAAGCACGAAGATGTACCAAGATTTGCGTCACCATTTCTGGTGGCCAAACATGAAGAGAGTGGTTGCAGAATGCGTGAGTAGATGCCTAACTTATCAGAGAGTCAAGGCAGAGCACCAACGACCAAGTGGGTTATTACAACCATTAGAAATTCCAGAATGGAAATGGGAGCACATCATAATGGACTTTGTGGTGGGACTTCCAGCAACGCAGAAAGGGCACGACGCCAAATGGGTAATTGTAGATCGTCTTACTAAGTCAGCTCACTTTTTGTCGATTAAGATTAAGTATAGTTTGGACTAGTTAGCCAAATTGTATATCAAGGAAATTATCTTGAGGCATGGGGTACCGGTATCTATTGTATCAGATAGAGATCCGCGATTCACGTCAAACTTCTAGAAGAGTCTTCAAGAAAGAATGGGGACACAACTACGGATGAGTACCACGTATCATCCGCAGACAGATGGACAAAGCGAGAGGACGATTCAGACACTTGAAGACATGCTCCGAGCTTGTGTGATGGACTTTAAGGGTAGTTGGGAGGATCACCTTCCATTAGTAGAGTTTGCGTATAACAATTGTTATCACGCTAGTATTGGAATGCCGCCGTACGAAGCACGGTATGGGAGGAAATGTAGAACGCCCTTATGCTGGGAAGAAATTGGAGAACGTCGACTGTTGGGACCAGAGTTGGTATAACAGACCGTAGAAATCATCAGGGTGATAAGAGCTCGACTAGTAGCAGCTTAAGATCGCCAAAAGAAGTATGCAGATTTACATCGCAAGAAGAGAGATTTTGAAGTAAGAAGCTATGCTTTTCTAAAAGTATCTCCCTGGAAAGGGAAGATTAGTTTTGGGAAGAAGGGAAAGTTGAGCCCTAGGTTCATTGGACCATTCGAGATTTTGAGGCGAGTCGGTGAAATGGCGTATGAGGTAGCGTTACCTCCTGAACTTGAGCACATTCACAACGTTTTTCATGTGTCAGTATTACGGCCATATAAACCGGACTGCAAGCACGTTATCTCCTACGAACCAATTCAAGTCGAGAAAGACTTATCGTACGAGGAAGTTCATGTCCAGATACTAGATAGGAAGGAACAGAAGTTGAGGAATAAGATTATCCATTCCGTTAAGATTCTTTGGAGGAATCACGCCGTAGAAGAAGCTACATGGGAGTTAGAAGAGAAAATGAGAGCGAATTATCCGTTTTTATTTGAGTAACCTTATTTTTGCAATTCCAAGGACGTAATTTTTATAAGGGAGAGGGATGTAACGTCCACGAATTTTAAACTCTTTATTAATTAAATATGTGATTTAATTTTATGAGTTAGTTTTGTGAGCTTATTTAAACCTTATGTGGTTATGTAAATTTATGAAATGATTAAAGGGAGTCACTAATAGTTGATTTAAATTAGTGGACTAACCCTAAGTTTTTAATATCAAGGAATTGATAAGATTATTAATAATTAAATATTCAATTTATTTGAATATAGTAGCAAGAGTTTATTTATATCGATTAATTGCAATTATGAGTAATTAATTGATAATATGTGGATTTATAATTATTCTGAATAAGTAATAATTATTGAGTAAGAGATTAATAATTTACGTAATATGATTTTATTTGCTAGATTAATGGTGCAAATAATGTACAATGGTATTTGGTGGTAATAGAAAATGTACATGGATTATATGTATGTTTTGACGCCCCCAAAATTAGGTATACGTCACCTATCTTGGGTCGCCACTTACATGGTACATAAATTCAAATACAAACTTAATTATACATCATCAGTAAACATACGACAATACATAAGCCGAGAGTTCTAATAGGAATATTGTCATTTAGACAATATCCATACTCAAGAGTCCTCATTACAATTATTATCACACTATTTCACGAATAGTGAGGACTACTAATGCTATCTTCCGGACCATCACTCTTTTCCCAGACTACGTCCCAAATATATTCTCATTTCACAAGAGAATAAAGAAAGAAAAGGGTGAGCTCAACTAGCCCATGAAATATTATAACTAAGATAATGCGAATAAATTATCAATAGTCTTCAACAATGTTAAACCGATAAAATACAATAGACAACCCGGTTTAATCTGCGGTGAATATACGAATCCATTAAAAGAGTCAAGTAGAAAATAAAGTCTACTATCTTTTAGGTTTTAAAAGGTTTTCATCAATTTTATAACTAAGACTCGGTTTAATGAATAAACCACAATATCTAATCATCCCCATACCACTGGTCAAGGATTTTCATCAAATTATCAATGGTCATGACTATACTTAAAGAATCACCCCGGTCATAATCATACCAAAACTATCCATCAACGCATTACGAGGCACTAAGGACTTTTGTCACATCATTTATATCAAGCCATGATTATACCGAATGAACCCTGGTCATAATCATACTAAGTTCATCTATGCACGTAAGCCAAAGATAACTTTCAACATAATATAAACATGAGGATGATGACAACGATATAAGAATTCAATAAAACAAGTTCAAGAATTATTTTATCTAGGAACCAATAACATCCAAACTGTCAACATGATACTTCTTTGTAGAGTAAAATTCAAGAATATTGAGAAGAATATTTCCATGAAAAGATACTGGATGAAACGCAAATATCAAGGATATTCTACTAATTTCATGGAGTATAGAAGTCAAAGTTTTAACCAACTGGGTATAATAAAGAATGGAATAACAAAAGAAATAACCATGCATGCGGTACTTCTTCGATGTATGCAGTTATTCAACGAGAATAATAATAATGGAACCGAATCGGTGAAATTCACACCGAGCAGGATGATCCAAATGTAATAATAAATGCTTTGAATAATAAATAATGGAACCCGAGTCCTCCGTAAAACACACGCATATGATATTCCAACGTAATAATAAATGCGGAATAATAAACAATGGAACCTAGTCCCAAGGTGTAAAACACACGAGACATGATATTCCAAATGAATAATAAAGAATGGAATAACGAAGAAGATCACCAAGTATAGGGGATTCCACAGATATCTGAGTTATTCAAATGAATAAATAAGAATGGAATAATATAAGGATTTCACCAAGTATAGGGTATCACCGCATATACAAAGTTATGTATAGGGTATGCCACTTTTTACAAAGTTATTCAATGAATAATAATGAATGGAATATCAGAAGTTCTCTTCATGAATACAAAAGAATAACACCCCTTACGGGTACAACAAATAATATCCCTTACCTTAGAAGAATTGAATATTGGAAAAGTGAAGTAGCAGAATACTTTTCTTCTTTCTCTCTATAGTTTCTCTCTCTAGAGTTTCAAAGAATTAAAGAAATAATGAAGGAATGAGCTTTCTATTTATAGAAAAAACTGAGGGTGGCTCTTGGTCTTAACGAAGGGTCAAAATGACTCTTGGTAATATTGAAGAGACAACTACTATTTGCGAAGGGGTAACTCTTGGTAATACCGAAGGGACAAGTTACTATTTATGAAGGGGTAATTAACTCTTGGTAATACCGAAGTGACAAGTTACTATTAAAATCTTAAATTAACGATCCTTATTGATTTTACTATTATAATTTCATCTAACGGACTGAAAAATTATCACATGAATAGTAGCTCGTGAATAGTAACTCCGACACAAAAAGTGTCCCAATACTCGAGTGAACAATACTAAAGTGAATAGTAATTTTGGTGAATAGTAACTTGTGAATAGTAACTCATAAATAGTAACTCCGACACAAAAAGTGTCCCAAATACTCGAGTGAACAATACTAAAGTGAATAGTAATTTTGGTGAATAGTAACCCGTGAATAGTAACTCGTGAATAGTAATTTAAAAAGCGCCCTCAATAATACGATTGAACAATATAACCTCCAGACATCAATTACCATCGAAATAAATGTTTAACACAAATAATTTCAACACAATGGAACTATCAAATTCATCTTTAATCAACACGAACTTATCCATCATTAATATCATAACTCACAATATTCAACAACCAGGTCGTTCCCAGGAAAGAGGGGGCTTTCCAATAAGGATTTCTCCCTATTAGCGCGCAATTAGGTGACCAAACCTCTCCTTGACAGAACTTCTAGACATTGTAAATATTGCAATTTAATAATATTAATAACTTTATCGTCTCAATTATTGATTTAATAAAATAACATATTTTGCACATGATACTGTGACAATAATTGAATCAATAATATGAGAGATATGATCTGACAATTCTTTATCAGCAAATAATGCAAGATAACCGAGTGACTTCTTACGTAAGCATCAATAATCAATACCGTATTACTATGCAACCACGCCATTCATCGTACTTTTTACTACCGGGTAGTTCAACAATATCAACGGTAAAACCTCACCAAGTTATTTTCATAAAATATTTTTTGTCGTTTTCTAACTACGACGCTTTTTACTGTTAATGGGTCCACCAATTGTTGTGTCGTCGCATTTAATATTCCCAACAAAAAAGAATATTCCCCGACCAATCGAATATTATATAACAACTTGCATACTTTACAAAATTTATAAATACTACCCACAACTATAACATTATATCAATTCTACACCATAATATTAAAAAAAATATTTTGAGAAAATTAAATATTTATTCATAAAATCTGAGTTCTCACAATCTCCCCTCCTTATGAAATTTCGCCCTCGAAATTTACGTACGTACCTGGTATGACAAAGAGGTGAGGATACCTTTATCGTCAAAAACATTAAATTCATCTTTCTAATACGACCAAAGATATTCATTATCAATTCATCTTTGCACCATATGCCAACTGTATAACCAATAATCAACAGTTCATCTTTGCACTACAGGCAAAAGATATACAACTGTAAAACCAATAATGCTGAGACGCAGCTTAATAGTATCACGACCACGAATTATCCATACACTTGGCGAGGATATTCGTGTTTTCAATCTGATCGTGATTATCTTGAATAATCCACGGTCATAATCATACCAAGTCCATCAATGCACTACTGACCAAAGATGACTTTTACCACATCCATGAATTAATATTTCATTCTTTGAGACTCATTTCGATAATTAATCCACATCATCGAATCATCCCCGCACTACTGGGCCAAGGATATTCTTTAGTATCACGACCACAAATTATCCATGCACTACTGCCAAAGATAATCGTGTTTTTCAATTACGGTTATGATTATCCGAACAATCCTCGGTCATAATTATACCAAGTCCATCTATGCACTACTGAATACGTATGACTTTCAACATAATATAAGCGTGAGGGATAATGATATAAAGAATCAATCAAATGAGATAAAGGATAAATATTAAACATTTATAATATAATTTATCCGAGATTCAAGAATATCCCCATGTTATCAATCACTTAATAATCTCATAATCTAATATCATTAATATTATAACAATATTTTAATCACTTCTTAAATTTATAAACAATTTATTTCAATTGTTTACGCTTTTACCATATAATGCATTTAATCATTCAAAATGCCATACTCATAAGATATCATCACCGATGATCAAATCCTCATCAAAAAATATGCATATACTCTATATAGGATTCTCTAGCCATAAAATCCTATTTTCCAATTTTGTTACTTCACATAACATATTTAACTCATATGTTCAGAACCAAACTATTTTTATGAAAATATCAAATCAGTTCCAAAAATATTTCTTTTCTGGGATTTAGCATAATATAGTCCCATAATGAAAATATATTTTTCTCGAATTTTAAAAATTCATTTACTATTTTTCAAAAATCAATTTCTAATTAATTCCTTAAGAAATTTGCTACCTCAAGTTTAACTCCAAAATTCCCAAATCTTGGCAGGATCTTACACATGTTAACGTGAGCTTCCAGTTTAAAATTCATGGTCATCTGAGTTATAGAACTCCGGTTATAAGCGTTTTTAAATCGAAAAAACCTAAATATTGAAATAGTCATAACTTGTTCATTTTAAGTCGAAATGAGCTCATTTTTGACAGGAGGTACTTTATAACATATATTTTCATGTCCCAAAAGGCCAGAATTTTTCACATAAATTTAGTGGCCGAAACAGCCCTTACAAAAAATGCAGCGCGACTTTTTTGGACATTTTAAAGTTTTGACTCCTTTGCTAAAATCAGTCCACACGAAAATCTACAACACCTTTTCATTGATTCCACTTGGATTAGTTAGGTAACTCATAGATCTAACTCTAGGACTTAACCACACTCAAAAATTCAAAATATAATAGGAGATTTGGTCAATTGAATTTCATGTTACGTTTTTCACCAAAATCGGTTTTAACTCCTTGTGATTTTTAAGAAACTTTCATGTTTTCACATACTAACCAACATAACTCATCATAACACTTACTAATACCACGTATACCCATGATTTTCATTAGTCCAATGCTTTTATTATGACTTTCATCATAAACCACGTAAAATCTGCTTCATTTTAGTTGAAGAAATATTTGAGGTTTAAGAAATGGGTTTTGTCTTTGGGGTCAATCTGAAATTCGATTTCACGCTCTAAGTAGGCTAAGAAGTCTTCAAGAATACGCCAGAAATTTATTAATAATAAAATATCATTCAAAATCTGTGACTCTCATCCAAGACTTGGATAGTACGTCACATTGATACCAACTGTGACTTCTATCCCTTAACCTGAGATAGCACCTCACAATGATACCTATAAACTTGCCATCTTCATTCACGATGTCGCCTCTGAAAAATCCGCTTGGTGCATTCCACACAAGGAAGTCAACAACGAAAGGTTTGGGGCTCTTTACTTATGGCTTGATATGACAATAATTGACTTTAGTAGTCCGGTTACTTGAATTACGCACAACAAGTTGGTTATGAATATAAAAGCTAACAACCTTACGAAAAGCATGATGAGTAGTTAACCAATTGATTCCTAAAATCACATCAAAGGCAAGTATTTTCAAAAGATAAGATCGACGAATAAGCGTGAAAGTGTTTATTTGAATCAAACAAGATTTAAAAATAGTAAGCGATAACGAAGGCTCCTACTAACGAAGTTTCAACCAATAAGTCAAAGTCTAACTTCTCTGAGTCAAATTTAAGCGTTGAGCGCAAGCAAGAGAGATAAAATAATGGGTAGAACCGGTATCTTATAAGGTATAGACTTCGCAATTTATAATTAACTAACCCGTACTAACATCGTTCGGTTTACTCGTTTTTGAGAAGTCATGAAAATGCACTTCCTAAAACCAACGACTTTGTTTTGTCCATATCCACCTTTGGTGCCACCGTCCCAGCTAGACTTGACTTTGGTGCACAACAAAATTGAGCTAAATGACCTTCTCTTCTTGCAATTTCCACTTCTATTATCTTTGCCATGATTACCAATCAAGTGGTTACCATTCTTAGCATGATAATTTCCCCACGATGGTTATCATTGTTACGATAGTTGTTGCCACCATATATGATTATTATCGTGTTGTTGGTCGTTACCTTTTGTTTGAGCTGAATCATCACTCTCATGTGCTTCATTGCTTATCTCAGCATTTTCAGATGTCATTCTCAAACACTGTCACAAAATAAGGGTTAATTGACATACAACATATTATCACTATACTCTGACCGACCAATCAAATAACAAATAAACTTAGGTAGGTCATACTAGCAAAGGAATTCCCTATCTCTCCCCTCCTAGTTCTAGTCTCACATCTTAGCGGGGATCATATCCCTAAGCTCGATACTAAGCGTGGCGCCCCAAAATTAGGTATCGTCACCCATCTTGGGTCGCCACTTACATGGTACATAAATTCAAATCTGAACTTAATTATACATCCGTCAGTGTAACATACGACAATACATAAACTGAGAGTTCTAATAGGAATATTGTCATTTAGACAATATCCATACTCATGGAGTCCTCATTACAATTATTATCACACTATTTCACGAATAGTGAGGACTACTAATGCTATCTTACGGACCATCACTCTTTTCCCAGACTAGTCCCACTATATTCTCATTTCACGAAGAACGAAAGAAAAGAAAGGGTGAGCTCAACTAGCCCAATAAGAAATATTATAACTAAGATAATGCGTAATAAATTATCAATAGTCTTCAACAATGTTAAACCGATAAAATACAATAGACAACCGGTTTAAGCTGCAATGAATAATATGCAATCCATTAAAAGAGTCAAGTAGAAAATAAAGTCTACTATCTTTTAGGTTTTAAAGGTTTTCATCAATTTTTATCACTAAGACTCGGTTTAATGAATAAACCACAATATCTAATCATCCACGTACCACGGTCAAGGATTTTCATCAAATTATCAATGGTCATGACTATACCGAATCACCCCCGGTCATAATCATACCAAAAACTATCCATCATCGTGACATTCAGCCACTAAGGACTTTTGTCACATCATTTATATCAAGCCATGATTATACCGAATGAACCACGGTCATAATCATACTAAGTTCATCTATGCACGTAAGCCAAAGATAACTTTCAACATAATATAAACATGAGGATGATGACAACGATATAAGAATTCAATAAAACAAGTTCAAGAATTATTTTATCTAGGAACCAATAACATCCAAACTGTCGAACATGATCTTTGCTTTGTAGAGTAAAATTCAAGAATCTTTGAGAAGAATATTTCCATGAAAAGATCTTTGGATGAAATGCAAATATCAAGGATATTCTACTAATTTCATGGAGTATAGAAGTCAAAGTTTTAACCAACTGGGTATAATAAAGAATGGAATAACAAAAGAAATAACCATGCATGCGGTATTGCCGCAGACGGAGTTATTCCAACGAGAATAATAATAATGGAACCAGTCGGTGAAATTCACACCAGGATGATCCAACAGAATAATAAATGCTTGAATAATAAACAATGGAACCGGTCAGTCCTGTAAAACACACGCATACATGATATTCCAACATGAATAATAAATGCGAATAATAAACAATGGAACCAGGTCCGGTGTAAACACACGCAGACGTGATATTCCAAATGTAATAATAAAGAATGGAATAATGAGAAGAAGATCACCAAGTATAGGGGATTCAAGCGTATCTGAGTTATTCAATGAATAAATAAGAATGGAATAATATAAGGATTTCACCAAGTATAGGGTATGCCATATATACGAGGTTATGTATAGGGTATGCCACTTTTACAAGTTATTCAATGAATAATAATGAATGGAATAATGAAGTTCTCTTCATGAATACAAAGAATAAACACCCCTACGATTACAACAAATAATATCCCTTACCTTAGAAGAACTGAATATTGGAAAAGTGAAGTAGCGAGAATCGTTTCTTCTTTCTCTCTATAGTTTCTCTCTCTGAGTTTGATGAATTAAGTAAGAAATAATGAAGGAATGAGCTTTCTATTTATAAAAAAGCGAGGGTGGCTCTTGGTCTTAACGAAGGGTCAAAACGAATCTTGGTAATATTGAAGAGATAACTACTATTTGCGAAGGGGTAACTCTTGGTAATACCGAAGGGACAAGTTACTATTTATGAAGGGGTAATTAACTCTTGGTAATACCGAAGGGACAAGTTACTATTTATGAAGGGGTAATTAACTCTTGGTAATACCGAAGGGACAAGTTACTATTAAAATCTTAAATCAACGATCCTTATTGACTTTACTATTATAATTTCATCCAACGGACTGAAAAATTATCACATGAATAGTAGCTCGTGAATAGTAACTCCGACACAAAAAGTGTCCCAATACTCGAGTGAACAATACTAAAGTGAATAGTAATTTTGGTGAATAGTAACCTGTGAATAGTAACTCGTGAATAGTAACTCATAAATAGTAACTCCGACATAAAAAGTGTCCCAAATACTCGAGTGAACAATACTAAAGTGAATAGTAATTTTGGTGAATAAGAACTTAGTGAATAGTAACTCGTGAATAGTAATTTCGACAAAAAGCTTAGAATACGATTGAACAATATAACCTCCAGACATCAATTACCATCGAAATAAATGTTTAACACAAATAATTTCAACACAATGGAACTATCAAATTCATCTTTAATCAACACGAACTTATCCATCATTAATATCATAACTCACAATATTCAACAACCAGGTCGTTCCCAAGAAAGAGGGGGCTTTCCAATAAGGATTTCTCCCTATTGGCGCGCAATTAGGTGACCAAACCTCTCCTTGACAGAACTTCTAGACATTGTAAATATTACAATTTAATAATATGAATAACTTTATCGTCTCAATTATTGATTTAATAAAATAACATATTTTGCACATGATACTGTGACAATAATTGAATCAATAATATGAGAGATATGATCGGCAATTCTTTGTAGCAATAATGCGAAAGATAACCGAGTGACTTCTTACGTAAGCATCAATAATCAATACTGTGTATTACTACTATGCAACCACGCGTATTCTTTGTACTTTTTACTACCGAGTAGTTCAACAATGTCAATGGTAAAACCTCAAATTGTTATTTTTATAAAATATTTTTGTCGTTTTTCTAACTACGACGCTTTTTACATTATTAGGTCCACCAATGATTGTAATAAATCGTCGTACGAATATTCCCCGACAAAAAGAATATTCCCCGACCAATCGAATATTATATAACAACTTGCATACTTTACAAAATTTATAAATACTACCCACAACTATAACATTATATCAATTCTACACCATAATATTAAAAAAAATATTTTGAGAAAATTAAATATTTATTCATAAAATCTGGGTTCTCACATATGTGCACTACTTGATACATTGTAATTAGGAAATACATTGTATGTTCTTTAAATCATTATACCCTATGTTATATGAAATGAATTGTGTAGACATATTTTATAACCAAAGTTTATATTATGGGTATATATAGTATTAGCCAATTATTACATTCCATTTTGTGTAAATGCTGAGAATTGATCTATTGTCCCATAATAAGAGTCCCATTTCATTCATCTTCCTTGTTATAATTGCTGAGATTTAGATGCTAAGAAGCTTATATAGAGTGAGTATATTATTTTAGAGCAGCTAGATTGAGTCACAAAGGTATAATTTCCATTTCCATGTTTTATTTTTGATAAATTGACTAATGGGTTAATTCTTTGAATTAAGCATGTAATAGTTGATATTTGATCTAGGTTATGTTGCTATGTGTTATACAAGCTTCTAAATATGTGGAGTTATGTTAGAAACCCTTTCCATAAAGAAATTTTGTGATAAGTTGTTGAACTACGAGCAGTAGTCTTCTTGTCTCGATGCGAGTGCAGTAATTGCGCCCTATTTGTATTAGGGTGTAGCCTGTAGCGTCTTGTCTAACTCAAAAACCAGATTTTGTCTCTAGCATGGCGCAATTGCCACTATTTTATCTTAGGGTGCATTATTTCTGTTACTTGCATACCTAGAACCGATTCTTTGGTTTACATTTTATGATATGTTTTAGTAAATTGATGTTATGACCTATATACATGACTATAGAGGAGTATAACATGATAGGTAAAGCCTTTGTATGCGGTATGAAGTAATCAACTTGGATTTGTAAGGAAGTTATAGCAAAACTTAAAGTTTTCAAAACTAGTTTTGTAGAAAACTTGTGTTCATGAGTTCTGAACTTATGAGACCATATACATTACTGATTTGGAACCTAAATGAGCATGATATGTGATTCATAGATGATGTATCCATGACCAACTTGATAAGCCTTGTGCTAGAACTTAGTTTAAAAAGAAAAGCTTAGTACAATAAGGCTAATGAACATGAATGCTAAAGAGATATAGATTCTGATCTTGAAAGGAGGTTAACATGACTTAACTCCTTATGATAAGAGTTTTGAAGTTATCTTATATGTGCTATCTTCCATCATTCGTGCTAATATGATTTCAAAGACAATCTTTAACATGTTTTCAAATATAAGTTGTATATTATGTGAATACTTAGATACTAAAGTAGTAAGATGCAATATTATGGCAATAATACTCCTAAGCATGATACATATGTATTGAGCATAATTATTACATGACCTTTTATGTTTTAATGATATATAAATTGTAAGTTAAACTTGAGGTAATGAACTTAAGTATGATCATGTGTTATATGTGAAACTCTATCATGTATGTATGTTAATATGTATGTATAGGTGTATGTTAGAGTTGGACTAAAAGTCGAGAGAAGCTGACTTCAACCTTGAGTGCAGCGAGGGACGGTAATAAAGGCTGTAGTCCCCTAAGCTTCCAGACCGGTAGCATTGATTGCTACTGATCCTCTGCGATCTTGCCAAGATGATCTGTTTTTGGTCTGAAGTATTAAGGCATGCTTATATGATTACTTACTTTGTAATGTGTGACCAATATGTCATATAATGTGTTGAGAAGCATGCTATGTGATGACTTGATTCTTTTAAGTGTAGACTCGAATTAGTTTACACATACTAATTGAAAAGACCGACTTGTTAATATTAGTTCGTTTCAACGCAAGTTAATTAAAGCTAGTATTATACTGTAGCTGAGTGAACAGGCAAGTTCCCTAAACTTACTCCAATTATTATTGAGCAAGTTTCCCTTAAACTTCACCATTTGATTGTGCAAGTTCCTTGAACCCTACTTTTGTTAAGCAAGTTTTCCTAAACTTACTCTAAATTATATTGAGTAAGTATCCGAATTTATTGTGTTGCAAGTTTCCTAACTTACACAACTTTGAGTTTGTGCTAGTTTTTCCTATCCTTCTCATATTGCATTGAGCAGGATATTGTTGAATTGAAAGTTATTCATTTAAGCTTGAAATCTTATTTCCAAGCATGCTATTAAGTGGTTTAATTACTTTAAAGTTATTCCACATCGATATTATTGACATTCGCACTTAGTGCACTTAAGCTCGTATAGTCTTACACTTGTACATCATTTCAAGTTCAATAATTCTTGAACTGTGGTAAATAGAGTCTGAACCTTTGTCCGGTCAGACAAGCCTATGAAGTTTGATTGTAAGGATTCTTAGACTGAAAGAACACCCCTTTCTATGATAGGGGATTGCAGGTATCTAATAAAGATACAATGAACAGATTTAAATGTTATGCACATACATAGAGTACGCGAGGCTGATCCCCTCAAGTACTTATTCTGTAGCCAATTACCAAAGGGTCAATTAGCTAGTGATTCCATTGGATTGTTATAGTTTAAAGTCTACTTGACTAGTAATTATTCTAAAAGCAATCATTATCTTTGCTTATGATATTCATATTGTTGAATCCTTCAGATATTATACTATTGAACCCATTGCCAGACATTTTTCCATTCATCATGATATATCCTTATTGTTGTATTTAAACTTGTTGAGCAAACTTGTTGCTCATCCTTGCTATATCATGAATTATATTGCAGCTAAGCCTGAGACCTCAGGAAAGGACACGGGTAAAGGGAAGATGTAGGATAATTACAAGAAGCAGAATTTATCTTATGCTTAGTTTAAATTACGATTATGTAATCTGAACCCTAATGTTTATTTTAGGGTATGATTACAAGATGATATTAAGGTTATCGTATCTTGGGACTAGTAACACCTTTTGAATGAATGACGTACGTTTATTATATTATGCATTTTAGTTATCGTATGTTGTTTAAAGGTGGATGTTTGTAGTTTATCGTGATGATCGACGGGGTCAGAGGACTCGAATTTGGGGGTGTCACAAAGATGGATAGTTAAACATCTTGTAATAGATTAGTATGGTTGTATGTATTATACTTACGAACAACGAATGATGTAATCCGTTTATGAACCTGGGAAAGGATTTTATTATAATTGTAATAAGAAGATAGTTAATACATTCATTGTGTTGTGTTTTCAATGGAATGATTGTATAATTATGAGTACCGTGTAGCACCATCTGTCAGGTTGGAAGATACCCGGATTTAGGGGTGTCACAGGTTGGTATCAAAGACTTAGGTTATAAAACTTAAAGGGGAAGAACCTTAGGCTAATAACCTCGTAAGGAAGGTAAAGTCCGAAGAAAGTAAATTCGAGTCGAATGAGTTAATAAGGTATTGAGAAAACTCAGTACCGAAAAATTTAAAAGATGAAAATTAATCCTAAATAAATTAAATGTGATTTATGATTATACTATTGTGTATTATGTATTAATCAACATGTTATGTGTTATTGTAGATGTCAAATGATAGCTTGATGTATAGAGACATTCACGTGGTGAGTGAAGAGTCTATGAACCGTGTGGAGATAGTACCTATGCCAGTGGCAGAGGTACCGTTAGTGGTCCTGGAAGATTTGGATCCAGAGGAGTACATTTCTGAGGAGGATTACTCCGAGGAAACAATGGGAATAACATCATATCTGAATATGATGATAGATGTGGGGGAGGATATGGAGGATGGAGGTAACATCGATTAATACGGTGGTACCTACTCAGGAGTCAACACCTCCAGATGCAATGAGATTATTTTATCTGGCAGTGCTGGATAGGAATGTGCATCTGTGCACTGTGGTGCAGACACAGAACGAGGAGATTACCGCCCTATATGAGGCGAAGGAATCTGCGGAGGCAGATTTTGAGTCAGAACACGATGAGAAAGTGCTGATGACAGATAAAGCTAGGGATTATAAAGAAGAGGTCGTAGAGCTTCGAAAGAAACTGGTTGAAAAAGACTAGAAAATAACAATGATGTCTTACATCTATGACTGTGCTCACGAGGATTTCAAGCTAAAAATTGCTTGTTATTCTATTGAGTCAGGGCAGACTCAACATACGATTAGTCGAGATATTGTTTCGATTTTAGCAAATCAGAAACATGAGAATGCCGTAAGGCAGTGTTAGTAGATCATTAGATCTTTTTGTATATGTGTAGTGACGTAAAACCCTTTTTGTATAATTAAAGGGTAGTCTATTTGTAAATCCCAATTTTTGTAGAAGTCAATCGTGGGATAGTAATGTAATAGCTTTTTGGCTATGGAAGCAAAGTGTAAATAGTTTTGACTATGAAAGCATATTAATATAAGGAAGTTTTTCTTTAATGTGCTTGTTGTGGTATGAGTTGTTATTTGGAAATGATAACTAAGTAGTTAAATAGATAATAATGAAACTTTATTTATTTAATCAGAATTCTGCCATCAAGAAGGAGACAATGTAACCAAGAGGCTGAGTCACATAATGAAAATCAAGGGGGTCCTAATAACCCTATGCAAGAGTTCGTTAATTTATTAACGGCAACATTTAACCAAGTTGGGGGAGGAATTCCCGTAGCACCTAGGGTAGCTAGAACAACTACCTTTAAAGAATTCAAAAGTGTGGGTCCTCCGAAGTTCAGAGGAACGACGGACCCATTAGAGGCCCTGACGTGGGTGAAAGAGATAGAGAAGGCGTTTGTTATTACAAACATGAGTGAGGTGCAAAAGACTTCTTTTGCGACTTACATGATGAAGGGAGAGGCTAACTACTGGTGGGAGGCTCATCAGGGTGGGGCTAGAACAGAGGCAGTTATATGGGAACAGTTCAAGAAGGTATTCTTCGAGAACTACTTCCCTACTAGCATGCAAGGTCGAATAGAGATTAAGTTCTTGGAACTTAAACAAGGGGATATGACAGTTCCCCAGTACACAGCCAAATTCAATGAATTGGCGAGATTTGCTCCACATCAAGTGGACACAGAAGAGAGGAAGGCTCATAGTTTTGAGCAGGGCTTGAAAACCTGGCTCTACAGTAGGATTTCGGTGTTCTAGAGTGCTTCCTACGGGACCATTTTGGAAAAAGCAATTATAGCTGAAGGTGGTGGTGAGGCATTGTCTCAGTACCACAAGGAAAGGAAGAACAAGAATAAGGGAGAGGGAGGAGATAAGGCAGAGGTTGCCAGCGATAGTGGCAATATATCAAAGAGAAAAAGCTTTAACTTTGGGAATACTGGGGTAAAATAAGGAGATCCTAAACGTAGGATGGAGGCATGCAAGACATGCGGAAAGACTCATCTGGGAGTCTGTTTAAAGGAAAAATCAGTTTGTTACAACTGTGGGAAAGACCCAACTGTCCTAACCCTAAGAAAAATCATGGGTGTTTTGTTTGTGGATCGTTGGAGCACATGGAAAGAAATTTCGCGAAGAAAGGGTTAGAGGGAAATAAGGGTTCTGGTAGTGGTAAGTTAGCCATTACTGGACCAACACCATCGGTGGGTAGACCCTTAGCCCGTATGTTTAATATGACTGTCCAAGATGCGGTTGCAACATCGGATGTAGTAGCAGATATCATTCCGGTCAATGAAATAAATGCTTATATGTTATTTGACTCGGGTGCTACTTGTTCTTTTATATCATGTGGATTTACTAAGCGATTAGGTTTAATCCCTGAAAAGTTAGTAATACCTTTAGACGTTAAGGTAGCAAACGAAGAGATAATCCCAATTGATCATATTCATAAGGATTGTTACGTAAATATTAGAGGTAATAAGTTATCGGTAGATTTGGTACCGATAAGGTTAAAAGAATTCGATGTAATTCTTGGTATGGATTGGTTGATTAACCATAAGGCTATAATATATTCCATAGGAAAAGTGTGAACCTTCGGCTTTCTAAGAAAACCAAGGTAGTGTTCTTCAGTAGTAAATCACCGAGATGCTTTTGTTGTCTAACGATGACGCAAGCTAGGAAGATGTTAAGAAAGGGGTGTGTAGGTTATCTGTGCCATGTTGTGGATACCCAAAGAGTGGGAGCATCCTTGGACCAGATACCTATAGTTCAAGAGTTCAGGGATGTATTTCCGGAGGAGTTACCGGGTATTCCGCCGGATAGGGAGGTTGAATTTGTGATTGATCAATTATCGGGTACGACACCAGTTTCAAGGGCACCATATCGGATGGTGCCAGTTGAGATGAAGGAGTTAATGGTTCAATTACAAGAACTATTAGAAAGGAAGTACATTCAACCGAGTGTGTCTCCTTGGGGAGCACCAGTATTGTTTGTAAAGAAAAAGGATGGGTCGTTACGACTTTGTATCGACTATCGAGAGTTGAACAAGTTAACGATTAAGAATAAATACCCGTTGCCCATGATCGATGATCTATTTGATCAGTTGAAAGGGGCAAAGTATTTTTCTAAAATAGATTTCTGTACGAGGTATCATCAGTTAAAAGTGAGGAAGGAGGATGTACCTAAAATGGCGTTCAGAACTCGTTATGGTCATTACAAGTTTCTGGTAATGTTGTTTGGGTTGACTAATGCGCCAGCTGCATTCATAGATATGATGAACAGAGTGTTCAAACAGTATTTGGACAAGTTCGTCGTAGTGTTCATTGATGATATTCTAGTCTATTCTAAGACGTCAGAAGATCATCTTTGAACATTGAGGATAGTGTTGGAAACACTACGGAAGGAAAAGTTATATGCGAAATTCACAAAGTGTGAATTTTGACTTGAACGAGTGCAGTTTCTAGGACATGTTATTGATAAAGATGTCATTTCCGTAGATCCAACAAAAGTAGAAGCAGTTAATGAGTGGGAACAACCGAAAACACCAACTGAGGTTCGGAGTTTTCTGGGGTTAGCGGGATACTATAGAAGGTTCATCCAGGACTTTTCTAAAATAGCTACTCTGCTGACAAATTTGACGAGGAAGTCGGTGAAGTATGCGTGGACTAAAAAGTGCGAGAATAGTTTTCAGGAACTAAAGAAGAGGTTAAGTGAGGCACCTGTATTGTCTTTGCTAGATGATACAGGGAATTTTGTAGTGTATAGCGATGCTTCGCATAGAGGATTGGGTTACGTGCTTATGCAGCATGGTAAGGTCATTGCATATGCGTTACGTCAATTAAAGGATTATGAGAAGGCCTATCCTACTCATGATCTGGAATTAGTATGTAGTTTTTGCCTTAAAAATATGGAGGCATTATCTATACGGTGAGAAGTGTGAGATATACACGGACCATAAAAGTCTGAAATATATCTTCACATAGAAGGAGTTGAATATAAGGCAGAGAAGGTGGTTAGAACTAATAAAAGATTATGATTGTGATATTTTGTATCATCCAGGGAAAGAAAATGTAGTAGCTGATGCGCTAAGTAGGAAGGGTAGAGAGAAATTGTCAATGTTAACGACTCAGAATGAGTTAGTAATAGCGATGGCGAGGATGGAATTAGAAGTTAAATTACTGGATGAAGCAGAGGAGATCTTATTTTCCATGGAGACTCAACCGACCATAGTGGAACGTGTTAAGGAAGTGCAATTGAGCAACGAGGAATGCGAGCATATGAAGAAGAGGATATAAGATGAAGAAAAGACTAAGTATAACCTCGATAAGGAGGGATTACTTCGTTTTGAAGGAAGAATTTGGGTTCCAAATAATTCTGAATTAAAGGCGGAGATAATGAGTGAGGCCCATAGTTCGAGGTACTTGACACATCCCGGTAGTATGAAGATGTATCAAGACCTTCGTCAGAACTTTTGGTGGCCAAACATGAAAAGGGAGATAACAGAATATGTTAGTAGGTGTTTAACTTGTCAAAAGGTTAAGGCTGAACACCAATGACCGAGCGGGTTGTTGCAATCATTAGAAATTCTGGAGTGAAAATGGGAGTACATCACAATGGACTTTGTGGTGGGACTTCCAACAACAAGGAAAGGATACGATGCTATTTGGGTGATAGTGGATCGATTGATGAAATCGGCTCATTTTCTACCAATAGGATTTAGGTATAACCTAGACCAATTAGCTAAGCTTTATGTCAAAGAAATTATTTCAAGACATGGAGTACCTATTTCAATTGTGTCAGATCATGATCCACGATTCACATCGAACTTTTGGAGGAGTTTGCAAGAGCAAATGGGAACGCAGTTGAGATTGAGTAAGGCGTATTATCCTCAGACGGATGGATAAAGTAAACGGGAAATTCAAACGCTTGAAGATATGTTAAGATCTTGCGTTATGAATTTCAAAGGGAGTTGGGACGACCATCTACCGTTGGTAAAATTTTCTTACAACAATAGTTTTCATGCTAGTATAGGCATGCCGCCTTACGAAGCGTTGTATGGAAGGAAGTGTAGGACTCCACTGTGTTGGGACGAAGTAGGTGAACGTCGGATGTTGGGACCTGAGTTGGTACGTACTCAGTTGGTAGCGGCTCAAGATAGACATAAGAAGTATGCAGATCCTCACAGAGAAAAGGGAGAATTTGATGTAGGGTCTTATGTCTTTCTGAAAGTATCGCCTTAGAAAGGGAAGATACGTTTTGGAAAGAAAGAGAAGTTAAGTCCAAGGTTTATAGGACCTTTTGAGATTTTAAGAAGGGTATGAGAAGTAACTTATGAAGTAGCCTTACCTCCAAAAATGGAACGTATACTGTAAAATCCCAAATTTTATGAATAAAGATTTAATTTTCTCAAAATATTTTTTTTCAAAATTATGGTGTGGATTTGAGATAATGTTATAGTTGTGGGTAATATTTATAAATTTTGAAAAGTATGCAAGTTGTTATATAATATTCGATTGCTCGGGGAATATTCTTTTTGTCGGGGAATATCCGTACGACGGTACAATCATTGGTGGACCCCACAATGGAATTATTATCGGATTGAGAAAATGACAAAAATATTTTTATGAAAATAACGACGAAAGTTTTACCGTTAAAACTGTTGAACTACTCGGTAGTAAAAGTACAGTAATACGCGTGGTTGCATAGTAGCACACGGTATTGATTATTGATGCTTACGTGAGAAGTCACTCAGTTTTGTTCAATTATTGCTACAGTAATTGCTGCATAGTATCTCACGTTATTTGATTCAATTATTGTCAATATTTTATATATTATTAAATCAATAATTGAGACGACGAAGTTATTAATATTATTATTGGCAATATTAACGATGTCCAGAAGTTCTGTCAAGGAGAGGTTTAGTCACCTAATTGCGCGTCAGTATGGAGAAATCCTTACTGGAAAGCCCCCTCTTTCTTGGGAACGACCTGGTCGATTAATAGTGTGAATTATAATAATGATGATGAATTTTGTTTTATTATTATTATAAATTTAATAAAACAGAAAACTTTTTATAAAATTTTGTTTTATTTGATTATAAATTGAATATAATATATTTTATTATGCATAGTATTTACATAGTGCCTGCATAGAGTTTGCATAGTAAAATCTTTTATATAAAACAAAATATTTTATAAAGTTATTTGTTTTATTAGATTATAAATAGAATATATTATATTTTATTATGCATCGTGTTTGCATAATATTCTGCATAGTGTTTGTATAGTAAAATCTTTTATATAAAACAGAATACTTTTATAAAGTTATTTGTTTTTATTAGATTTTAAATAATATATATATATATATTTTATAAATAAAATATATTATATTTTATTGCATAGTATCCTTTCCATTCTCCTATAAATAGGATGCTTAGTTAGAATTGAAAACACATCAGAAATTTAGAGAATTCTTCTTCTATAATCTTGAGCATATTTCTTTAGAGTTTAAGAAAGCTTTGAGCATAGAAAATAGTGCAAATTTTCTTCAAGTATATCCCCGCCCTACCAGTTGGAATACTCTTCTTTCTAAGGTAAGGGGTATTATTCTTTCGTATTCATGAAGAAAGTTATTTTCTTTCAATACTCGTAAGGGTTGTTATTCCATTCTTTATTATTATGTTGGAATAACTTGTTTGTCTTAATCTTTACGCGTACATGGTGAAATTCTTCATTATTCCATTCTTTATTATTACATTGGAATAACTTTGTTTGTCTTGATCTATCGCATGCACAGTGAATTATGTTGTTATTCCATTCTTTATTATTACATTGGAATAACTTTTATGCATGCGGTCTATCGCATGCACAGTGAATTCATTGTTATTCCATTTTTTTTATTACATTGAAATAACTTTTCTGTGCGGTCTATCGCATGCACAGTTAATTTTGTTGTTATTCCATTCTTTATTATTATGTTGGAACATTCTTTACTGTCTGCGGGATTCGCATGACTTTGTTCCATTCTTTATTATTACATTAGAATATCACATGCTCGTGCGGAATTACTGCGTGACTTCGGTTCCATTCTTTATTATTACATTGGAATAACTTTTGTACTATGTGAATTACCGCATGCATGGTGAATGATCCTTTGTATTCATTCCTTATTAAACTGTGGTAATGATCTGTCTACGTGGATTACCGCATGGCGGACGAAAATCTATTTGCAGTTTCATATATTCTATTATACTCAGTTGGTTAAAGTTTTGGCTTCTATACTCCATGAAATTAGTAGAATATCCTGGATATTTGCACTTCATCCAGTATCTTTTCATGGAAATATTCTTCTAAGCATTCTTGAATTTTACTCCACAAAGCGATGTCGTGTTGACAATTTGGGCGTTATTGGTTCTGGATAAATTAATTTATAAATCTTTAAAATTTATTCTTGAACTTGTTTTATTGAATTGTCATCATCCTCATGCTTATATTATGTTGAAAGTCATCATGGCTTGTAGGTGCATAGATGGACTTGGTATGATTATGACCGAGGATTATTCGATATAATCATGGTAGTAATGTTACAAATGATGTAGAAAAAGTCCTCATTGGCCGTAGTGCATTGATGGACATTTTTTGGTATGATTATGGCTATGGATTCTCTTTGGCCAAGGGTGCAAAGATGAATTATTTTATGGCATGATCAGGACCGTTGATGAAAACACGATTATCTTTGGCCCGTAGTGCATGAATAATTAGGTGGTCGTGATCTTAAAGAATATCCTTGGCCTGTAGTGCAGGGATGATTTGATGATGTGGATTATTTATTAAGCTGAGTCTCAGCGATAAAATTTATGATAAATCTTTTAAGTCATAGAAGATAGTAGATTTTATGCTCTACTTGACTCTTCTAATGGATTCCTTGTTCCGCTGCAGTTAAACTTGATGTTTGTTATATTGTATCGGTTTAACATCATTGTTGAAGGCTAACGATAATTTATTCTCGCATTATCTTAGTCATAATATTTCTTACTGGGCTAGTTGAGCTCACCCTTTTGCTTTCATTGTTCTCTTCAGGAAATGAGAACGTAGCAGAGACTAGTCGGGGAACAGAGTGATGCTCCAAATGATAGCATTAGTAGTCCTCACTATTCTATGAAATAGTGTGATAATAAATGTATTGAGGACTTATTTTGAGTTTGAATACTGTCTAGAAGACAATATTTGTATTAAAACTCACAGCTCATGTTGTATATTTAAGGTTGTATTTGTATTCTGTACCATGTATTTGGCTACTCAGAATAGGTGATGTATAACTATTTTTGGGGCGCCATAGTTGGTATCAAAGCTTAGGGATATGATCCCTGGCTGAGATGTGAGACAAGAACTATGAGGAGAGAGACGGGGAATTCCTTCGCTAGTATGACCTACTTAAGTTTATTTGGTATTTAATTGGTCGGTCAGAGTATAGGGATATTATGTGATATGTTAATTAACCCTTGTTTTTTGGCAGTATTTGAAAATGACATCCGAGAATGTTGAGAATAGCAATGGAGCACAGGAGACCGTTGAGTCTTCACGGATCGATAATCGGGATAATGTGCATCGAGAAGGCGACAATCCTCATGCAAACAACAACACTAACCAAATGATGAGCGATGGAATGTTCGGAGGCTTTATCTGATTCATGCAACATCGAGCGAAGAACGACTCTGTCCAAAATCGAGGTGGAAACACCGGCAACTCTCGGGACGGTTCTGCTTAGCGATTCAAGGAGCTGGGACCACCGGAGTTTTTGGGAAAGCCGAACCACTTATGGCAAAGACGTGGATAAGCGGATCACCAAGATATTTGATGTCTTGGAATGCTCGGAGGAAGCAAAGGTTCCATTCGCCACCTTTATGTTGCGTGAAGAAGCGGATCATTGGTGGGAATCTTTAAAAGCGTACTTGACTGGCCTTTCAAGATGTCTTCGGAGAAGTTTCAAGAATTGTTCAATGACAAGTACTTTCTTGAAAGTATTCGTCACATGAAGGAGGTAGAATTCATCAAGCTGGAGCAAAACAATATGACCGTGTCGCAGTACGAGGCTAAGTTTGCGGAGTTATCCCGGTTTACATCCCATTTGGTCGATAATGAGGAGAGAATGACGCGAATGTTTCTACGAGATTTGAAACCCGATATACGTCAATACCTTATTTCCCACAACCTTTCTTTATATTCAGATGTTGTGAATAGGGCTCAGTTATTGGAGCACGATAATGAGTCAGCACAACCAAAAGGTAACGAGCAACAACACGATAATAATAATACCGGTGGCAACGGCCATCGGAACAATGATAACCATCGTGGGGTAAATTATCATGCCAAGAATGGTATCCACTTCGGTGGTAATCATGTCCAAGATAATAGGAGTGGAAATTTCAAGAAGAGGAGGTTCAATAATGATGGAAAGACAGTAGCACCAGCACCCGTTTCAAAGGAAGAGGAATGACCACCGGTCGTATGTTTCAAATACGGACAGGAGGAACACATCCGTCCAAACTATACGCAGCAATCCAAAGCGTGTTTTAATTGCGAAAGAGAAGGTCACCTAGCTCGATTTTGTCGTATGGTGAAGTCAAGTCCAGTTGGGATGGTGACACCAAAGGATGTCTCAGACAAGTCAAAGCCGGTAGTTTAAGTGAGAGCGTTTGTCGAGGAACTCGAATGAAGTTGTCATAGGTAAGTTAATCATAAATTCTTGCAAAGTCTATACCTTATTAGATACCGGTTCTACCCATTCTTTTATCTCTCTTTCTTGCACTCAACGTTTAAATTTGATTCCGGAGAAATTAGACTTTAACTTATCTGTTGAAACTCCGTTAGGAGAAACCTTCATTTCATGTGTTATCCTAGTCTTGGATGAGAGTCACAGTTTTTAAATGATATTTCTATCGTTAATAAATTCTTGACGTTTTCCCTGAAGACTTCTTGACCTACCCTAGAGCGTGAAATCGAATTTTGTATTAACCCCAGTACAAAACCCCATTTCTAAAACCCTTAAATATTTCTTCAACTAAAACGAACGTAACATGCGCCAAAGACGTTGGCTCGAGCTGTTGAAGATTACGATCGTACCATTTAATACCATCGTGGAAAAGCGAACGTGGTAGATGACGCGTTGAGTAGAATATCGTATGCGTTTATGAGTGAGAATATACGAACCTACGTGAAGATAACGAATATATGATTAGAACCGACTTTTGTCGATAATGTTAAAGCTACTAAAGCTACAGACCCGGAGCTGATGAATACGAAGAAGAAGGTTCAAGAGGGCGTTATTTTAAAAGCAAGAGTTGTTGAAGAGAGGAAATCTCAACCCTCGATTTAATTGGCCCATTTGAAATCCTCGATCGAGTAGGAACTGTGACTTATAGACTCGTTTTACCACCAAGTATGTCGCGTGTTCATAACGTTTTTAACGTGTTGATGTTACGTAAATATGCAGACGACCCGAACCACATTATTAATTTAGAACCGGACGAGATAGCGGATAATTTAACGTATGATGATGTACGTGTTAAAATCTTGAAATATATTTTACGCTCAAAGGTTATACCTCAAGAGTTAGAATCTGACGAAGTGTCCTCATTTGTTTGGCATACCAGGTACGTACGTAAATTTCGAGGGCGAAATTTCATAAGGAGGAGAGATTGTAAAATCCCAAATTTTACGAATAAAGATTTAATTTTCTCAAAATATTTTTTTTCAAAATTATGGTGCGGATTTGAGATAATGTTATAGTTGTGGGTAATATTTATAAATTTTGAAAAGTATGCAAGTTGTTATATAATATTCGATTGGTTGGGGAATATTCTTTTTGTCGGGGAATATCCGTACGACGGTACAATCATTGGTGGACCCCAAAACGAAATTATTATCGGATTGAGAAAACGACAAAAATATTTTTATGAAAATAACGACGGAAGTTTTACCGTTAAAACTGTTGAACTACTCGGTAGTAAAAGTACAGTAATATGCGTGGTTGCATATTAGCACACGGTATTGATTATTGATACTTACGTGAGAAGTCACTCAGTTTTATTCAATTATTGCTATAGTAATTGCTGCATAGTATCTCACGTTGTTTGATTCAATTATTGTCAATATTTTATATATTATTAAATCAATAATTGAGACGACGAAGTTATTAATATTATTATTGGCAATATTAACGATGTCTAGAAGTTCTGTCAAGGAGAGGTTTGGTCACCTAATTGCGTGCCAATAGGGAGAAATCCTTATTGGAAAGCCCCCTCTTTCTTGGGAGCGACCTGGTCGATTAATAGTGTGAATTATAATAATGATGATGAATTTTGTTTTATTATTATTATAAATGTTATAAAACAGAAAATTTTTTATATAAAACAGAATACTTTTTATAAAGTTTTGTTTTATTTGATTATAAATATAATATAATATATTTTATTATGCATAGTATTTGCATAATGCTGCATAGTATTTGCATAGTAAAATCTTTTTATATAAAACATAATACTTTTATAAAGATATTTATTTTATTAGATTATAAATATAATATATTATATTTTATTATGCATAGTGTTTGCATAGTAAAATTTTTTATATAAAATAGAATACTTTTATAAAGTTATTTGTTTTATTAGATTTTAAATAATATATATATATATATATATATATTATTATTAATAGAATATATTATATTTTATTGCATAGTATCCTTTCCATTCTCCTATAAATAGGATGCTTAGTTAGAATTGAAAACACACCAGAAATTCAGAGAATTCTTCTTTTATAATCTTGAGCGTATTTCTTTAGAGTTTAAGAAAGCTTTGAGCGTAGAAAATAGTGCAAGTTTTCTTCAAGTATTCTTTTCTTCTTTCTATAAGGGTCTTTCGTATTCATGAAACAGAGTTATTTTCTTTCAATACTCGTAATGGTTGTTATTCCATTCTTTATTATTATGTTGGAATAATCATGTCATCGCGAAGTACTGCGCGTCATGGTGAAATTCTTCATTATTCCATTCTTTATTATTACATTGGAATAACTTTTATGCGTATGGTCTATCGTATGCACCGGTGAATTACATTGTTATTCCATTCTTTATTATTCATTGGAATAACTTTTATATCATGCATGTCTATCGCATGCAGGTGAATTCTGTTGTTATTCCATTCTTTATTATTACATTAGAACATCCATCATGCGTGCATATTACGCATGACTGGTTCCATTCTTTGTTATTACATTTGGAACATCCTATCGGTGCGGATTACGTATGACTGGTTCCATTCTTTATTATTACGGTGGAATATCACATGCATGCGGATTACGGCGTGACTGGTTCCATTCTTTATTATTCTATTAGAATAACCTGTCTATGTGGATTACCGCATGCATGGTGAATGATCCTTTGTATTCATTCCTTATTAAACTGTGGAAATGATTTGTCTACGTGGATTACCGCATGGCGGACGAAAATCCATTTGCAGTTTCATATATTCTATTATACTCAGTTGGTTAATGTTTTGGCTTCTATACTCCATGAAATTAGTAGAATATCCTGGATATTTGCGCTTCATCCAGTATCTTTTTATGGAAATATTCTTCTGAGCATTCTTGAATTTTACTCCACAAAGCAGTATCATGTTGACAATTTGGACGTTATTGGTTCCTGGATAAATTAATTTATAAATCTTTAAAATTTATTCTTGATCTTGTTTTATTGAATTGTCATCATCCTCATGCTAATATTATATTGAAAGTCATCTGTGGCTTGTAGTGCATAGATGGACTTGGTATGATTATGACCAGGGATTATTCGGTATAATCATGACCGTAATGTTACAAATGATGTGGAAAAAGTCCTCATTGGACCGTAGTGCATTGATGGACATTTTTTGGTATGATTATGGCTATGGATTCTCTTCGGCCAAGGGTGCCAAGGTGAATTGTTTTATGGCATGATCAGGACCGTTGATGAAAACACGATTATCTTTGGCCCGTAGTGCATGGATAATTTGTGGTCATGATACTAAAGAATATCCTTGGCCTATAGTGCAGGGATGATTTGATGATGTGGATTATTTATTAAGTTGAGTCTCAATGATAAAATTTATGATAAATCTTTTAAATCATAGAAGATAGTAGATTTTACGCTCTACTTGACTCTTCTAATGGATTGCCTGTTTCGCTGCAGTTTAACTTGATGTTTGTTATATTGTATCAGTTTAACACCGTTGAAGGCTAACAATAATTTATTCTGCATTATCTTAGTCATAATATTTCTTACTAGGCTAGTTGAGCTCACCCTTTTGCTTTCATTGTTCTCTTCAGAAAATGAGAACGTAGCAGGGACTAGTCGGGGAACGGAGTGACGGTCCAGATGATAGCATTATTAGTCCTCACTATTCTTTGAAATAGTGTGATAATAAATGTATTGAGGACTTATTTTGAGTTTGAATACTGTCTAGAAGACAATATTTGTATTAAAACTCACAGCTCTTGTTGTATATTTAAGGTTGTATTTGTATTCTGTACCATGTATTTGGCGACTCAGAATAGGTGATGTATACCTATTTTGGGGGCGCCACATATACACAATATGTTTCACGTGTCTGTGTTGCGTCCCTATAAGCCGGACTATAAACACGTAATAGAGTATGAATCTATTCAGATAGAGAAATATTTATCGTATGAAGAACTTCCAATTCAAATTGTTGATAGGAAGGAACAAGTTTTGAGAAATAAGATAATAACTTCGGTGAAGGTGATATGGAGAAACCACAATGCTGAAGAAGCAACGTGGGATCTCGAAAGTAAAATGAAGGAAATTTTTTCTCATTTGTTTATGTAATTATAAGCGAGATTCTGGGGATAGAATCCTTATAAAGGGGGGAGAATGTAATTTTGAGAAAATCAGATTTATATGAGAATTAAATTTTTATTTGATTATGTGAATTAAATGAATTTAATTGATTATTTATGTGAATAAGCTATGTTAAGGTCGTTCCATGACCTAGAATGTGCGGATGTGGTTAGTATTCTGGTTATGTGCTAGAATTAATTGTTTTGAATTTCAAGACGAAAATAAAAGTTTTCTGAGAAATTTTCGTAAAAATACTATTCATCCGTTTCTGCTCGGGAATTAAGTTTGAAATTCCAAGAAACGCGTAATGATAGAATATGAAGATGAGGTGGAATATCTAATAATATTTCATTTATGGCAAATGAAGTTTTCGCCTGCGGACTTAAAACCTAAGGGTTGGGAAAAATGATTTTCGAGAAGGAAATGAGATACGTATAATGAATTATGATTATTATGCGTACGTTATACGAGTGTGATACTATTTAGTATACGAGTATAGTATGATGATTTAATATGACGTATAATACAAATATCGTACGAGTGTTATACGGATAGAATACGTGCATTATACGTATAGAATACGATTGGTGTTATTGGATTTAGAGTTTAAGGACTTAATATGATCCAATTGGATTTGGATTATACTAAGCCCAAGTTGTTAGTTCCTGAAGGCACAATAGTTATCTAGAAGGGGGGGGGGGGGGTTGAATAGATATTAAAAACTTTTCTTTGTATTAAGACAGTTTTGATAATGATTTTAAGCACAACGGAATTAAGATTCCCTTGAGATCCCTTTTAGATAGTGAGTTAATGAAAGTGAGGTAGTTATAGCAGTTATAGCAAGAATGAAATAGACACAGTTGTTTTTAAGTGGTTCAGAGCACTTAAAGCTCCTAGTCCACTCTTCTACTCCTCGAGTAGGAAATCCACTAAGGATGTCTTTTACACTTTTTAAATCTCGCAGATTCCTTCTAGACCAGCAGTCTAGGCACTTCTTAGTTGACTCTTGAACTCTTCAAGTCCAGCAGACTTGGTTCTTCACAGTTCACTTAGAACTCTTCAAGTCCTTCTGACTTAGAACTCTTACTTGAGTTTATTGGTAGTTGTTGAGTTCGTGATTGATGCTACTCAGTTGTAGTTAAGCACTTGTTCGAAAGAACTAAGTAGCTGAGCAAACTTCCTCTTTTTCTCAGATCGTAGAGTTGAGCGTTGAGTGTTCTTGTGCATTTTTGTTTAATGCTTTCTTAATCTATCATCTGTATATGTTCTGCATATATGTGATTCTTGAAATCTATCCGTTGAAGCCATTTGTTGAAGCATTAAATGCGTTTGACATTTTTGAACTTTGATGGAGACTTTTCTGCACACCTTCTGAATTGCATTCTGGCCCACTGACACAGCAGACTACTTTCTCACCTAACACCTGAAAAGGTGTTTTTCCTCTGTCCTATGGTCCTTTCCTTAGCTTTTTGAATACGTTCCTTTTGTTGAATACTAAGGATATCTTTTGTACCGTTGGGACTGGTGAGGACTTCAACGTTTCAAAACCATTCCACATTTGTTAGAATTTGTCTCCAAACAAAAGTAGGGCTCAATGCTTCTGACATAAGGTAGATGATACTCTACGATCCATATCTTGGTGTCTTGTCACATTGGTGCTTGGTCTGAAGAGAACACTACGATCTCTCTCAAGGATTTGCACACTACGATCTTCACTTGCTCATCTTGCAGACTCTACGTTTCCGAGAGCACACTACGTTCTTAGAGTTAGCTTCGACAAACGTCTGGATCACTCTACGATTTCTGAAGAGGCCCTTCAGGGTAGATACACTACGATCTTCTAAGCTCTGCGATCCTGCCTTAGCTTCTGCAATCTGTTGATCAGATCGATAGACTGCGATTCTTTTCAAGGCCTATCTATTCCTTTCAAGTTATAGATCAACCTAACATCTTTGATCTCTTTATCTATACATTCGTTTATAGAATGATGAACATTAAAAGCTAAGATCAACCTAATAATTTTGATCTATCACTAAGTCCTTGTACATATATTCCTTGAAGGACTTTACATATAATCATGAGCATTTACTTTAAACATCAAATCAAAATATGCATTCTTCCAACAATCTCCCCCTATTTGATGTTGACATAACCAAGGAGATTTGTTGTCATGATTATCAAGTTCTAGATGCATTTTTAGAAAAGTAAACATGACTTAATATTTCATTGAGCAACTAAAATTTCTAGAGAATAAGCATGAATTTATTGATGTTTGAAGAATAGATATTACAGATAAGCTTTACATCAATAAGAATATAAGTTTCACCTTATCTCTATTTCTTTGGCCTTTTGCTTCTTGGAGGATTTGTATATTCCTCAGCTCTTCTTCTCCTGCTAGCTTCATCTCTTCGAGCTATTTCTTCCAGCTCGCTTTGACTGAGTCTTTTACTATGATCATGTCTGTTCATGAATGCAAGATCTCCTATTGGCATTATTAGACCTGTTGTTGTCATTTCATGAGAGCTGGGAGAAGGCCTTTGACTTCTTAATGGTTGAGCCATTAAAACTTCCTGCTGATCAGATCGTTGGGTCTGATGGCTGGATCGTGGAGTCTGTTGGTGGAATTGCCTTGCAGGAGGATTCCTTGAAGATTGAGTTTGGGATTGACCTCTGCCCTTGCCTTGAACTCATTTCCCTTTATTCTCCCCCTTTATGTCAGCATCAAGGGTTCAAATGTCTTCTGAGAGACAAGTCACTCCTTGGACAAGCTCGTTGAGTTGACTCTGAGTTTGAGCAATGTCTTCTTGATTTTCTTTGATCAGAGAATCAGATCGAGCTTCCCGTTGTTGAAGAACGACTAGTATATTGTCAGTCTGTTGTCCTTGGCTGACGTAAAATTGTTGGAATTCTTTTACGGCAGTTTGCAGATTGAGGAATTTCTCCATCATGAGTTTATTCTGAGCTTCCTGAGTGGACTGTAAGACAAGAACAACATCTCTGTGTCTTTTGGCTGCTAGAAAGTTAATGTCATCCCTGTCCTTTATGCTCTAAATCATTTCCTTGATGAGCTCTTTAAGTTTCTTAATGAGCGTAGAGCTTACGGAACTTGGGAGACTATTTGCAGCATTGATTATTGTTGTTAATCTCATCTGAATGAGTTCAGTGTGTTCTTCAAGACTCTCATTGAGTTCCTTGATCACTTTCTTGGACATTGCTGATAAATAGGCTTTGGTGGGCAGCTCTGAAAGAAGTTCATTGAGTTGGGGAATTTGTGAAGGAGGGGGTGTTCTCTTGAATTGATCTTGTAATGAGTAAAGGGCAAGATCAAGATTGAAGTATTCATTGGTGGATGAGGAGGGAATGTCGGATGGAGGGGCCTGTGTTTGGGTGTTTAGAGTAGGTGGCTCTACGATTTGAGCTTGGGACTCTACAATGGGGCTAGAGTCAGTGATCGTAGAGATGATGGGAGGTGGGAGCAATATAAAGTTGGGCATATTGGGTTCATCAGTTACAGAATTTTGGGTTTCGATAACTGGGAATTGACTTGGTTGATTGAGGACCACTTCCAACCAGCTTGGAAATTCATAAAATTGGCTGTAGAAGGATAGTGGATAGTGATTAACTCTAAATAAGATCAGGATAGTTAATACCTCATGCACCATTCTTAAGGAGGGACCATTTGTGATCAGCTGTTTGGCAAAGTTGAAGTTTCCTGGGAATCCATGAGCTAGCACAAAGATGGCTGGATATTCTTTGAAGCTCCAAAACTTGTGATTCCAGGAGTTTAGAATTTGAGCTTGATGAAAAGGCATCATGGGGAGATAGGAGAAGAGTTGCTCATAGTTAGCTTTTCTATACCCATTAATGCCCATAGCTATGATCTCGACCTCGTCATCTTCATCCTCTTCTTTGTCTTCGTTCAAGGAGTCCACTATATCAATTACTTCATTTTGTTCCTGCTCTGGTTCGCCCTCATTTTCTGCAGGAACCTCTTCTTCTGTCATGGGGATATCATGAGCCTCCCCCTCAACATGATCATTCTCCTGCACGATTAGTAGCTCCCCCTCAGCTGGAGCATTTTCTAGGATGAGAGCTTCAGACATCTCCCTCTCATCTTGAGCTTTGTCTTTTTGGCTTTCTTTGGATAGTTCCTGTTTAGCAACCAACTCTTTTTCTTCCTTTTTGAGTACTCCTTCATTGACAAGGATATACTTCTTAACTAGTTTTCGTCTTGGTTTTCTAGGATGAGCCACAACCTTAGGACTTTCTTGAGCTTCAGCTTTGTCCTGTTGATCAGCCAGAACATCTGATGTAGCAACTTCCTTGCTCGAGGTGTTTAGTCTGGTCTCTACGATCGGTAGAGGCTCTACGATCGAAGAGACAAATGGTCACTTGGATTTGTGACTAATTTTGTTCTTCTTCAGCAGCTATGATATGGTAGCTCTGTCTTCTTCTGCTTCACCCCGCTGTTGTTTTCTTCTTAGGATCCTTAGAGTCTCAATGTCAGAGGACTCCACAGGTTTATCAGTAGTTGATCCCTGGGGTTCTTCTGCCATTAGAGCCTTTAGCTTTCTCTTGCCCTTGCTTTTTCTGACCAGGGCAGTGGGTTCTTCCTTATTAGTTTCTTCTTCTCCTTTAGTCTCCCTGACAACTGACATATTCCCTGGAATCCCTGACTCCTTTGCATCAACAGTCCTACCACTGGACTCAGATATCATACACATATTTCCTGCTGGATTCCTTTTCCAGTTCTCGAATAGTTGCCGGGTCATTCGTCTGTTTGGATTGATGGATTCTCCTTCATCGTCCCCAATTTTGTCACCCAGAGCAGACTGTAGGATGATGCTTATAAATCGCCCGTAGAGCATCTTTTGAGAGCTCTTTGTCTTCTTGAGCTAGTGATTCACTTTCCAACCTATTCAAGCAATAGAGCTCCATAGTTAAGTTGTATTCCATAACATATGGCAATCATGAGCTTGAGTTGCACCTCATTTACAGAATCATGACCAGAACTCTTGCAACATATACTTTTTCCAACAATGTCAGCCAGAAATTCGTACCTCTAAGGAAACTCCTTCTTCTTGTATCCTTTGACAGAGGGGGATTTCTTCTGATGCATCCTTTTAAGTCCCTCATGGAAGTCTATACCATCTATAAACGAATACCCTTCAGATTTGAAACCTAGGGCTAGGTTGATGTCTTCAGCCTTCAGCCTGATTTCCACATCCCTGACTTTCGTAGTGATGGCGTCATTTTCAAACACACCATTTTTGTAGAATTCTTTCACTAGCTTAGGGTAGATCAATGTGTCTGTACCCAGAGCCTCTTTGAGACCAGCATTCTTTAATAATGACAGAGTTTTGTGAAATTTGGGTTCAGCTATTTTGAACTCATCAAAGCAGAGTCTGTAGCCCGAGATAACGTTGGAAGCCGCCATTGATTTCTTTGCATGGAGTATGACTGTCTGAGCTTTCTTTAGGGTTTTTGCTTGAGAGAGAATGAGAGAGATGAGCTTTTTGAACTTCTAATTTCAAAAAGACAATTTCAATTTGTACTTGTAACTTCCCTTTCTCCATTTCGCTTAGTGGGACATGTGTCGAATTCTGTTTGGCTCTATGAGTCTGACTAAAGAGGATTGTTCTGAATTGCCCTTAACTCCTTTTGAGCTAATATATTCTTCAGAAGAACTACGATTGTTGAGATGGTCCTTGGAATCTTTGAGACTATTCTACTTTTGTCGAGTCTGCTCAGCCATCGTTGAGTCTGTTCAGCAGTTGTCGTGTCCAAGCTGCAATCGTCGAGTCTGAACTGTGATCGTCGAGTCTGACCGAGTCCTTGTGATGAACTTTTGACTTAGCATTCTTCTTGGTTTAAGGTAACTCAGAAAGGGCCAACCTCATTGAAAGAGTCAAGGGTTAGGTTTGTCCCTTAGGCGCTTATCAGAGAGATTGCTTTGTTTTGTTGAACTTTCTTCATCACAGGATGCTCCTTTGTTTTGTTGATGGAATTTTGTTATCGTTGAGTTTGCACTGCGATCGTTGTCTTTTATGACACTTTAGCTCTACGATCGTGGACTTCCTTTGATCATGTCTATGATTTCAAACATAGCCTTTAAATCTGTATATTTAGCACAAACTAGAGCATATTTTTCATGGTTGTAAGTTAAGCATGCCTAGCTGTGACGCCCCCAAAATAGGTATACATCACCTATTCTGAGTTGTCAATACATGGTACAGAAACAACTACAACTTTATTATTACAACCGTAAAACTGTAAGTTTGAATACAAATATTATCTTCTAGACAATATCTATACTCAAATAAATCCTCATCACATTTATTGATAAATTATTTTACAAAAATGGTGAGGACTACTAAACAATTCTTTCTAAAACCTTCATTCCATACCCCAGGCTAGCATTACTCGCTATATTCTCGCCTCCCGAGAAGAAAAATGGAACAAAAGGAAAAGGGTGAGCTCAACTAGCTCTCATATAAAAGAATATTATGACTAAGATAATATAGAACAAATTATCGTTAGTCTTCAACAAATGAAAAATCTAATAGAATCTGATAGACAACAAATTTTAAATCAATATTCGCAATGAAATAATAATTCATTAGAAGAGTTAAGTAGAGAATGCAAACTACTATCTTCTATGTAAAGACCCCAACTTATTATTAATGAAATTTAATTTTCTCTTTTATTATTTTGAAATAGTAAGGGTTGATGTGATTAATGTGGATAGTTAGGGGTAAAATACATGAAATATTTCAAAATAAGCAAGTGGTTATAAAATATTCATTGTTGTTTGGGAATATTAGTTTGGTCGTGGAATATTAAATCTTTATCGGGAATATTAAATGCGACGGTAGCGACCGTGTGGGGCCCATAGTGAGCGATTGGATGAAGAAAGCAGCAAATATAAGTTGTTTAAAAATAGCAGGCGTAGTTATTCTGATTAACAACTTGTTGGAATACCGGTGGTTAAAACACGATGTCTGGCGTTGTTGCTGCGATGCTTTGCAGTATTGCACCAATTATTGAAGGCACTACTCAATAATGGTTCTGATAATTCTTGTTTCGATATTTTATTGAGTTAATAATTCTTTGCGTTGATATTTTATATTCTTTGTTGTTTCAATAATTGTCATTACACGATATTTTCATTATCGAAGCAATAATTCATATTATCTGAATAATATTATTAGATAACATTATTGGCAATGTCTAGAAAGTTACATCTAAGGAGAGGTTTGGTCACCTAATTGCGCGCCCGATGAAAAAAATTCTTATTGGAAAGCCCCTCTTTCTGAGGAACTTGCACGGTTGTCGATATTGTGATTACGTAATATTATTTGTGAATAATTAATTATTGATTCATATGATGAGGAAAATATTGATTTTATGTGGATATAGATGGAGAAAAATTTTAATGTGACAATTGTTGAAAATTGAAATTTTATCTTTTTTGATAAAATAATTCATTTAAATATATTATTATATTTTAATAATATAATAATGGTGATATTTTACAACGAATGTGGGATATATGAGTATCTGAGGAGGAAGAGTATTTTTATTGCAATAAATGTTTAAAACATGTTAAACATGTGGTGGACCCCATTTATTATTTGAAATTTGATTATAACACAATAAAATGCTGGTTTGTGGATTTGGTCGATTTATTTGGAATTTGGAAAAATTTTCTTACTGTGAAGTTGTGAAATTGAATTTCCTATAAAATGCTTGGATTTGTGGATTTGGTCAATTTCTATCAAATTGTTTTTATATAGGAAATTCAATTCTCTAACTAAAAATTCAAATAAATTCAAAAATAAAATGTACCGTTTCAATCATGAAATGGTGCGAAAAATTATAATTTTTTAAAACAACACTTATATTTATGTGGTGCGTCATCAGTGCAACGTGGTATTCAGGCAATATTAAATATTCATTAACAATATTCGGTAACAATGAATCTTTATAACCAAAATGAAATGATGAAATTTTGTCAATTACGTACTGGTGTTTTGAAAGGTGAGGATACCTACAAGCTTTCATTTCCGTTTCCAATTCCCGGTCATTTCCTCTATAGCATGATTCCTCCACAAAACTTTAACTTGTGGTATGACCTTTCTTGCATAGGACATGCTCCTTTCTATCCAAGATCTTGTGTACCTCCTCATACGTTAAGTCTTGGCTATCTCGTCAAGTTTCTAACTTTCTATAACGTGGTTGGGTCTTTCACATTTTTACTGAAGTACGGATATGTGAAACACATTATGAACACGAGACATACTCGAAGGTAACGCAAGTCTATAGGCTACATTTCCTACTTGGTCAAGAATTTGAAATGGACCAATAAATCGTGGATTGAGCTTTCCTCTCTTCCCAAATCTTGTAACTCCTTTCCATGGAGCAACTCGCAATAATACATGATCCCCTACACTAAATTCCACGTCCTTTCGATGAAGATCCGCATAACTCTTTTGTCGATCTTGTGCCATTTGTATACGTTGTCGAATCATTTGGATCTTTTCCGTAGTCATACGTACTAACTCGGGTCCCAACATTGTTGCTTCACCCACCTCGTCCCAACATCTTTGGAGAGCGACACTTTTCGTCCATATAATGCTTCAAATGGAGCTACACCTATACTTGCCTGATAACTGTTGTTGTAGGAGAATTCCACCAATGGTAAATACTTATCCCAACTGCCCTTGAAGTCTAGGACACAGAGTCTTAATAAATCTTCAAGAGTTTAAATAGTCCTTTCGATTGTCCTTGGTTTGAGGATGGTATGCGAAGCCCAATAAATAAATCCGTGCCCATAGCTTTTTGCAAGCTAACCCAAAATCTTGAAGTGAATCTTGGGTCACGATCCGAAAACTATGGATACGGGCATGCCATGCAACCTCATAATCTCATTCACGTACATACTAGCAAGGCGTTCAAGTGAATAAGTCTCCGTGTCGGCAAGAAATGAAGCGGACTTGGTTAATCTATCAACAATAACCCAAATAGCATTGATGCCTTGAGAAACCGTGGGAAGACCCATAACGAAATCCATGGTAATATGTTCCACTTCCATTTCGGAATCTCAAGTGGTTACTGACGGACCCTTAGGTACTAGATGCTCGCCTTTACACGTTGACAAGTTAAACACATAGAGATAAACTTTGCAATTTCTCTCTTCATATTGTTCCACCAAAATGTATGTCGAAGATCACGATACATTTTAGTACTTCGAGGATGGATTGCAAATGGTGTATTATGCGCCCTCCATCATAATCTTGTACTTTAAATCGTGAGTCGTTAGGAACACAAAGTCTAGAGTGGACTCAAGTATTCCTTCTTCATCAATTCTAAGCTTAGGAATAGCTCCTTCTTGTACTTTCTTCTTTATACGCATCATTTCAAGGTTGGGTGGCTTGAGCAACCTTAACTTTTTCTATTAAAGTTGGCTCTGTCGTATACTTGACATCATCGCTTTTCGTTCCGCATATGATCTTCTACTCAACGCGTCGGCACCACCGTTCGCCTTTCCGGGATGGTATTGAATAGTGTGGTCGTAGTCTTTCAATAGTTCGAGCCAACGTCATTTGCCGCGTGTTGAGTTCTTTTTGAGTGAAGAAATATTTAAGGCTTTTATGGTGCGAATATATCTCCACTTTCTCCCCATATAGATAGTGCCTCCATATCTTTAAGCGGCAAAACGATTCTTGCCTAACTCTAGATCATGAGTAGGATAATTCCTCTCATACTCTTTAAGTTGTCGCGAGGCATAGGCTATGACTTTCCCACGTTGCGTGAGAACACATCCTAACCCTTTGCACGAAGCATCGGCGTAGATAACAAATCCATCCGAACCGGATGGTATTGTTAGAACAGTCTTAAAATAAGTCTCCTCTTAAGCTCTTGGAAACTCTTCTCGCATTCTTCGCTCCAAACGAATTTTGTATCCTTAGAGTTAGGTTTGAGTTAATGGAGTAGCGATTAGAAAACCTTTCCACGAATCTCCGATAATAACCATTAAGCCCAAAAACTACGTCTTGATCACCAGGCTTGGTTGTCCCAACTTTGTATTGCTTCAATCTTGGCGGGATCAACAGATACTCCATGTTTCGACACCACGCGTGCCCAAGGAATGCTACTTCCTCGAGCGAACTCGCATTTCTTCAATTTGGCATATAGTTTGTTTTCACGAAGCCTTTGGAGTACCCGACTTCAAATGGTGCTCATGATCTTCACGACTTTTGGAATATATAAGGATGTCATCAATAAAGACAACAACAAAGCCCGATCCAAATATTCCTTGAATACTCGGTTCATCATATCCATGAAAGCCAGCGGAGCATTAGTCAATCCGAAAGACATGACTAAGAATTCATAATGCCGTCTTAGGGAGTTCTAAAGGCGGTCTTTGGAATATCCTCGGTTCTAATCTTCAATTGAAGATATCCGGAAGCGAAGATCGATTTTGAAAAGAATTGTGCCCTTGGCCCGGTCAAACAAGTCATCAATACGAGGTAGAGGATACCTATTCTTGATGGTGACATGGTTCGATTCTCGATAGTCAATACAAAATCGCATACTCCCGTCTTTCTTCTTTACAAATAAAACAGGAGCACCCCAAGGAGATGTACTAGGGCGAATGAAACCGATGTCCAACAATTCACATAGTTGGACCTTTAACTCCGAAGTTCAATAGGAGCCATTCGATATGGGGTTTTAGAAATGGGCTTTGTACCGGGTTCAAGATCAATAAAGAATTCAACTTCACGTTAAGGGGTAGGCAAGAAGTTCTTCTTGAAATACGTCGGAAAGTCAATAACAACAGAATATTATTCAAATTTGGCGTGTCTTTATTCAAATCCATAACATGGGCTAAGAAAGCTTGACATCCGTTTTTAATAAGCGAATAGCTTTATAATTAGATATGATGATGATTAATTTTAATGGTTTAGTTGCTTGAATTAAATACAACAGGTTGGTTAGGAATATGAAAACTAACAACCTTACGAAAACAATCAATTTTGGCATGATGAGTAGTTAACCAATCAATCCCTAAAATCACATCAAAAGCAAGTATCTTTAAAGAGATAAGGTCAACGGTAAGGTAATGGTGCCAACTTGAATCAAACAAGATTTATAAACGATGGATGTGATGAAAGTTTCTCTAACGGAGTTTCCATAGATAGGTCAAAGTCTAATTTCTCCTGAGTCAAGTTTAAACGTTGAGCACATGCGGAGAGATAAATGAATGGGTAACACCGGTATCAAGTAAGGTATAAACTTCGAAGAATTTATAAATAGCTTACTCGTGATCACCTCGTTTGGGTTCCTCGCATTATGACCGATCCAACAAACGCTCTTTTCCTAATCGTTGACTTTGACTTTTCTCGGGACGATCTTTTGAGTCACCGTCCCATTAAACTAGGTTTCGCTACTGCATACAATCTCGAGCGATATGTCCTTCCTTTCCACAATTATAGCATACCTTGAACTGTTGTGGGCGGTTTGACCGATATGTCCCTCTTTCCCGCATTTATAGCATATGACCGGGTGGTCGTTCTCCTCCTTAGAACCGATTCTTTTAGCTACCTTTATGCGTCTTCATATTATCGTTGTTAAATCTCCTCTTTTAAAATCTCCTCCCGACTCGCTTCTTCTATTTTCATGGCCATGATTACCACCGGAGTGGTTACCAATTTTGTCCGTCTGTTTCTTTCTCCATTGGTTATCATTATTCTGCTGATTTGCTATCTCTGCAGTGCGATCTGGTTGTGGTCCTCAATTGGCCGTACTTCGTTATCTCGCTCTAATAATTGAGCCTGTTTACAACATCCGAATAGAGAAAATTTATGAGAATGAGATATTGTCGTATCTGCCGGGTTTTAAACCTCTCGAAACATCCGCGTCATCGTTCCTCATTCTCCACCAAATGAGGTGCAAACACGGATAACTCTGCAAACTTTGCCTCGTCTTTGAGACACCGTCATTGTTGTTTTGTTCAATCGATGAACTCCACTTCCTTCATATAGCGAACACTTTCGGGAAAGTATTTGTCATTAAATAACTTCTGAAACGTCTCCCAAGACATCTTGAGTGCGGTTGGATGGAGTGCGCTTCACGAGACCCACCGATGATCCGCCTGCCACGGAACATAAAGGTGGCGAATGGAACCTTCATTCCTCCGTGCATCCCAAGACATCGAATATCTTGGTAATTTGCTTGACCCATGTTTCCGCCATGATCGGATCCGCTTTCCCTTAAATTCGTGGTCCCAACTCTTTGAATCGCTTGTTTGTGACAACCCGTGAATTGCTATCATTTCCTCCGTATTTTGAACACGAGTCTCCTTGTGCGATTTTGCATGAATGCAAAAACTTCTAAACATCCCTCGTTCATCATCTCTTTCAAAGGTGTTGTTCACAGGAGGAACATTGCCACCGACAGTTACGTTCTCCTCGTTGGTGAGTACAAAGGCGTCTCCACGGTCTCATTTCCATTGTTAATATTCTCAATCAACATTCTCAAATCATCATCATAAAACAAGGGTTAATTAAGGAAATCAATATATCACATAATATCCTTATATCTTGACCAAATAAAAAAATAAGCTTAGGTAGGACACACTAGCGAAGGATTTACTCGTCTCTCCCCTTCTAGTTCTATTCCCGATCTCACTGGAGATCATATCCTAAGCTCGATACCAACCGTGGCGCCCCCAAAATAGGTATACATCACATATTACGAGTTGTCAATACATGTGATACGAAACAACTACAACTTTATTATTACAATCAGTAAAAGTGAGTTTGAATACAAATATTATCTTCTAGACAATATCTATACTCAAATAAATCCTCATCACATTTATTGATACATTATTTTACAAAATGGTGAGGACTACTAAACAATTCTTTCTAAAACCTTCATTCCATACCCCGACTAAATACTATTTATATTCTCGCCTCCCGAGAAGAAAAATGGAACAAAAAGGAAAAGAGTGAGCTCAACTAGCTCGAGAAAGAATATTATGACTAAGATAATATACAACAAATTATCGTTAGTCTTCAACGAGGGGAAAAATCTAATAGGATACAATAGACAACAAATTTTAAATCAATATTCGCAGTGAAAATAATAATTCATAAGAAGAGTTAAGTAGAGAATGCAAACTACTATCTTCTATGTATGAATTTAAAAGTTCATCGCCTATCTTTTATCCTCAGTAACATCAATCAATATACATCCGGAATCAAATATTCATCTTTGCACTCTGAGGCCAAAGATATTCATCGATTAATCATGTTCATCTAAACACTTGTTCATCTTTGCACTACTGACAAAGATATTCTTGAAATCATTCATCTTTGCACTACGGGCCAAAGATATTCAATAATATCATCATTTAAGACTGAGGATGATGAAAAATATTTTTAAAGAAACGAATCCAGTGAAACAAAATGACAAGGATTAAGGATTAAGGATTCGTACTTTGTTTTATCTATGTTCAAACATACTTCAAAAATAATCATAGTGGTGTAAAATTCAAGAATGATCAAAACATAGATACAATCAAAGCTAGTATCCAGAATAGATATTTTGGACAAAAAGAAGAAATTTTATTTTTCGGTGAATAGTGCCGTATACGTGAATAGTAACTCCGACACCAAAAGATAGAAATTTCCAAAAAAACATCTTCACGCTTCATGAATAGTACTCGTGAATAGTAACTCGTGAATAGTAACTCATGAATAGTAACTCATGAATAGTAACCCCGACATGGAAAAGTTCCAAAAGTTTCAACCAATATTTCAGCATAATGATATTGAAGAAATAATATCATTTGAGAAGAAAATAACATCCTTACCTCGAAAGATCGAAGATTTCTAAATTGAAACAGGATATAAAGCTATGACTTGGACTTGCACCAGAGATAGCAATACTCAACGTATACTCAAAATACTCACAAGAATAAACTCGATAATATAGAGATAGAAAACTTGAGTTTAAATGTGATTTTCAATTCTAACCTAAGCACCTATTTATAGGAAATTGCTTAGAACACCAAAGCGAAAAATTTAATAAATTAATAATATAATTATATAAATTTCCTACACATGCCTAGAATCTGATTTCAGCCATCAAACACATTCCACATTCTAGAAAAGTAAGAAAAACGTTTTTCTAATTTTAAATATTTTAAACTTCCAAAAATCAATTATTTTGAACTTTGAACTTCAATAATTCATAATAAATAGCCCTTTCATCGTAAAATTCAATCTCACGTGTTTTTATAGGAAATTCAATTCTCTACAACTTTGCGGAAAGAAAGTTTTTCAAATTCCAAATAGAAATTGACCAAATCCACAAGCAGGCGATTTTACATGTTATATAATCAAATTTCACCGATAAATGGGGTCCACCGACATGTTTAACATGTTTTAAACATTTATTGCAACAAAAATACTCTTCCTCCTCAGTATACTCATATATCCCACGTTCGTTGTAAAAATATCACCATTATTATATTATTAACATATAATAATATATTTAAATGAATTATTTTATCGTAAAAAAGATAAAATTTCAATTTTCAACAATTGTCACAATAAAATTTTCTCCATCTATATCCACATAAAATCAATATTTTTCTCATCATATGTATCAATAATTAATTATTCACAAATAATATTACGAATCACAATATTGATGAACCGTGCGGTTCCAGGAAGATGGGGCTTTCCAATAAGAATTTCTTCTTCAAGGTAGCAATTAGGTGACCAAACCTCTCCTTAGATGAACTTTCTAGACATTGCCAATAATGTTATCTAATAATATTATTCAGGATAATATGAATTATTGCTTCGATAATGAAAATCTTGTGTAATGACAATTATTGAAACAACAATGAATATAAAATATCAACGCAACAATTATTAAATCAATAAAATCTTTGAATAATAATTCATCGTAACCATTATTGAGTAGTGCCTTCTTATGTAAGAATCAATAATTGGTGCAATACTGGTGCTACTCTTGTGTTTTAACCAATTTATATTTTAACAATGATAATCTGTAACAACCACGCCATTTTTTTAAACCACTTATATTTGTCGCTTTTCTTCATCCAATCGCTTTTTTAGTTATGGGGCCCACACATGGTCGCTACTGGCATTTATGCGAATATTCCCCAACAATACGAATATTCCACGACCAAACGAATATTCCCCAATAACAATGAATATTTTATAACCACTTGCTTATTTTGAAATATTTGCGTATTTTACCCCTAACTATCCACATTAATCAAATCAACCCTTACTATTTCAAAATAATAAATAGAGAAAATTAAATTTCATTAATAATAAGTTGGGGTCTTACACTAGCTCACTTATTAACTTGTTAAATCTGGATTCATCTAGAGGTTTTGTAAAGACATCAGCAAGTTGGTTTTCAGTAGGGATATATTGTAAAGATATAGTTCCATTTTGCATATGATCCCTAATGAAGTGATACCTTATTTCTATATGCTTAGTCCTAGAATGCATAACAGGATTATGAGTTATTGCAATTGCACATGTGTTATCACAGTGAATAGGTATGGATTTGAATTCAAACCCATAATCTGCTAGCTGATTTTTCATCCATAGGATTTGAGCACAGCAACTGCCAGCAACAATGTATTTAGCTTTTGCAATTGAAGTAGATACTGAATTTTGCTTCTTGCTAAACCAGGACACAAGTCTGTTTCCTAGCAATTGACAGGTGCCAGTGGTACTCTTTCTATTTATTTTGCAGCCTACAAAATCACCATCTGTGTATCCCGTTAGTTCAAATAAGGACTCCCTGGGATACCAAAGCCCCAAGTGAGGTGTACTCTTGAGATACCTGAAAATCCTCTTTACAGCAGTTAGATGAGATTCTTTAGGATTAGCCTGAAATCTAGCACAAATGCATGTTGCAAACATTATATCTAGTCTACTGGCAGTTAGATATAAAAGAGAGCCTATCATACCTCTGTATTGAGTTATATCAATACTTTTATCTTTTTCATCTTTGTCAAGTTTGGTTGCAGGAGCAATTGGGGTTTTCATGGGAGAAGCTGATTCCATGCCATACTTCTTAAGTAAGTCTTTAATGTACTTGGCTTGGTTTATGAAGATTCCTTCATCGATCGCTTTTTACTTGCGTACCAAGGAAGAAATTCAGCTCACCCATCATGCTCATTTCAAACTTGCTCTACATAAGCTTGGAGAATCTCTTGCATAACTTTTCATCAGTAGATCTAAAAATAATGTCATCAACGTATATTTGAATTAATAAGACTTTATCTTTATGCTTTCTAAGAAATTGTGTGGTACCTACTCTACCACTAGTGAACCCATTTTTAATAAGAAAGTTAGTTAGTGTTTCATACCATGCTCTAGGTGCTTGTTTAAGACCATATAAGGCGTTGTCTAATCTAAAGTCATAATTAGAAAGAGATGAATTGATGAAACCTGGAGGTTGCTCTACATAGACTTCTTCTTGAAGTTCACCATTCAAGAATGCACTTTTGACATCCATCTGAAAGACCTTAAATTTCATGTGAGCAACAAAGGCAAGGAATATTCTGATGGCTTCTAGTCTGGCAACAAGTGCAAATGTCTCATCGTAGTCAATGCCTTCTTCCTGAGAGTAGCCCTTAGCCACTAGTCTTGCCTTATTCCTGGTTATTACTCCATCTTCATCCATCTTATTTCTGAAGACCCACTTGGTTCCAATAACAGGATGATTCTTTGGTCTTGGTACCAATCTCCATACTTTGCTTCTTTCGAACTGATTAAGTTCTTCTTGCATGGCCTCTATCCAGTTGGGGTCTTCCATAGCATCCTCTATCTTCTTAGGTTCCATTTGTGATAGGAAGCTTAGATAAAAGCATTCATTTTGGGTGGCAGCTCTTGTTTTGACTCTTGCACTCGGATCTCCAATGATTAGATCTTGAGTGTGATCTCTTGCCCATTTGCTTCCTGTTGGGACATCTGATTTTATGCCTTCTTTTCTTAGATCTTCAAGATCTATTTCTTCTTCTTGGTGTGTAGGTTCGTTGTCTGGCATAGGCCTCTCTACGATCTCATTTCCTTGCTCAACGATTTCACTATCTGGCACTACGATTGTAGTGTTGAGCTCGACGACCTCGTTCGTAGTGTCTGAACTGTTGGTCGTAGTGTCTTGAGCACTGTTTTATCTAAGTTTGTCTCATCAAAGATGATGTGAATCGAGACTTCAACACTCAGTGTCTTCTTGTTAAACACTCTGTAGGCCTTACTGTCTGTGGCATATCCAAGAAAGATTCCTTCGTCTGACTTTGGTTGAAACTTTGTCAAGTACTGCTTTCCATTGTTGAGAATGTAGCATGCACAGCCGAAAACATGAAAGTAGCTGACACTTGGCTTTCTTCCTTTCCATAGTTCATAAGGAGTCTTCTTAATCGTAGAGTGTATGAGTGCTCTGTTCTGAGTGTAGCATGCAGTGTTGATAGCTTCTACCCAGAAGTATTCAGGCAGATGGGCTGCTGCTAGTAGAGTTCTTCCAGCCTCTATCAATGTCATGTTCTTTCTCTCAGCTACTCCATTTTATTGGGGAGTTCGTGGAGCTGAGAAGTTGTGACTAATGCCATTGTTTGTGCAGACTAGTCCATTTCTGAGAAGTCGAATTCTCTACCATGATCACTCCTTATAGCCTTGATTTTCTCTCCTTTCTCGTTCATCCTTTGAGGTTAGAAAGAACACCCATGTAAATCTGGTGTAGTCGTCGACTACGACCAGAGAGTATCTCTTTCCTCCAAGGCTCGTCGTTGGAATTGGCCCAAAAAGATCCATGTGTAGCAACTGCAGAGGCTTGTCAATTGAGTTGGCAGTTTTGCTCTTGAATGAGCTTCCGATCTGCTTTCCAAGTTGACAGGCATTGCACGACCTTTCTTTAACGAAGTTGAACTTGGGTAGGCCTGCAACTAGATCTTGTGAAGCTAATTTGGACATGTTTTTGAAGTTGAGATGAGATAATCTTCGATACCATAGCCAGCTCATTTCTTCAGATGCTTTAGCCAGAAAGCATATAGTCTCGTCTGAGCTTAGTTCCAAGGTGTACTGTGTAGACATTTCCTTCTCTTGTTTCAGTTAACTTTATAGCAGATGTCTTTCGATTGTCAGACTTGTCATTGATTGTTGAGGAATGTTACTTGATGACCCTTGTCGTTGAGTTGGCTAATGCTTAGATGGTTGTGTTGTAGTCCTTCCACATAGGCCACTTTGCTGAAGGATACTACACCATTTCTAGCTGAGCCATATCCTTTTGTCTTGCCAGAGTCGTTGTCTCCAAAGATGACCGAAGGACCCTCCTTCTCTATGTAGTTAGACAGAAGGGCTTTGTTCCCAGTCATGTGCCTTGAGCATCCACTGTCCAGATACCAGGTTGTGATCATGGAGCTCTTTTCCTGTAGTAACATTAAACCTTCATTCTGGTACCCATACTTGCATGGGTCCTACTTTGTTAGTGCCTTTGGGGACCCAAACCTGCTTTGATTTTGGATCTCATATGCATGGAATTATAATGAAATTTTGCAGCCTTGTGGCCAACTTTGTAGCACACAAAACATCTAATATGATGCATGTTTGTGTGTGTGTGGAAATTCTTCCTCCATTTGGACTTTTGTGGGTTATTGGTCATCCTACTGTTAAGCTGGTATTCCTTCTTCCACGTGTCCTTGTGTTTTATGATTTGTGAGGAGTATACCTTACCTCTACTATACCTTCCCAGTTGGTTCGTAGAGTTGATCTTACTGGACTCTACGATCCTTCGAGGTTGGTGAGTAGTGGCTGGGCTACTCTTCTTTTTTCTAAAACCTAGATCGGCATGAGATCCCTTTTTCCTAGGAATATGGATTAAATAAGCTGAGCAGGGTTTGACAGGTTCATCCTTCTGTGAGGATTTCATAAATATAATGCCTCTACTAAAACCTGAGGCATTATGAGTGTTAGTTTCCTTTACTTTTTCCACACATGGCTCTGAGGTAGATTCCCCAAAGCCTAACCTAGTTCTGTCAAAGACACTTCTCTGGCTAGTGATTAGGGAGTCCATGGATGAAGATGATTTATTCCATGTAGAGATTGTCTTTTCTAGATCCTCAATTTTAGAGGTTAGACTTGACTCTCTTTTTGCATTGAGCTCATTTGTTTGTTTCAAGAGCTTATTCTCAGCTTCAAGCTTGGAGAGAAATCAAGATCTTGAGAAGAACATTTCCAGTTCTTCTTGAACTTTTTCTCTCTCCTTTTGAAGAAGTGAATAGTCTTTAGATAGAACTCTAAACCACTTCATGTATTGATGCAGATCAGATGTTATGCCATGTAGTGCAGTTCTTAGGTCATCAATATCTACATTAGGAGAGTTGAAGTCAAATACCTCATCGATACTTACTTCATGTATGTTGGAGTTCTGTTTTTCTCTTGCATTTTTGGCCATCAAGCAAAGATTTGCCATTTGAGGATCTTCATCATCTCTAGATTCCGGAGTTGAGTCATTGTCTGAGTCACTCCACGATCCTCTAGCTACAAGGCTTTTGTCTTTTCTCTGAGGCCTTTTGTTGCCTTTGTATTCCTTCTTTGAATGTGATTTCTTCTTGAGTTCTTCTCTGAGAGGTTTGTTGCAGTTAGCAATGAAGTGGCCAGGTTTCTTGCAATTATAGCATAGGTCATTCATTTGCTCCTGACTGTTGTAGTTGCTGACTTTCTTTGGCTTGCTGGTTTTGCCTTGTCGCATGAATCTTCTGAGTCTTTTCACCAGAATTGCAAAGTCCTCATCATCATCTTTGTAAGACCCCAACTTATTATTAATGAAATTTAATTTTCTCTATTTATTATTTTGAAATAGTAAGGGTTGATGTGATTAATGTGGATAGTTAGGGGTAAAATACGCAAATATTTTAAAATAAGCAAGTGGTTATAAAATAATCATTGTTGTCGGGGAATATTCGTTTGGTCGTGGAATATTAAATCTTTGTCGAATAATATTAAATGACGGCAAGCAGCGACCATGTGGGACCCCATAACGAAAAGCGATTGGATGAAGAAAACGACAAATATAAGTTGTTTAAAAATAACAGGCGTAGTTATTCACAGATTAATCTTGTTAAAATACCCTATGGTTAAAACACACGAAGCTACATACATGATTGCACCAATTATTGATTCTTATGTAAGAAGGCCACTACTCAATAATGGTTACTGATAATTCTTATTCATATTTTATTGAGTTAATAATTCTTTGCGTTGATATTTTATATTCTTTGTTGTTTGAATAATTGTCATTACACAATTATTTTTCATTATCGAAGCAATAATTCATATTATCTGAATAATATTATTAGATAACATTATTGGCAATGTCTAGAAAGTTACGCTAAGGAGAGGTTTGAATCACCTAATTGCGGCCGCCAAGAAGAAGAAATTCTTATTGGAAAGCCCCTCTTTCTGGGAACTCACTGGTTGTCGATATTGTGATTCTGTAATATTATTTGAATAATTAATTATTGATTCATATGATGAGGAAAATATTGATTTTATGTGGATATAGATGGAGAAAATTTTTAAAATGACAATTGTTGAAAATTAATATTTTATCTTTTTCTGATAAAATAATTCATTTAAATATATTATTTTAATAATATATTAACGGTGATATTTTTAAAACGAATGTGGGATATATGAGTATACGAGGAGGAAGAGTATTTTTGTTGCAATAAATGTTTAAAACATGTTAAACATGTCGGTGGACCCCATTTCTTGACTGAAATTTGATTATAGCTTGTAAAATTGTCCGTATGTGGATTTCGGTCAATTTCTATTTGGAATTTGGAAAAACTTTCTTCTGCAAAGTTGTAGAGAATTGAATTTCCTATAAAAAAACGCGAGATTCGAATTTTCTGATAAAAGAGCTATTTATTGTGAATTATTGAAGTTCTGAAGTTCCGAAATAATTGATTTTTGGAAGTTTAAAATATTTTTAATTACAAAACGTTTTTTCCATTTTTGAAACTCATTTAACATGTGTTAGGGTGGCTGAGTTCAGATTCTTGGATGCGTGGGATGTGGTAGAAAAATTATAATATTAATTTATTAAATTTTCTACTTTGGTGTTACTAAGCAATTTCCTATAAATAGGGTCTTAGGTTAGAATTGAAAATCACACCGTAAACCCAAGTTTTCTCTCTATATTATCGAGCGTATTCTTGTGAGTATTTTGAGTATACTTTGAGTATTGTTAGACGGTGCAAGTTCCTTCAAAGACTATATACCCTAGATTCCAAATTAAAGTACTTAATCTTTCGAGGTAAGGGATGTTATTTTCTTCTCAAATGATATTATTTCTTCAATATCATTATGCTGAAATATTGGTTGGAACTTTTTATCAAATTTGGAACTTTTTCATGTCGGGGTTACTATTCATGAGTTACTATTCACGAGTTACTATTCATGAGTTACTATTCACGAGTTACTATTCACGAGTACTATTCATGAAGCGTGAAGATGTTTTTTTTGGGAAATTTTTATCTTTTGGTGTCGGAGTTACTATTCACGTATACGGCACTATTCACCGAAAAATGAAAATTTTTCTTTTTGTCCAAAATATCTATTCTGGATACTAGCTTTGATTGTATCCATGTTTTGATCATTCTTGAATTTTACACCACTATGATTATTTTTGAGGTATTTTTGAACATGGATAAAACAAAGTACGAATCCTTAATCCTTAATCCTTGTCATTTTGTTTCAATTGGATTCGTTTTTTTAAAAATTTTTCATCATCCTCGGTCTTAAATGATGATATTATTGAATATATCTTTTGGCTCAGTGAGTGCAAAGATGAATGATTTCTGAAGAATATCTTTGGTAGTAGTGCAAAGATGAGCAGTGTTTAGATGAACATGACCATTAATCGATGAATATCTTTGGGCACAGAGTGCAAAGATGAATATTTGATTCGGATGTATATTGATTGATGTTACAGGATAAAAGATAGAAGATGAACTTTTAAATTCATACATAGAAGATAATAGTTTGCATTCTCTACTTAACTCTTCTAATGAATTATTATTTCCGCTACGAATATTGATTTAAAATTTGTTGCCTATTGTATTCTATTAGATTTTTCCCTGTTGAAGACTAACGGTAATTTGTTGTATATTATCTTAGTCATAATATTCTTTACTTGGGCTAGTTGAGCTCACCCTTTTCCTTTTGTTCCATTTTTCTTCTCGGGAGGCGAGAATATAAGCGAGTGCAGTCGGGGTATGGAATGAAGGTTTTAGAAAGAATTGTGTAGTAGTCCTCACCATTTTTGTAAAATAATGTATCAATAAATGTGATGAAGATTTATTTGAGTATAGATATTGTCTAGAAGATAATATTTGTATTCAAACTCACGCTTTCTTGTTGTAATAATAAAGTTGTAGTTGTTTGATTACCATGTATTGATAACTTTCGAGAATAGGTGATGTATACCTATTTTGGGGCGTCATGATTAGTATCGAGCTTAGGGATATGATCTCATGGCGGAGATCGGGAATAAAACTAGGAAGGAGAGACGAGTAAATCCTTCGCTAGTGTGTCCTACCTAAGCTTATTTTTTTAGTTGGTCGAGATATAAGGATATTATGTGATATATTGATTTTCTTAATTAACCCTTGTTTTATAACGATGATTTGAGAATGTCTCACCGAGAATATTAACAATGGAAATGAGACCGTGGTGGCGCTTTGTACTCACCAACGAGGAGAACGTCTGCAACAGTCGTGAAATGTTCCTCCCGTGAACAACACCACCATTCTTGCAGATGATGAGCGAGGGATGTTTAGAAGTTTTTGCGCTTCATGCAAAATCGCATTTAGGGAGACTCGTGTTCAAAATCTGAGGAAATGATAGCAATTCATGGGTTGTCACAACCAAGCAGCTTCAAAGAGTTGGGACCACGAATTTAAGGGAAAGCCGATCCGATCATGGCGGAAACATGGGTCAAGCAAATTACCAAGATATTCGATGTCTTGGGATGCACGGAGGAACAGAGGTTCCATTCGCCACCTTTATGTTCCGTGGCGAGGCGGCACTCTTTGGTGGGAGTCGTGAAGCGTACCATTCGTACTTTTCGGCATGTTTTGGGAGGCGTTTGAAAGCTATTTAATGACAAATACTTTCCTAAAAGTGTTAAATCATGAAGGAAGTGGAGTTCATCGATTGGAACAAAACAACATGGCGGTGTCTCGATCACGAGGCAAAGTTTGAGAGTTATCCAGACCTCATTTGGTGGAGAATGAGGAGCGTATGATGATGTTTACGAGAGGTTTGAAACCGGCGTACGTCGATATCTCATTTCTCATAAATTTTTCTCTCTATTCAGGATGTTGTAAATGAGGCTCAATTATTAGAGCGAGATAACAAGTACGGTCAACCGAGGACCACAACCGAGGATCGTACCGAGATAGCGATCAATGTAATAACGATAACCACGGAGAAAGAAGAATACGAGACAAAGGCGGTAACCACTCTGGTGGTAATCGTGGCCATGAAAATAGAAGAAGCGAGTCGGGAGGAGATTTTAAAAGAGAGAGATTCAACAACGACCATTTGAAGACGTCGGCCACCAAGAGCAACTAGTTCCAGGGAGGAGAAAGACCACCGGTCGTATGTTACAAATTCGGGAAAGAGGGACATATCACCCAAACCGCCCTAGCAGTTCAAGGTATGCTATAATTGTGGAAAGGAAGGACATATCGCTTCGAGATTGAGCGGTAATGAAACCTAGTTCAGTGAGGACGGTGACTCAAAAGATCGTCCCGAGAAAAGTCAAAGTCAACGATTCCGGAAGAGCGTTTGTTGTGGTGGGTCATAATGCGAGGAACCCAAACGAGGTGATCACGGGTAAGCTATTTATAAATTTTGCAAAGTTTATACCTTACTTGATCTGGGGTGCTACCCATTCATTTATCTCTCTCGCCTTGTGCTCAATGTTTAAACTTGACTTCGGAGAAATTAGACTTTGACCTATCTCGTGGAAACTCTCCGTTAGGAGAAACTTTCATCACATCCACTGCTTATAAATCTTGTTTGATTCAAGTTGGCACCATCACCTTACACCGCTGACCTTATCTCTTTAAAGATACTTGCTTTTGATGTGATTTTAGGGATTGATTGGTTAACTACTCATCATGCCAAAATTGATTGTTTTCGTAAGGTTGTTAGTTTTCATATTCTTAACCAACCTGTTGTAATGCGAATTCAAGCAACTAAACCATTAAAATCAATCATTTGTCATATCTAATCATAAAGCTATTCGTTTATTGAAAAACGGATGTCAAGCTTTCTTAGCCCATGTTATGGATTTGAATAAAGACACGTCAAATTTGAATAATATTCCTGTTGTTATTGACTTTCCGACGTATTTCCCAAGAACTTCCCGATCTACCCCCGAGCGTGAAGTTGAATTCTTTATTGATCTTGAACTCGGTACAAAGCCCATTTCTAAAACCCAATATCGAATGGCTCCTATTGAACTTGAGGAGTTAAAGGTCCAACTACGAGAATTGTTGGACATCGGTTTCATTCGTCCTAGTACATCTCCTTGGGGTGCTCTGTTTTATTCTGCATGTAAGAAAAAGACGGGAGTATGCGACTTTATTATTGACTATCGGAATTGAACCATGTCACCATCAAGAATAGGTATCCTCTACCTCGTATTGATGACTTGTTTGACCCGATTCTGAGGGGCACAATTCTTTTCAAAAATCGATCTTAGCTTACGGATATCATCAATGAAGATTAGAACCGAGGATATTCCAAAGACGACCTTTAGAACTTCGATGCGGGCATTATAAATTCTTAGTCATGTCTTTCGGATTGACTAATGCTCCTGCTGCTTTCATGGATATGATGAACCAGAGTATTCAAGGAATATTTGGATCGGTTCGTTGTTGTCTTTATTGATGACATCCTTATATATTCCAAAAGTCGTGAAGATCATGAGCACCATTTGAAGCTGGGTACTCCAAAGGCTTTGTGAAAACCAACTATATGCCAAATTGAAGAAATGCGAGTTACGGCTTGAGGAAGTAGCATTCCTTGGGCACGTGGTGTCGAAACATGGAGTATCTGTTGATCCGTGAAGATTGAAGCAATACAAAGTTAGAGCAACAAAAAGTCGGTGTGATCAAGTCACGTAGCTATTTGGGCTTAAATGGTTATTATCGGAGATTCGTGGAAGGATTTTCTAGAATCGCTACTCCATTAACTTCGGCTAACTTCGGAAGGATACAAAATTCGTTTGGAGTGAAGAATGCGAGAAGAGTTTCCAAGAGCTTAAGAGGAGACTTATTTCTATTTTGTTCTAACAATACCATCTGGTTCGGATGGATTTGTTATCTATAGCGATGCTTTAGGCAAAGGGTTAGGATGTGTTCTCATGCAACGTGGGAAAGTCATAGCCTATGCCTCGCGACAACTTAAAGAGTATGAGAGGAATTATCCTACTCATGATCTAGAGTTAGCAAAGAACAATGATCGCTTTAAGCTTAAAGATATGGAGGCACTATCTATATGGGGAGAAAGTGGAGATATATTCGGACCATAAAAGCCTTAAATATTTCTTCACTCAAAAGAACTTAACATGCGGCGTGATGACGTTGGCTCGAGCTATTGAAAGACTACGACCACACTATTCAATACCATCCTGGAAAAGCGAGCGTGGTAGGTACGCGTTGAGTAGAAGATCATATCAGCGAGGAGCGAGTGCGATGATGTCAAGTATACGACAGAGCCAACTTTAATAGGAAAAGTTAAGGTTGCTCCAGCCGTCGACCGGGTGATGCGTATGAAGAAGAAAGTACAAGAAGGAGCTATTAGGAAGCGAGAATTGATGAAGAAGGAATACTTGAGTCCACTCTAGACTTTATGTTCCTAACGACTACGATTTGAAGTACAAGATTATGATGGAAGCACACAATACACCATTTGCAATCCATCTCGGAAGTACTAAAATGTATCGTGATCTTGACATACATTTTGGTGGAACAATATGAAGAGAGAGATTGCAAAGTTTATCTCAATGTGTTTAACTTGTTAACGTGTAAAGGTGGAACATCCGGTACCTAAGGGTCCGCTGCAACCACTTGAGATTCTGAAATGGAAGTGGGAACACATTACCATGGATTTCATTCGGGGTCTTCCTACGGTTTCTCGTGGCATCAATGCTATTTGGGTTATTGTTGATAGATTAACCAAGTCTGCTCATTTCTTGCCGATACGGAGACTTATTCACTTGAACGTCTTGCTAGTATGTGCGTGAATGAGATTGTGAGGTTGCATGGCATGCCTGTATCCATAGTTTTGGATCGTGACCCAAGATTCACTTCAAGATTTTGGGTTAGCTTGCAAAAAGCTAGCTATGAGCGCAGATTGATTATCTGGTCGGCATACCATCCCCAAACGCAGACGGACAATCGAGAGGACTATTCAAACTCTTGAAGATCTATTAAGACTCGTGTCCTAGACTTCAAGGGCGGTTGGGATAAGTATTTACCATTGGTGGAATTCTTCTACAACAACAGTTATCGATAGTATAGGTGTGGCTCCATTTGAAGCATTATATGGACGAAAGTGTCGCTTCCAATATGTTGGGATGAGGTGGGTGAAGCAACATTGTTGGGACCCGAGTTAAATACGTATGACTCACTACAAAAGATCCAAATGATTCGACAACGATACAAACGGCACAAGATCGACAAAAAGAGTTATGCGGATGTTCATCGAAAGAACGTGGAATTTAGTGTAGGGGATCATGTATTGTTGCGAGTTGCTCCATGGAAGGGAGTTACAAGATTTGGGAAGAGAGGAAAGCTCAATCCACGATTTATTGGTCCATTTCAAATTCTTGACCGAGTAGGAAATGTAGCCTATAGACTCGCGTTACCTCCGAAAGTATGTCTCGTGTTCATAATGTGTTTCACATATCTGTATTTAAATAAATATGTGAAAGACCCGAATCACGTTATAGAGTTAGAACCGGACGAGATAGCCAAGACTTAACGTGTGAGGAGGTACTGTCCAAGATTTTGGATAGAAAGGAGCATGTCCTATGCTGAAAAGGTCATACCACAAGTTAAAGTTTTGTGGAGGAATCATGCTATAGAGGAAATGACACGGGAATTGGAAACAAAATGAAAGCGAGGTATCCTCACCTTTTCAAAACACCGTATCGTCGTCCAATTTCGAGGACGAAAATTTCATAAGGAGGAAGGTTGTAAGACCCCACTTATTATTAATGAAATTTAATTTTCTCTATTTATTATTTTGAAATAGTAAGGGTTGATGTGATTAATGTGGATAGTTAGGGGTAAAATACACAAATATTTCAAAATAAGCAAGTGGTTATAAAATATTCATTGTTGTCCGGGAATATTCGTTTGGTCGTGGAATATTAAATCTTTGTCGGGAATATTAAATGCGACGGTAGCGACCATGTGTGGGCCCCATAACGAAAGCGATTGGATGAAGAAAGCGACAAATATAAGTTGTTTAAAAATAACTTGGCGTGGTTATTCTGCAAGTTAATATTGTTAAAATACCGGTGGTTAAAACACGATTAGCACTACCGGTATTGCACCAATTATTGATTCTTACGTGAAGAAGGCACTACTCAATAATGGTTACGATAATTACTTTTCGATTATTTTATTGAGTTAATAATTGCTTGCGTTGTTATTTTATATTCTTTGTTGTTTCAATAATTGTCATTACACGATTATTTTCATTATCGAAGCAATAATTCATATTATCTGAATAATATTATTAGATAACATTATTGGCAATGTCTAGAAAGTTACGCAAGGAGAGGTTTGGTCACCTAATTGTGCGCCAAGAAGAAGAAATTCTTATTGAAAGCCCCTCTTCCTGAGGAACCGCACGATTGTCAATATTGTGATTCTGTAATATTATTTGTGAATAATTAATTATTGATTCATATGATGAGGAAAATATTGATTTTATGTGGATATAGATGGAGAAAATTTTAAAATGACAATTGTTGAAAATTAATATTTTATCTTTTCCGATAAAATAATTCATTTAAATATATTATTTTAATAATATATTAACGGTGATATTTTACAACGAATGTGGGATATATGAGTATCTGAGGAGGAAGAGTATTTTTGTTGCAATAAATGTTTAAAACATGTTAAACATGTCGGTGGACCCCATTTCTTGACTGAAATTTGATTATAGCTTATAAAATTGTCCGTATGTGGATTTCGGTCAATTTCTATTTGGAATTTGGAAAAACTTTCTTACGTAAAGTTGTAGAAATTGAATTTCCTATAAAAAGTCGCGAGATTCAATTTTCTGATAAAAGAGCTATTTATTGTGAATTATTGAAGTTACGAAGTTCAAATAATTGATTTTGGAAGTTTAAAATATTTTTAATTACAAAACGTTTTTTCCATTTTGAAACTCATTTAACATGTGTTAGGGTGGCTGAGTTCAGATTCTTGGATGCGTAGGAAGTTGTAGAAAAATTATAATATTAATTTATTAAATTTTCTACTTTGGTGTTCTAGCAATTTCCTATAAATAGGTGCTTAGGTTAGAATTGAAAATCACACCGTAAATCAAGTTTTCTCTCTATATTATCGAGCGTATTCTTGTGAGTATTTTGAGTATACTTTGAGTATTGTTAGACGGTGCAAGTTCCTTGACCTTATACGGTATTCCAAATTAAAGTACTAATCTTTCGAGGTAAGGGATGTTATTTTCTTCTCAAATGATATTATTTCTTCAATATCATTATCTTTGAAATATTAGTTGGAATTTTTATCAAATTTGGAACTTTTTCATGCTCGGGTTACTATTCATGAGTTACTATTCACGAGTTTACTATTCATGAGTTACTATTCACGAGTTACTTATTCACGAGTACTATTCATGAAGCGTGAAGATGTTTTTTTTTTGGAAATTTTTATCTTTTGGTGTCGGAGTTTACTATTCACGTATCGACACTATTCAATCGAAAAATGAAAATTTTTCTTTTTGTCAAAATATCTATTCGGATACTAGATTTGATTGTATCCATGTTTTGATCATTCTTGAATTTTACACCACTATGATTATTTTTGAGGTATTTTTGAACATGGATAAAACAAAGTACGAATCCTTAATCTTTAATCCTTGTCATTTTGTTTCATTTGGATTCGTTTCTTTAAAATATTTTCATCATCCTCGATCTTAAATGATGATATTATTGAATATCTTTGGCTGTAGTGCAAAGATGAATGATTTCTGAAGAATATCTTTGGTAGTAGTAGCAAAGATGAGCAGTGTTTAGATGAACATGACCAATGATGAATATCTTTGGCACGTGGTGCAAAGATGAATATTTGATTCGGATGTATATTGATTGATGTTATAGGGATAAAAGATAGACGATGAACTTTTAAATTCATACATAGAAGATAGTAGTTTGCATTCTCTACTTAACTCTTCTAATGAATTATTATTTCCTCTGCGAATATTGATTTAAAATTTGTTGTCTATTATATTCTATTAGATTTTTCCCTGTTGAAGACTAACGGTAATTTATTGTATATTATCTTAGTCATAATATTCTTTACTGGGCTAGTTGAGCTCACCCTTTTCCTTTTTGTTCCATTTTTCTTCTCAGGAGGCGAGAATATAGCGAGTGCAGAGGGGGTATGGAATGAAGGTTTTAGAAAGAATTGTTTAGTAGTCCTCACCATTTTGTAAAATAATGTATCAATAAATGTGATGAGGATTTATTTGAGTATAGATATTGTCTAGAAGATAATATTTGTATTCAAACTCACGCTTTCTTGTTGTAATAATAAAGTTGTAGTTGTTTACGTACCATGTATTGACAACTCGTAATAGGTGATGTATACCTATTTTGGGGGCGTCACAATCTTCATCATAGTCAGAATCAACTTTAGTGTTGACTTTAGAGGTGTTTTTAGTTTCTTTGAGAGTAACACCTTTATCCTTCTTTCTTCCTTTAGACAATGTTTCTGCTCGTTGTGTCAGCTCCAGTTCGTATGTGAGGAGGTTGTCATATAACTGTTGAATAGTCATTTCATGTAGATTCTTTGATTTTCTAATGGCAGTGGTTTTGGCATCCCATTTTCTTGGTAAGGCTCTCATGAACTTTATGATTAGATCTTTGTTTGGATAGATCTTTCCATAGGCTCGTAGAGAGTTGAGCAGAACATTGAATCTCTCGTATGTGGCCGTGACGTTCTCTCCTTGGACGTGTGCAAACATCTCATATTGCTGAGTCAAGAGAGATTGTTTGTTTTCTCTGACTTCTTCTGTTCCTTCATGCATGATGAGTAATGCTTCCCAAACTCCTTTGCTGTTTTGTAGTTGACCACGTTTTCAAACATATCATCTTCTAAGGATTGGAATAAGATGTTCTTGGCCTTTTTGTCGAGCTGGACAGCTCTCTTCTCATTTTCTGTCCATTCTCCTTTGACCTTGATCTGTATTCTGTTTGGGTCGTCTGTAGTTGGTGCAAGCTTTGTAGGAACGTAGGGCCCATTTTGAACAGTTTCAAATAGATCTTCATATATTGAATCCATGTAAGCTTGCATCTTAACCTTCCAGTTAGCGAATTTATCTTTGTTGCACATAGGTGGCTTCACGCCTCCCTCCGATCTTTGATTAAGCTTGGTAAGTGTGCCATTGGATCTACTCAAGCTTTGTAGGCTATATAATAGAACACGCTTTCTGATACCAATTATTAGTTCCCGGAGGCACAATAGTTATCTAGAAAGGGGGGGGGGGTTGAATAGATATTAAAAACTTTTCTTTGTATTAAGACAGTTTTGATAATGATTTTAAGCACAGCGGAATTAAGATTCCTTTGAGATCCCTTTTAGATAATGAGTTAATGAAAGTGAGGTAGTTATAGCAGTTATAACAAGAATGAAATAGACACAGTTGTTTTTAAGTGGTTCAGAGCACTTAAAGCTCCTAGTCCACTCTTCTACTCCTCGAGTAGGAAATCCACTAAGGATGTCTTTTACACTTTTTGAATCTCACAGATTCCTTCTAGACCAGCAGTCTAGGCACTTCTTAGTTCACTCTTGAACTCTGCAAGTCCAGCAGACTTGGTTCTTCACAGTTCACTTAGAACTCTTCAAGTCCTTCTTACTTGGAACTCTTACTTCAGTTGATTGGTAGTTGTTGAGTTCGTGATTGATGCTACTCAGTTGTAATTAAGCACTTGTTCGAAAGAACTAAGTAGCTGAGCAAGCTTCCTCTTTTTCTCAGATCGTAGAGTTGAGCGTTGAGTGTTCTTGTGTGTTTTTGTTTAATGCTTGTTTAATCTATCATCTGCATATGTTCTGCATATATGTGATCCTTGAAATCTATCCGTTGAGGCCATTTGTTGAAGCATTAAATGCGTTTGACATTTTTGAACTTTGATGGAGACTTTTCTGCACACCTTCTGAATTGCATTCTGGCCCACTGACACAGCAGACTGCTTTCTCACCTAACACCTGAAAAGGTGTTTTTCCTTTGTCCTATGGTCCTTTCCTTAGCTTTTTGAATACGTTCCTTTTGTTGAATACTAAGGATATCTTTTGTACCGTTGGGACTGGTGAGGACTTCAACGTTTCAAAACCATTCCACATTTGTTAGAATTTGCCTCCAAACAAAAGTAGGGCTCGATGCTTCTGACACAAGGCAGATGATACTCTACGATCCATATCGTGGTGTCTTGTCACATTAGTGCTTGGTCTGAAGAGAACACTACGATCTCTCTCAAGGATTAACACACTACGATCTTCACTTGCTCGTCTTGCAGACTCTACATTTCCGGGAGCACACTACGATCTCAGAGTTAGCTTCGGCAAACGTCTGGATCACTCTACGATTTCTGGAGAGGCCTTTCAAGGAAGATACACTACGATCTTCTAAGCTCTACGACCATGCCTTAGCTTCTGCAATCTGTTGATCAACTCAATAGACTGCAATTCTTTTCAAGGCCTATCTATTCCTTTCAAGTCATAGATCAGCCTAACATCTTTAATCTCTTTATCTATACATTCGTTTATAGAATGATGAACATTAAAAGCTAAGATCAACCTAACAATTTTGATCTATCACCAAGTCCTTGTACATATATTCCTTGAAGGACTTTACATATAATCATGAGCATTTACTTTAAACATTAAATTAAAATATGCATTCTTCCAACACAAGTAATTGAGTAATCAAGCCCAATGAATTATGTATTTAAGCCCAAGTCAAGGCCCAACGTTAAGTTTAATTAAGCTCGATCCAAGAAACCGAACCGTGGATCGAATCGTTGGGTCACCGAATGGGTAAAACCCATGGGGCAACCCATGGGGATGACCCATGGGCATGTGGGTTGGCCACTTGGTGGCCAAGTAAAGTAACCTACTTGATCACCAAGTAATTTACTGGTGAGAAATAAGTGAATAGTAAGGAGGTGGGAAGAAAGACCATAATGCCCTCCATTTGAGTTTCCTATAAATAGAAGGCTTAAGTTGGTTATTTGTGGATTTCCAAGAGTTGTCCAAATTATATTGAGAGAGAGAAAGAGCTAGGAACAAGCAATCATCTCATTTTGAAGCAAAACATTAGAAGTTTTATCAAGAACACAAAGATCGGAAAGGTAATATTCCATTAATGTTAGTTTCCATCCTTTTTGATTTCTTTGTTATAAAGAATCATAAATTGGTGGAGCATGCCTCTTAAGGAGGAATAAGGATGGCTTGTAATGAGTAAAACATTTATAAGTCATGTGTAAATAGAAATCGTAAGGGTTTACGTAAGTTTAACCCGTAGAGATTATTGAATAATGAATTTGGTTGTTGATGGACAAATTAAAAACCATCACTATTAGAATATGTGCATCTTGCTTGGTTAGGATGTAGATATGAGATCAATAGAGTTGTTCCATTTGATTTGGCATATAGAACACTAGTAACGAAGTTATGGCGAATATTACGGAAATAAACGTTAAACGTCGAAAACGTAGAAATTCCGGATTAGTAGTCGAAAGTTGCCGTGTGACTTGAAAACATTAGTTTTTAATGTCAACACGTGAGATAGGGTATTTAAGAGTTGTGGACTCAAGAATCATCGGATTCTGACTTAAAACGAAGAAAATGAGTATTGAACGCTCGAAAGCGTTTAACGAACGCTCGATAATGAACTTAGAAGTCAATTTTGAGTTAACGTATTCAAAATTGTAAAATTCTTATATGAACGCGTAGAGTATGTAATTTATGAGTTGTAGGCTATTGAACGTAGTGCAAAGATGAACAGGTGTTTAGATGAATATGACCGACTGATTAATATCTTTGGTCCGTAGTGCAAAGATGAATATTTAATTCCAGATATATATTGATTGATGTTATAGGGATAAAATATCGACGATGAACTTTTAAATTCATATATAGAAGATAGTAGTTTGCATTCTCTACTTAACTCTTCTAATGAATTATTATTTCATTGCGAATATTGATTTAAAATTTGTTGTCTATTGTATTCTATTAGATTTTTCCTGTTTGAAGACTAACGATAATTTGTTGTATATTATCTTAGTCATAATATTCTTCTCGGGCTAGTTGAGCTCACCCTTTTCCTTTTTGTTCCATTTTTCTTCTCGGGAGGCGAGAATATAAGCGAGTACGCAGTCGGGGTATGGAATGAAGGTTTTAGAGAGAGTTGTTTAGTAGTCCTCACCATTTTTGTAAAATAATGTATCAATAAATGTGATGAGGATTTATTTGAGTATAGATATTGTCTAGAAGATAATATTTGTATTCAAACTTACGCTTTCTTGTTGTAATAATAAAGTTGTAGTTGTTTACGTACCATGTATTGACAACTTCGTAATGGGTGATGTATACCTATTTTGGGGCGTCACGGTTGGTATCGAGCTTAGGATATGATCTCCAAGGCGGAGATCGGGGAATTGAACTAGGAGGGAGAGAGCAGTAAATCCTTCGCTAGTGTGTCCTACCTAAGCTTATTTGTTAGTTGGTTAGTATATAGGGATATTATGTGATATATTGATTTCCTTAATTAACCCTTATTTTATGACAAGATTTGAGAATGTCGATCGAGAATATTAATGGAGAAAAATGAGACCGTGGAGATGCACAGACTTACCAACGAGGAGAGCGTGCAAACAGTTGGCATGTACCTCCCGTGAACAACACCACTGAAAGCGGATGATGAACGAGGGATGTTTAGAAGTTTTTGCGCTTTATGCAAAATCGATTTAGGAGACTCGTGTTCAAAATATAGGAAGAAATGATAGCAATTTACTGGTGGTCACAACCAAGCGATTCAAAGAGTTGGGACCACGAATTGAGGCGGATCCGGATCCGATTAAAGCGAGACGGCGTGGTCAAACAAATTACTAAGATATTTGATGTCTTGGGATGCACGGAGGAACGAAAGTTCCATTCGCTACTTTTATGTTCCGTGGCGAGGCGGACATCGGTGGGAATCAGGTGAAGCGTACCCATCGCACTTTCGGCATGTCGTGGGAGACGTTTGAAAAATGGGTTCAATGACAAGTACTTCCACGAAAGTATTAAATCATATGAAGGAAGTGGAGTTTATTAGATGGAGCAAAAATAACATGACGGTGTCCCAAAGACGAGGCGAAATTCGCGGAGTTATCGAGTTTGCACCTCATTTGGTGGAGAATGAGGAACGAATGACGCAGAGATGTTTCGAGAGGTTTGAAACCCGCATACGTCGATATCTCATTTCTCATAAATTTTCTCTCTATTCGGATGTTGTCAACGGGGCTCGGTTGTTAGAAGCGAGATAACGAGTACGTTCAACCGAGGGACCATAACCGAGATCATCATCAAGAAGATAGCGATCATCGAATAACGATAACCACGGAGAAAGAAGAATACGGACAAAGGCGGTAACCACTCTGGTGGTAATCATGGCCATGAAAATAGAAGAAGCGAGTGGGAGAGATTTTAAAAGAGGAGATTCAACAACGACCATTTGAAGACGCGTCGCGTCGATGTAACTAGTTCCAGGAGGAGAAAGACCACCGGTCAGTATGTTACAAATCTGGAAAAAGAAGGACATATCACCAAACGCCCTAACAGTTTAAGGTATGCTATAATTGTGGAAAAGAAGGACATATCGCTTCGAGATTATGCGATATCGAAACCCAGTCCAATGAATGGTGACTCAAAAGACCGTCCCGAAAAGTCAAAGTCAACGATTCTAGAAGAGCGTTTCATCGTGGTAGAATTAAAATGCAAGGAACCCGAACGAAGTTAGCACGTGTTAGTTAATTATAAATTCTTGCAAGTTTATACCTTACTAGAATCTGGGTTCTACCCATTCTTTTATCTCTCTTGCTTGCGCTCAACGTTTGAACTTGACTACGGAGAAATTAGACTTTGACCTATTTATGGAGACTCCGTTAGGAGAAACTTTCATTACATCCGTTGTTTAGAAATCTTGTTTGATCCAAGTTGGCACCATCACATTACCTGTTGACCTTATTTATTTAAAGATACTTGCTTTTGATGTGATTTTAGGGATTGATTGGCTAACTACTCATCATGCCAAATTGATTGCTTTTGTAAGGTTGTTAGTTTTCATATTCCTAAGCAACCTGTTATTCGAATTCAAGCAATCAAACCATGGTAATCAAACATTTTCATATCAAGCCATGAAGTCATTCGTTTATTACGGATGTCAAGTTTTCTTAGTCCATGTTATGGATTTGAATAAAGACACGTCAGATTTGAATAATATTCCTGTTGTTATTGATTTTTCCTGACGTATTTCCTGAAGAATTTCTTGGCTTACTCCCAAAGACTGATATTAAATTTTGTATCGACTTTGAACCCTAAGACAAAACTCATTTCTAAAATCTCATATCGAATGGCTCTATTGAACTTCGAGAGTTAAAAATTCAACTATAAATTTGGTACTGAGCCTTTATCTGGTGACTTCTTTTGTGGAATGCACCGGCTGCACTCTCTCGTAGGGGACACCATATTCGTGCGATAGTAAAGCGATAGGTGTCATTGTAACGTCTATCCAAGGTTGGGATATGAGTCACGATTGAGAACAACCTAAGCTCGGTAATCGAAATACGTAGCTTTCTAGGCTTAGTTGGTTATTATCGGAGATTCGTTGAAGGATATTCTCGAATCGCTATTCCATTAACGCAGCTGACTCGTAGAGATACAAAATTCGAATGGAGAAAGGAATATGGGAAGAGCTTCGAAGAACTCAAGAGGAGACTCATTTCAGCACATGTTCTGACCATGCCATCCTGGAAAAGCGAACGTGGTGTGTTGAGTAGAAGATCGTATACAAGTACGAGTACGATATTGTCAAAGACTCATTTCGTATAATTTACAAATAATAGAGATGGAGATGAAAACTCTAGTTACCCACGTGATGATATACTGAGTATAATCGACTTTAATCGATAAAGTTAAAGTCGTTCAAGCTACACAATCGGGGTGATGAATTTGAAGAAGGAGGTGCGAAGTTGTTATTTCAAAAGCAAGAATCGGTGAGGTGAGGAAAGCTCAAACCTTGATTTATTAATCCATTTGAAATTCTCGATTGAATAGGAACCGTGGCCTATAGACTCGCTTTTATCGCCAAGTATGGCGGCGTGTTCATAACGTTTTTCACGTGTCGATGTTACGTAAATATGTGGATGACTGAACCACGTCATTGAGTTAGAATCGGACGAGATAGCCAGAAGACTTAACGTCACGAGGAGGTACTGTCAAGATCTTGGATAGGAAAGAACATATCCTATGTCTGAGGTTATACCACAAGTTAAGGTTTTGTGGAGAAACCATGCTATTGAGGAAATGACACGGGAGTTGGAAACGAAATGAAAGCGAGGTATTCTCATCTTTTGAAACACAGTGTATCGTCGTCCAATTTCGAGGACGAAATTTCATAAGGATGGGAGGTTGTAAGACCCCAAGTTATTAATAAATGAAATTTATTTTCCTCTATTTATTATTTTGAAATAGTAAGGGTTGATTTGATTAATGTGGATAGTTATGGGTAAAATACGCAAATATTTGAATAAGCAGTGGTTATAAAATATTCATTATTGTCGGGGAATATTACGTTTGGTCGTGGAATATTAAATACTTATCGGGGAATATTAAATGCGACGACAGCAGATCTTTTGTGGGCCCCATAACGGAAAGAAATTGGATGAAGAAAACGACAAATATAAGTTGTTTATAAATAATTGGCGTAGTTATTCTTTAATCTCTTGTTGGAATACCGGTGGCTAAAACACACTAATATCGCGTTGTTGAGCAAGAGAGCACTGCAGGTATTGCACCAATTATTGATTCTTACGTAAGAAGGCACTTTACTCGATAATTATTACGATAATTACTTATTCGATATTTTATTTTATTGATTCAATAATTGCTGCATTGATATTTTATATTACTGTTGTTTCAATAAATTGTCATTACACAATATTTTTCATTATCGGAGCAATAATTCATATTATCTGAATAATATTATTGGATAACATTATTGGCAATGTCTAGAAAGTTCTGTCTAAGGAGAGGTTTGGTCACCTAATTGCGCGCCAGTAAGGAGAGATCCTTATTGGAAAGCCCCTCTTTCCTGGGAACGGCCTGGTTGCCAGTACTTGTGATTCTGTAATATTATTTGTGAATAATTAATTATTGATTTATATGATGAGGAAAATATTGATTTTATGTGGATATAGATGGAGAAAATTTTTAATGTGACAATTGTTGAAAATTAATATTTCATCTTTTTCTCGATAAAATAATTCATTTAAATATATTATTTTAATAATATATTAATGGTGATATTTTACAACGAATGTGGGATATATGAGTATACGAGGAGGAAGAGTATTTTTGTTGCAATAAATATTTAAAACATGTTAAACATGTCGGTTGGACCCCATTTATTATTTGAAATTTGATTATAGCACATGAAATCGTCTGTTTGTGGATTTGGTCGAATTTACATTTGGAATTTGGAAAAACTTTCTTACGCAAAGTTGTAGAGAATTGGATTTCCTATAAAAACACGCTAGATTCGAATTTTTCTGATAAAAGAGCTATTTATTATGAATTATTGAAGTTCAAGCTCAAAATAATTGATTTTTGGAAGTTTTAATTATTTATATCAACAAAATGTTTTTATTGTTTTGGTTGGCCCCCATGTGTTGTAAACATGCTGATTTCAGAGTCTTGGTTGGCGTAGGAATATATATATAATATATTATTATTATATTAAATTTTCTACCTTTTTGGTGTTCTAAGCGATTTCTATAAATAGGGTGTTTAGGTTAGAATTGAAAATCACACCGAAACTCAAGTTTTCTCTCTATATTATCAAGCGTATTCTTGTGAGTATTTTGAGTATACTTTGAGTATTGCTATATCGGTGATGCAAGTTCAAGTCATAGCCTATATTCTTGTGTTTTGACCCGAAATCTTGTTTCAACTTAGAAATCTTGACTTTCGAGGTAAGGGATGTTATTTTCTTCTCAAATGATATTATTTTTTCAATATCATTATCTTTGAAATATTGGTTGGAACTTTTTATCAAATTTGGAACTTTTTTCATGTATCGGGGTTACTATTCATGAGTTCTTATTCATGAGTTACTATTCACGAGTTATTATTCACGAGTTCTTATTCACAAGTACTATTCACGAAGCGTGAAGATGTTTTTTAATGAAATTTCTATCTTTTGGTGTCGGAGTTACTATTCACGTATCTGGTCTTATTCACGTGATCTGAAACTATTCACGAATCTGACCTTTATTCATAGAAAAATGAAATTTCTTCTTTTAGTCCAAAATATCTATTCGGATACTAGCTTTGATTGTATCCATGTTTTGATCATTCTTGGATTTTACACCACTATGATTATTTTTGAGGTATTGTTGGACATGGATAAAACAAAGTACGAATCCTTAATCCTTAATTCTTATCATTTTGTTTCACTGGATTCGTTTTTTAAAAATATTTTCATCATCCTCGGTCTTAAATGATGATATTCTTGAATATCTTTGGCTGTAGTGCAAAGATGAATAATTTCTTGATGAATATCTTTGGCCGTAGTGCAAGATGAGCAGTGTTGAGATGAACATGATGGTGATTAATATCTTTGGCCCGTAGTGCAAAGATGAGCAGTGTTTAGATGAACATGACCCACTGATGAATATCTTTGATGCAGAGTGCAAAGATGAATATTTGATTCCGGATATATATTGATTGATGTTACGAGGATAAAATATCGATGATTAACTTTTAAATTCATATATAGAAGATAGTAGTTTGCATTCTCTACTTAACTCTTCTAATGAATTATTATTTCATTGCTAAATATTGATTTAAAATTTGTTGTCTATTGTATTCTATTAGATTTTTTCTGTTGAAGACTAACGATAATTTGTTGTATATTATCTTAGTCATAATATTCTTTACTGGGCTAGTTGAGCTCACCCTTTTCCTTTTTGTTCCATTTTTCTTCTCAGGAGGCGAGAATATAGCGAGTACGAGTCGGGGTATGGAATGAAGGTTTTAGAGAGAGTTGTTTAGTAGTCCTCACCATTTTTGTAAAATAATGTATCAATAAATGTGATGAGGATTTATTTGAGTATAGATATTGTCTAGAAGATAATATTTGTATTCAAACTTACAGTTTTACTGTTGTAATAATAAAGTTGTAGTTGTTTCTGTACCATGTATTGACAACTCAGAATGGGTGATGTATACCTATTTTGGGGGCGTCACAATGACTATTTGTTCAATTATGGAAGATTGTCATATAATTCACGAATGTGGTATTGATATTATTCTTTGTTAGACTTGCTGAGCTTGTTGTGCTCACTTCTTGCGTGAATTATATGATTGCAGTTAAAGCTGAGCGTACTGAGAATGCTAAGAGAGATAAAGTCAAGGCTAAGATGGGTAGTTAAACATCTTGTAATAGATTAGTATGGTTGTATGTATTATACTTACGAACAACGAATGATGTAATCGATTTATGAACTTGGAAAAGGATTTTATTATAATTGTAATAAGAAGATAGTTAATACATTCATTGTGTTGTGTTTTCAATGGAATGATTGTATAATTATGAGTACCGTGTAGCACCATCTGTCGGGTTGGAAGATACCCGAATTTGGGGGTGTCACATCCTCAATAGATTGGACAATACATTGTATAATGTGTATATCCTAATCAAAACTGCTAAGTTATTATAAGAGTCTTGGTGACACCCCCTAATCCGGGTACTTCATTCCCATAGAATGTGGTGTTCACTATCCAAAACAATTACATCTACCCATAATCAAGGATAAAGACATAACTTAAATAACTTAAACAATAATCCTCCCCATTAAAGGGTTACATCAACTTAAAACAATCTCAGGTAATCTAACCTTAAATTATTACATAAGTCTGTGAAATATATCACATAATTAAATAAGTCTCACAACATAAATTCAGTAAATAAAATTAAACAAGTCTTCATCATTTGGACATCTTGCCCTTGCCCTTGCCCTTGCTCTTGCTAGTAGACGGCTCTTCAACTTTCTCAACTTTAGTTGCAGTGTTAATTGCAAAAGTGAGCAAACAATTGCTCACTAATATAAAGAATGACAATAGCAGTAACATAAGGGTAAGCAATGAATAATGAATAATAGAGAACTTGTTCTACGAATCAAGAATAGAAAACAAGTTCAAGATTTATATCTGAGGGTCTTAAGACCATGAACTATGTCCCAGGTTATTGAGTATTTCTACCTCAACCTTAATAGTGGCTTAGACTATACAAACCCTTCCTTTCGTACTTAGGGGGATCAGCCATTCGTACCGTGTATTGTGCACAAACATATAAACATTAACGCGTATATAATCCCCTATATTAGGGGTGTTCATGTCAGTTTGACTTTAAGATTTCTGCACTAAAGAATGTTTAGTTTGGAGTAGCTTAACAATGGTTCTAGAATTTTAGAACACTCCTCAACTATATACTAATCAAATTAATAAAGGTTTATTAGTCATTCGAAGGATCAACATGACAATATAAGATTTAACAACGATGTGACGCCCCCAAAATAGGTCCACACAACCCATTCTTAGTCACCAAATACATGGTACAGAAAACAACTACAACTTCATTATTATAATTGTCGTGCAAAATACGACAACACATATGCTGCGAGTTTAAATATAAATATTGTCTTCTAGACAATATCCAAACTCAAATAAGTCCTAATTACAACTATTGATGCACTATTTTACAAACTAGTGAGGACTGCTAAAACAACTGTCTTAAACCATCACTCTATACCTTGACTAGTTCCCGTTATATTCTTGCCTCCTGAGAAGAAAAATGAAACAAAAAGGAAAATGATGAGCTCAACTATCCCAGCAAAGAATATTATGACTAAGATATTGAAAAACAAATTATCGTTAGCCTTCAATAAATCAGATAAAATATAATGGACAACAAGTTTTAGATCAATATTCATAGCGAAAATAATAATTTATTAAAAGAGTTAAGTAGAGAATGAAGTCTACTATCTTCTATGATTTAAAAGTTCATCATCAATATTTTATCCCTGTAACATCAATCAATATACATCTTGAATCAAATATTCATCTTTGCACTACGGGCCAAAGATATTCATTCGTATCACCAGTTGGTCATGTTCATCTCAACACATGTCCATCTTTGCACTACGGGCCAAAGATATTCATCAGGTAATCATTCATCTTTGCACTACAGGCCAAAGATATTCAATTATATCACCATTTAGGACTGAGGATGATAAAAATATTTTAAAGAAAACGAATCCAGAGAGATAAAAAGACAAAAATTAGGGATTCATACTTTAGTTTATCCAAGTTTAAAAATACTCCATAATAAACAATTGTGGAGCAAAATTAAAGAATGAAGATCAAAACATGGATACAATCAAAGATAGTAACCATAATAGACAATTTGGACAAAGAAAAGAAAATTTAAGTTTTCTATGAATATTGTCGTATTCGTGAGTAGTGTTGTATACGTGAATAATGCCGTATACGTGAATAGTAACCCCGACACGAAAAGGTAAAACTTTCAAAATAAAATTCATATCAATATTTTGGTATAATGATATTAAAAGAAATAATATCATTTATGAAAAAAAATAACATCCCTTACCTCAAAAAAATAGTACTTCTGGCTGAAATATCGGATATAATGCTAAAGGAAACTTGCATTGTATAGCAATACTCAAGATATCTAAATACTCACAAAAATTCGCTCGATATTATAGAGAGAGAAAACTTCTGATTCTGGTGTGATTTTTAATTCTAACCTAAGCACCCTATTTATAGGAAAATGCTTAGAACACCAAAGTAGAAAATTTAATAAAATATTATTATTTATAAAAATGTTTCACCCCCACTTTGAAAATTAGATTTCAGCATTTACCACAAGCAAAAGGACAAGTGTGGTGCCCACCTTCTAGAAATCTCCACCAAAAATATTTTAAGTCATTTATAAATTCAGAAACTTCAATAATTCATTATAAATAGTCCTTTTATCAGAAAAATATAAATTTTATGTCCATTCCATAAGAAATTTAATTCTCTACAACTTTATAGAAGAAAGTTTTTCCAAATTCTGAACGAAAAATGACCCAAGTTTACATATAGATGATTTTTCCAAACCCCCACAATGACAAAAAATATACTGTAAAGACCTCCGTATACCAACTTTGAAAAATCAACAATCACCATTTTACAACAAGTGGGGCCCACCAACTCACAAAATATGTTTTAAGTATTTATTGTAACAAAATTAATTTGGACCCAATTTGGTATCTTCCTCTTCATTTATTCATATATCGTGCATTCATTGTAAAAATATCACCGTTATTATATTATTATATTATTACATCATACACTAATAATGTAATATTACAATAATATATTTGAATGAATTATTTTATCGAAGAAAATATCAACTCTTAATAATTGTCTCTTTAAAATTTCTCCATTAAATAAATATTTTCTAATCATTTTATCAATAATTAATCATTCACAAATAATATTACGAATCACAATAATGACAACTGTGTCGTTCGGAAATAGGAGGCTTTTAGATAAGAATTTCTCCTTCTTGGCGGCGCAATTAGGTGACCAAACCCTTTCCTGAATGTAACTTCCTTAGACATTTGCCAATAATGCTATCTAATAATATTATTCAAATAATATAAATTATTGATCCGATAATGGGAAATCTTTATGCGGTGACAATTATTGAATCAATAATATAAAATATCAACGTAGCAATTATTGAATCAATAAAATAAAATATTGAAAAGTAATTCTCATAATAATTATTGAGTAGTGACTTCTTCGCAAGAATCAATAATTAGACTTATTATGCATACCTGATATACTCTTTATGCAACCACCAGCATTCTTGTATTTTAACCACCGGGTATTCCAACAGCTTTAACGATAAAAACTACATACCAATTATTTATAAAAAAAACTCATACTTGTCATTTTTTTCATCCGACGGTTTTTTACATTATGGGGCCCATAAATGGTCAAATGTCGTCGCATTTAATATTCCTCGACAACAAGAATATTCCACGACCAAACGAATATTCCCCGACAACAATGAGTATTTTATAACCACTTTCTTATTTAAAATATTTGTGTATTTTACCCATAACTAACCACATTAATCAAATCAATCCCTTACTATTTCAAAATAATAAATAGAGGAAATTCAATTTTTTAAAATGTTGGGGTCTTATAAACGATATATAAATCAAAGATTGAATGTTAATAATATACAATTGAATAAATATTGTATATCCAAAGTATTACATCCATAGGAGTTAGAAAAACTCATTTAGGACAATGAACTTGTAAAATCTATACTTTGAGTAGCAAGAAACAAAAGTTAGGAACTTGCTCAATAAAAGATTAAATATAAGAAATTTGCATAACGATATCAAGTTAGGAATATGAATCTTGTTATTGGTAAAAGAATTAGGATACAAGAGCTTGCATAATGAAAAATTAGGGTTAGAGAACTTGCCTCGTGCGTAAGCTATACAATTATAATAAACGTTCGCCAAATACCCTACATATACCATTGAAATCGCAATACCGATTAGTTAAACCAACATTAACAGGTCTCATTCAAATTCATCTCATTATCCTATCTCATAATCCAATCTCTGACACCATTTACAGGTTTGAAATCACAAACCTAATAAAGCATCATCACGTTTTAAATAACATCTCAAGTCTTAATCAAATAACAAGTTAAAGTTTTCTAAGTCTTTATCTTTTAAATCTAAAATCACCAAATACATGATCACAATCTGTTATGGAACTTCATTACCTGTTTAACTCCTTATCATGCATCTTAGACTAGGTTAAGCCAACACGTCATGGACTGAAACTAAAAAAACAAAGCTGTTTACCTTGGGGAATGGCGCATTCTGCCGCCCCAAGCCTTAGCACCAATCAAATTGCGTTGGTGCGTAAACCAAATTGCTCAAAAAGCACGCAATTTGCATTGTTTACGCCTTTGGTACCGGTAGCGACTTCACGATCTGTGAGCGAAATTGCGATTTATATACCTTACTTCACAGTTCATCCCCAATTAACCCAATTAGACAGAAATTAACATGCCCAGAAACTATAAATTTTGTAACAACAACACCAAGCATGCATTTCATGATTCTAATAATATAAACATTATTTAAAATCAACTTTTTAAGGATCAAAATCATGTTTTTACTAGTTATCTTCATATTTCAACACATTTAATGATTTCAAACACCAAATCTTCAATTCTTAACCAAAATAAGCCATTTCAGTTGCTTTATTTTCGTAATTCATCATACTAACATATTCTGAAATCAATTTATAGATTTCAATAAAACTTTAACATCAATTTTGGTCTCAAATAAGCCACTTTTGTACATATAAAACACTATTAACTTAAATTTTCTTCTTCAAACCAAATTCCATGAATTTAATCACTAAATATTATTTTTTTTGTTAAATTTAAACTATATTAAAAAAAATTTACAATTGTCATTGGAAAACCCCAATCAAAATATAACATAGACATCATAGGACAGGCCCTATGATGTCATGACTATATAAAATTGTAGGCCAATCAGAATGTTTTTCATGATTTAACAAGGGTTAGCAACAAGTTTGCCCAACAAGTAAAAGTTTATTTGAGGATATATCATGATTGAAAGAATTGAATAATACCTGGCTAACATTCAACAATATAATTATGAACTATCATGAACAAACTTTCATAGTTAAACGAACATTGAACATGAACATATCAATTATATCTGGTCCGAATGGTAATGAAGGTGATCAGTCTTTTATACCTGATGAACACATGCAATATGCACATAGTAAGAATTAATAATTGTTAGACATGGTAATCAGTAATGATTATCCATACGCATATTTGAATAAACAACTCAAAGTTGAGTTAAGGAAAACTTATTCATCACTTTTAACTTCAGATTCTGAACCTATTTAGCTTTGTCTGACAACCTAATATAGATAATACCGATCTCCAAATATTAGAATAATATCATCACAGTATAATATATATATATATATATATATATATATATATAGAATAACCTAAATACATAACACATAACCCTATCAGTCTATACAACACATAAAACTTAGTATCAAGTCAAACTATTTCAATTTGAGTTGAGTATGGCATAATACTAATATCCCGACGTCCTAGTCGGACAATTATCGAGCCTAATATTACTAAGACTCGGTCTAAACTGGTTCACAAATAACATAGATAATTAATTATCAGTCAAAATAATTTTTATAAGCTCGTAATAATTTTCAGATAATTATTACCATTTATCATGATTTTTCAATCATTAATATCGTATTTATATAATTTAAATACCACATAATTTCTTTATCATTAATATTTATTTAATATTAAATATTAATAAAAATCATGACATAATATTAATATATTTATAATATATCAAAGTATTTTTAATACCTTAAAATCATATTTATATAATTTTTAAGCAGCTTAAATCCATTATCCGATAATTGCTATTAATATTAAAATATTAATATTTTTATGACAAAATATCAAAATTATAATTTATAACTTAAAATATTTTTATAACACTTAAATCATTTTATATGATTTTTAAATCATTACTTATTTTTTCCAAAATTTATTTAATACATTTATTAAATAAATTGATTACCATTAATATTAATTAATTAATGAAATTCATCACTTAATATTAAAAGTTATTAAAAATAACCTCAAATATTTTCTAACACCATAATATATTTTTAAATGATTTTTCATGTATTAAAATCATTTTTAAATAATTTATTTAATATTACAATTAAATAAATTAATTACCATTAATATTCCAAAAATATTAAATATTTATGAAATATATTCAAAATTATTAAAACCCCATTTTTAGGCTTTAAAATAATTTTTAATAATTTATTTTGTATTTTTAATAATTAAAAACTATTTTTTCTATTTATTTAATAAAATAATTAATTTTCTAATCTATCTATCACTAAAGGGGCTTTAGGCGACAAAATCATCGCAAAAGGTGTTCTTGAGCCTGCTTTCAGATCTTCATAAGCAGTTTGCAGGTTAGCTAGTTTGACCAGTAATAAATCTAGGTTCTTGTTGATTCTGGGCTGCTAATTTGTATTAGGATTGTAGTATAAGTGTAACACTACAACTAGAAGTAAGTTTCATGACTAATACATAACAACACAGAAAGATCTACGCCACCAAAGATCTTGTCAGACATGTTCTTGAGTTTCTGGGTTGCCTAGAAACTCAAGCAGTTTCAAGGTCCTACTTTGAAGCTTGGTATATTTGATTCTGAGTTTACTCCATGTGATCTAATGGTTCAAACATGTAGAAAAGATGTCAGGGTACAATAATACAACATTAGATCAGTATATCATCAACACATCTAAGAGATCTTGGCTGGTCAACCTATGTCAGAAAACTTGCTCTTGAGCATTTCTGGGGTTTCTAGAAATGTTCTTGAGCAGTTTGGTCAACCTACGTTTGACAAGTCGTATCTTTGATCCTGCTACGGATCTAGGTGATATAAAGGCTTGAATGTGTAGTCCTCATGTTAGCCTAAACCAACAACATGTCTTAACTCATTACCAGAAGCAAGATCAGAGGCTTGGAAAACGCTATCAGACAAAATCTGGGTTTTTGGGTTACCCAGAAATCCAGTTTTCGTACATGGTCAACACACTTTGACCGCTTATATCTTGCAATATAAACATGATATGGGCTTGATTCAAGTTCTATATCAAAGCCCTAACAACATAGAACAGATATATAACCTTAAACACAACAAACAACTAACACAGAGAGATCTAGAAGCCCTGACATTAGGCTGTCAAATAATATTTTTCTAGTTTTTCAGATTTTTGAAAACTTTAATTTTGAGCATCTAGATGTTATGGATCCAAGTTATGACAACCCAGATCACTAACTAACACCCTAAAACACAACTTAAAACAACAAATCCTAACATATAACACAAAACACAGATTTCTAAGTTTAGGGTTTTTATGCCTTTTTGAGGCTTGATCTAGAATCTGATCATTAATGTTTGTTCTTGGAGAGTCAACACATGATCTTAGCTTAACTTTTTACACACTCTCACTCTATATTTTCGAATTTTTAGAGAGAGAAGGTCTTGGCAAGTATGTTAGGTAAAGTAAGCTACTTTACTTACTTTTATAATTTGATTTTTGATTCAATGAATTTTGCTAGCAATGTTAGCTGATATAGGAGATATAAGGCACATGCTAGGGCTAGGGTTGGTGAACAACCAAGAATAGGGTTACATCTACACACTAACACATTAAAGAATTGCAAAAAGGGCAATTTAGACATATTCCTTCCAATTTTAATGGCACAAATGACATTAAAAATTTAGGGTTTGACCCTTAGGGTTTAACCCTAAGGTTTTAAAAATTAAAATTTTAAGATTTTCTAATTAGATTTTAAAATGGAAACTTATGATTTCTAAATTATAATTAGGGTTTCCTAATTATATTATAATTTTCTAATCACATTAGGACTTAAAAATTAGGATTAATATTTCCTAATTAAAATTAAAAATTACCTAATTACCAATTAGGGTTTCTAATTTACAAATTAGAATTTCCAATAATTAGGGTTTCTAATTATTAGAATTTCTAATTAATCATTAGGGTTATCCCTAAATAGATTTGAAATTAATACACAAAAGCCTTATACATAACATTTAAATTCCTAAATTAGGGTTTTAATATTCCAAATTAGGGTTTTAGATTCCCGGAACTGAAATCAGGGTTTCCAGAGTCGGTATTAGGGTTTCTTATCAGTCGTTAGGGTTTTCTAACTGAACGCTGACGTTCTTAATATAATATTAGTGTTTTGCCACTGATATAATTTATTTGGTCAACCCTTGACCCTTAACCATAAATTGTACTCATATACAACCATATACATAGAACATATACACTTATACCCTAAATCATGAATAATTCATCACAAAAAATATTAAATTCACAAAATTCCTTCCTAGAAATGTCAAATCCATTCACTTATTTTTTGTCTAGGTCTAATATTTAACCTTTAATCCATCATTTAAGATTTAAATAGTTTTCTAAATTCTTGGGTTGTCACAAATACGTAATGATAGAATAATAAGGAAGGATGTATTATGTAATAATAATTCAAGTATGACAAATGCAGTTTTTCGCCTGTGTACTAAGTTCGTGAATGCTAAGAAAAGTAAAGATTTAATAAATAACGATCGTATATGAGTATGTTACGAAGTCTTATACATGTATGTATGAAAGATAGTATATCGTATATGATGAATGATTATACGAATTAGTATACGAGAAGAATACGTAGACTATACGTTATAAGCCTTAAGCCAATTGGAATGGACTTCTAGGATTTGTGTAGGAATTGGACAAGCCAAGTGCAAACTTGTTAAGGCCCAATGAGTATTAATGCAAGCCCAATGTTAGGCCCAAAGTTATTAGAACCTAAGCTCGAACCAAGAACCGGATCCGTGGATCGAACTGATGGGTAACCAAGTAAGAAAAACCCATGGGGCAACCCATGTGGGCCCCATAGAGCACATGGCCAGCCATCTTGGTGACTAAGTAAAGTGGTTTTACTTGGTGACCAAGATAAGAATAGTAAGGAGGTGGAAGTAAGGAGGTGGGAGGGCCTAAATGACCCTTATGCCCTCACTTTGTAATTTCTATAAATAGGAAGCTTTCTAGTTCATTTGTTGGTTGTTATTTTCCACCAACATCTTAGAAATTTCATATTGAGAGAGAAAAGTGAGAAGAGTTTTGATAATCCAGGAAGAAAGAAGAAGAATCAAGCTAAGAACTATCAAAGGTAATGAATCCTAAACCATGATTCTCCATCTCTTCAATTGATATTTGATAGAGAAGTGGATAGTTGTGTAGCATGTATGATAAGGAGTATAAGGATGGCTATTAATGGAAATAAACTTTAATAAGCCATGAACACAAGTAAATCATAATAATGAAAGTTATGTACTAATGAAGAACATGGAAGAATTTATCATGTATAGGATTTGATGAAATATGTTTGGTTAGGATGTTAGAGATATGAAATGAATCCATTTTGAACGATGTAAAAATCTCAAGTAATGAAGTTATGGCAAAATTTACGAAATTAGACGATAATCGTCGAAATCGTTAAATTCTTGGAATGGAAGTTAAAAGTCACCATTAAACTCGGAAACATTGGTTTTTGATGGAGAATAGTCTAAATTTTCATTTTAGAGTTGCGAACTCAAAAATGGTCAAATTCCGACTTAGAAAGAAGAAACGAGCTATGAATGTTCACGAACGTTTAACGTTTTCAGAACAAAGGACTTAAACGGTGAATTCATTGTTAATGGATTCAGAAATGTAAAATTCTTGAATAAAAGCGTAAAGTATGTGATATGTGAGCTAAAGGCTTTTGAACGAGCCAATTCGGACTTATAATGAGCAAGTTATGAGCAGGAAAGTTCATGAAGAAAAAAATGTCAAAATTATGTCGAGGCTTAGGGTAAATGGCGTGTATAGCCAAAGCTTTATAGTTGGCGCCGCAATGCCAAAGAAAGCCCTAAACCACTGAAGAGTGGCGCCACAGTGTGGCATAGAGTGAAGGTAGTGGCACTGCATGGCATGAGACCGCAACACATATCTTGGGAAGTCGATCGCGATGGCAAAAAATATATAGGAAAGCCGTGTGCAGCACCAAAGACTAGGAAGAAGACAATAAGAAATGCAAATGAATGTAAAAGGAAAAGAAGTTGATTAATGGTGAATTATTAACTTAATAAACTTAAAGTAACATCCTTAATGATGATAATAGCCTTGTGAATAACAACTAAGATTGACGAACGATTACTTGAACGTAAACACAAGGTAATACGATAATCGTAACCAACGTTAACCAATCTAAACGAATGATTAGATTGAGAAGAAGGGTAAGATACATTAGTGACTATATATGATTGATTATGACCTAATATGGTATGTTACATGATTATGTATCGTAGAATCCTTAAAGACTCAAAAGGAAAGTATAGTAACTATAGAAGACGCTGAAGGTAAGTATTCTAACCCTTGTCTATGTTCATTCTGGACAAGCTTTGTGATTCATGTATCTTACGCATGAATTGATGTGAAATGAAGTCAAAGCCAATTCTTTTAGCTAGACCTAATGTATTTGGTGGATTTTCTTATAATCTATCAAAATATTATCAATGTTGCTATCTTTTGCCAAACTGTTTTGGTATGGATTTCAAAGAAAGACTGAGTATGAGTAAACAAATTTTTGTCGTCAAACGACAGGCATGTGAGGTTGCCAAAACTTAAACGTAGATACGTTTAATGACGTAGTGTTGTACAACATAGAGTACTATAGGCTGATCACCTAGATGTGCTTGTAAGTAATGCCGGACTTACAGACTTGGTGCCGGGTTGTCTTTTTCAAAGAAAGAACGGAATGCTCAAGGTCTTGGACCAAAATTTATGTTTTATGAACGTTGTTCATTGTGAAATGTTTTAAAGAAAAGAGAAGTGCTATTTTGATTTATCTATAGTACTTCATAGCTATTGATTCAATTATTGAAGATATACGATTCCTATGATTCAAGCCTGTTGTTTAAATGAAATTTTTATACTTTCTGAGCTAGTTATGCTCACTCTTGCTTGAACCATATGAATGTAGGAAAGACCGAATGACCTAAAGGATCCAGTAAGAATAAAGGAAAGGCTAAGGCAGATAAATGAGCTGTCCTTGTAATAGTATAGTATGAATGTTGTAATTATTTGATATTATGACAACGAACATATGTAATGGTTATAAAGAACTTGGGAAAGGGAATATTATTTTGGAATATATAGAAGACATATTCATTCTTTTGAGTTATTTCAATTGAATGTTTGTGTGAATTGTAGCACCGTGTAGCACCATCTGTCAGGTTAGAAGATACCCAGATTTGGGGGCGTCACAATGGTCATTCTAATTCCCTTTAAAATCCATAATACATGCTCTCTGAGCATATCCTCCAATGTCTGGACTGTCCTCTCACTTTGTCCATCGGTTTGAGGATGATACGTTGTGCTCATTCTCATCTACGTTCCTAAACATTCCTGTAGTCGTTTCCAGAAATTTGATATGAAACGTGGATCTCTATCTGATACATTGGACACTGGTACACCATGTCTTAACACAATTTCCTTCATATACAATTTTGCCAACTGATCTAGGTTAAATCTAATCTTGATTGGCAAAAAGTGTGCCGATTTCATCAATCGATCCACAATCACCCAAATCGCATCATAACCTTGCTAAGTCATTGGAAGACCTACCACAAAATCTATTGTGATATGTTCCCATTTCCATTCTAGTATCTCTAACGATTGCAACAATCTGCTTGGTCTTTGATGTTTAACTTTAACTTTCTGACACGTTAAGCATTTCTCCACACATTCAGCAACATCCTTTTTCATATTCGACCACCAAAAATGATGTCTGAGATCCTGGTACATTTTTGTACTTTCAGGGTGAATCGAATATCATGAGTTATAAGCCTCACTCAAAATTTCCTCTTTAATTCCTGGTAATGGCGGAACCCAAATTCTCCCTTTAAATCGAAGTAACCCATCCGAATCAACATTAAATCTATCTTCTTCACCTTTAAACACTTCTCTTTTTATCTTTTCACAGTTTTCATCTTGAAGTTGTACATTCTTCATTTTATCCACCAAAATTGAACTGCTCCCCATCTGGAACAATTTTTCATCTGATTCTGTCGGACATTTAATTTCCAACTCCATCTTGGCCATTTTTGCTACAAGCTTTTCCTGAGTAGTTAAAATCATTAATTTCTTCCGACCCTTTCTACTTAAGGCATCGGCAACAACATTCACCTTTCTGAGATGATAAAGAATCTCGCAGTCGTAGTCTTTAATAAACTCCAGCCATCTTCTCTGTCGCATATTCAAATTTTTTGTGTAAAGATATACTTCAAACTTTTATGGTCTGTATATATCTCACACTTCTCTCCATAAAGATAGTGTCTCCAAATCTTCAAGGCAAACACCACCGCAGCTAACTCCAAATCATGAGTCGGATACCCTTTCTCGTAATCCTTTAATTGACACGATGCATATGCAATAACTCTGCCGTTCTGTATAAGCACACAACCTAGTCCTTTATGCGATGCATCACTGAATACCACAAAATTTCCTATATCATCAGGCAATGACAACACAGGTGTTGAACTTAACCTTTTATTTAATTATTGATAACTCTCCTCACACTTCTCCGTCCAAACAAACTTAACCGCCTTTCTAGTCAAATTTGTCAACAGAGTTGCGATCTTGGAAAAATCTTGAATAAAACGCCTATAGTAACTTGCCAATCCGAAGAAACTTCTTACTTCTGACGGTGTCCTCGGCTGATCCTAGTTTATTACAACTTCAACTTTCGATGGATCTACCGAGATTCCGTCCTTATCAATAACGTGCCTAAAAAAACTGCACACGTTCTAACCAAAACTCACATTTCAAAATTTTAGCATATAACTTCTCTCTTCTCAATGTCTCCAACGTCACTCTTAAGTGTTCAACATGTTCCTCCTTGGTCTTAGAATACACCAATATATCATCAATAAACACCACTACAAATTTATCCAAGAATGGGTTAAACACCCTGTTCATCAAATCCATGAACGCTGCAGGTGCATTGGTTAAACCAAATGACATAACCAGAAACTTGTAATGACCATACCGAGTTCTGAATGCCGTTTTCAGTACATCCTCCTTCCTTACCTTCAACTGATGATATCCACTTCTTAAGTCTATTTTCGAAAAGTACCTAGCTCCCTTTAATTGATCGAACAAGTCATTGATCCTTAGTAACGGATACTTATTTTTAATCGTGACCTTATTCAATTCCCTGTAATCAATGTAGAGCCGCGTCAATCCATCTTTCTTCTTAACAAATAACACCGGCGCTCCCCACGGCTATACGCTCGACTGTACCATCAATTCCTTCATCTCTAATGGGGCCATTCTACATGGGGCTTTAGATATCGAGGCCGTTTTTGGCGCTAGATCAATCACGAACTCAACCTCTCTATCCGGTGGAAGTCCAGACAAATCGTCTGGAAATACGTCTGCAAAATCTCTAATGACCGGTATCTCTTCCAATTTCACAGTCTTCTTCTGAGTATCAACTATGTAGGCTAAGTATTCTACACATCCTTGTCTTAGTAACTTCTTGGCTTGCATCACCATCAGACAACTTGCTTGTCGAGGTGACTTGCTGCCATAAAACACCACCTTTAACGGAGTCATAAGGTTAACACATTTATTTTGGCAATCAATTACTTCTCCGTAATTGAATAACCAATCCATTCCCAGTATAACATCAAATTCCACTAGTTTAATTGGTATCAAATTCAGCATCATCTCGTGGCCCTTTATATCCACCCTAAAATTCCTATATATAAACCTAATATGAATCACTTCCCTATTCGCAATCTCTATGCTTAAAGGGAAATTTAATTCTTCCTGAGGCAAATTTAAATTCCTAGCAAAATCATCAGATATAAATGAACAAGTAGCACCCGAATCAAATAACACATAAGCATTAATGCCATTAATCAGAATGACACCTAACACTACATCCTTTGACTGCACAGAATCTTGCACGGTCATATTGAAAATTCTAGCAGTAAGTCAGTTTGATTGCACTGGCCCAGTGATAGTCAACGTACCACCGCTGTTGCTTCCTTTGCCTCCACTTGCACCTCCCGCTGTCTTTCTAGGGCAATCACGAGCCATATGATCCTTCGACCTACAAATGAAACAAACTCCCTTCTTCAGACTAAAACAATTTGGCGCAATATGACCCTCCTGGCCACAATTGAAACAAACTCGTTTACCCTTTAGGCATACACCAGTGTGATTTTCCCACAAGTAGCACAAGCTTCAAACTTCTTCTTTTGCTGACTTCCTTACTGTCCTCCCGCATTCAAATTTTCATTCCACTTCCTCTTCTGGTTATTACTTCCACTAATGCTTCCACCAGCCTTGTTTTCATTCTCATTCGTCCTCTTCTTTTGTTCTTGATTATACTTAGTTAAGGCATCGCTTTCACCTTCCGCGATAATTGCCTTTTCTAGTACTTCTGTAAACGTATTTAACTGGAACATTGAAACCTTTCTATATAGCCAGGGCTTCAACACTTGTTCAAACCTTCTTGCCTTACGTTCATCTGTATTGACTTGGTATGGAGCAAACCTTGCCAACTCATTAAACTTCGCTGCATACTCTGGCACAGACATGGTTCCTTGCTTTAGTTCCAAAAATTGAACTTCTAACTGGTTCCGAGAACTCGTCAGAAAGTACATCTCGAAAAACATTTTCTTGAACCTATTCCACACTACTATTCCTTGTCCCCCACGAACCTTATTCATACAGAACTAATAACTAGCTTCGGATTTCAACATAAATGTTACGAAAGTGGTTTTCTGATCTTCATTGACTCTGGCAACGTCAAAAACTTTCTCCATTTCCATGATCCAGGTTTGGGCTTCAACTGGATTCATGGACCCTTGGAAATTCGGTGGCCCAACTGCTTTGAAGCCCTTGAAAGTCGTGACTTGAGCTTGAGACTGATTCGCAAGTGCTCCTATTAACAAGGTCACCAACATCTGTACCGGGTTAGCGTTGGCCTCGTTATTGTTGTTGTTAGTAGACCCCTCAACGGGTGGTTGTTGGCGTGGTTGTCTTCTTTTAGGCGGCATTTTTTTTTAAGATTTACGCTTATTAGATCACTACCTCAATTTCTTGAATATTTAAAATTCAACTTAAACATTCTAAGATTAAAGCTTAACACATAACATTTCAATAAACTTCAATATTTTATTCATTCATAGCTTTCAAAACATAGTAAGGATAACATCTCTGCTATCTACATTAACTTTCCTGAAATTAAAAAGTTCCAGGATTACATACTCATCTTATGCCATTATTTATCTCAAAATAAGGGATTTACAATTTATTTATCACATAATTTATCATATATTATTATTATTATTCTTCCTATCTTGGCATATTAAGAAGTCGAGAGGCTTCTCTACGCTCTTCTTCCATGATACGATACATCATCCTACGATCCATCATGTATCATGGCAAGTATTCAAATTGAGTTGGGTAATAAAAGCCTCGGTCTTGGGCCCTATTAATCGCAGAATGAAAAGCACAATCCATTTTTTTTGTTAATGTAGAGTTTCCCAACCGTAGTTAGACTAAGTCTCCCTACCCCAGACCAGGCTTTGCGCATAAGCTCGGCCTAAGACATGGCTCCACCCAGAAATGTGCGATCCATGGCCACACAGACCAGTTTTTAATTGCCCCTCACACTTGTTGCAGGCGGGGATCGATCCTAGGATGCCCGGGTTTACGGTTCATCCCAGGTAGAAACTTATCGCTGCGCCAAGTGCTGTGGTTAGCACAATCCATTTCATTCATCTTAGCCTTCTTCGTCTGAACCTTGGCTTCAGCACGATCTGCACGATGAGTAGCCTTCATCCAAGTGTCTTTTGCTCTCGCACGCTTAGCTGACTCCTCCTTCAAATAATCTTTTAGGTTCTCAACTTCAGTCTTCATCTTTTCATTCTCAGCCAACAGCTCCTCTTGATGACCCTCTGTGTGAACTAGGTTCCATTCCGTATTCCTAAGACGTACGTCGAGTTCCTGAATCTCCACATCTTTCTATTGTATAGTAGCCTGACACATATCATCCAACTCCTTCAGCTCCTCAACCCTATCCTGTAATTCTATATTACGGTCATACAGCTCATCATACATCTCAACTGATATGAAGTTTGGTGGAAACTCCATAGGATCCTCTTCCTCATCCTCCACCTCTATCTCCTCAAAGTCCTCCTCCTCAAGATCAGACACATGCTCATTCCCTTGTCCCTCCTCAGCGACCAACAGAGAAGGCTCCCTCTGGATCAACTTCTCCCGAACATGAACATCTCGGGGCTCCTCTTCTATAGGCACCTGGGGTATCATATCCCTAGCTTGACTGGATCCTTCAACGTTAGACATCCTGACAACAAAATACTTTTAAGTTTTATTTACTATGTGGCACTCTTCGATACTCGCGAGCATATAAGTTTTCAACACATAAGCACATAAAGTCTTTTATTATTTATCTTTAATGAATTTCCTCAATTCATTCTTTAGAACTCAATAAGTATTTACCACATCTATGTCTTCTATCTTCTTAAAGGTAACTTCCTAAGGTTTTCCCCACCTAAGGTTCATAACCTAAAGCTTTGATATCAACTTGTGACACCCCCAAATCCGGGTACTTCATTCCCACAAAATTTGGTGTTCACTATCCAAAACAATTACATCTAACTACCCATAATCAAGGATAAAGACATGACTTAAATAACTCAAACAATAATCCTCCCCATTAAAGGGTTAGATCAACTTAAAACAATCCCATGTAATCTAACCTTAAATTATTAAATAAGTCTACGGAATACATCACATAATTAAATAAGTCTCACAACATAAATTTAGTAAATAAAATTAAACAAGTCTTCATCATTTGTCCATCTTGCCCTTGCCCTTGCTAGTAGACGGCTCTTCAACTTTCTCAACTTTAGCTGCAGTGTTAATTGCAAGAGTGAGCAAACAATTGTTCACTAATATAAAGAATGACAATAGCAGTAATATAAGGGTAATCAATGAATACTGAATAATAGAGAACTTGTTCTACGAATCAAGAATAGAAAACAAGTTCAAGATTTATATCTGAGGGTCTTAAGACCATGAACTATGTCCTTGGTTATTGAGTATTTCTACCTCAACCTTAATATTCGCTTAGACTATACAGACCCTTCATTTCGTATTTAGGAGGATCAGCCCTTCGTACCATGTATTGTGCACAAACATCTAAACGCTAACGCGTATATAATCCCCTATATTAGGGTTGTTCATCTCAGTTTAATTTTAGGATTTCCGCACTAAAGAAAGTTTAGTTTGGAGTAGCTTAACAGTGGTTCTAAAATTTTAGAACACTCCTCAACTATATACTAATCAAATCAATATAGGTTTATTAGTCATTCGAAGGTTCAACACGATAATATAAGATTGAACAACGATATAAATTAAAGATTGAATGTCAATAATATACAATTGAATAAACATTGTATATCCAAAGTATTACATTCATAGGAGTTAGAGAAACTCATTTAGGACAATGAACTTGTACAATCTATACTTTGAGTAGCAAGAAACAAAAGTTAGGAACTTGCTCAATAAAAGATTAAAGATAAGAAATTTGCATAATGATATCAAGTTAGGAATATGAATCTTGCTCAATGCAAAAGAATTAGGATACAAAAGCTTGCATAATGAAAAATTAGGGTTAGAGAACTTGACTCGTGCGTAAGCTATACAATTATAATAAATGTTCACCAAATACCCTATATATACCATTGAAATCGCAATACTGATTACTTAAACCAACATTAACCCTATAGGTTTAACTCTCATTCAAATTCATCTCATTATCCTATCTCATAATCCAATCTCTGACACCATTTGTTAGAGTTTATGCCTTAGAGGCCAATTATTTTATATAATTGCTTAACATTTTGATATTATATTTGATTGAATAAATGAATGATTTTATTATGGTTTTATTTACTGCGTTATATAAATGTTAACATAATAAAATTCCTTAGAATACTGATACAAATTATATAGTTTCAAGTATGTGACTTGAACATGAGATTATATAATTATAATTAGTATCATTGTTCTTAAATGTCCCTAGTTGAGTATTATTGTTGATGGGACAACAGTGATGCATTGAGACTAGTATGTGGATTGACTGATGACCAAATCTCATTGGTCATAAATATATGAGATATTAAGTCAATGCATAGGTACATGTTAGAGAACGATGTACTGAATAGACCCACCATGAGAATTCTATATGGAGCATTATGCGAAGTGTCATTAGCAATTCTCATAGTGACAATGATGTAATGGTCCTCCGACCTGAAATCACTATATTACTACACGGGAATTTATGTACTTTGATATCATCAAATGTCACCTTTAATAGGGTGGACTATAAAGGTGATTATTGGGTACATCATGAATCGTTATGAGAGGAATATGAGTGATCTAGATGGAATTTAACCATCCTATATATTGTGGGTGATATCCATAGGCCTCTTGATTGAGTAGGACTATGAAATGCATGGCCATGCTCAAATAGTGATTTGTTTCATATAGTCTACTCATTGATCAAGAAAACTTCGATTAAATTATGAAGAGTATGACACGTTCCATGACTCGAGTTTAATCTAGGATATTAAGGTTAAAAGGATTAAATTACATTGAAACATTGGTCACGAAAAGGTTGCATCGAATTATCGATCTTATTATTACTTGGGTAGCGATGATGCATTACTAGATGCCATTTCACTTTTTTATAATTTTATAATATGATTTTAAAATTATTGCCAACGTAATAATAACCTATATAAGTCACACACATGTAAACGTAATTAAAGGGATTAATTTAAATTGTAAATATTTAAATATATCAATATTATTGATAGTATTTAAATTCAATTTAAATTATAGGATAATTATATATATAGTATATTAATTAAGTAAGACTTAATTAATATATATATATATATATAAATTAGGATTTTATTAAATTAGGTTTTGAATAATATTTTTAAATGGCTATATATATATATATATGTTGCGAGTCCTTTTAGGTATTATTCATAAATGAAAACCCTAAATTACTCTTGAGAGAGACTAGAGAAAACAAGTTACGAAAATCCTCATCCTTGGTGGCTAGTACCACGGTTCCTTCTTCTCGCAGATCGATCGTGGGGCGATTCTCGGAGCGTTCGTGTGGATACCGTAGAGGTGCGATTCATTTGGATTGCGTTGAAGATTCGAGTGCATCAATTTCAGTATCAAAATCGGTAAAATTTCTAACCACTAAGTTAATTTTTTTCGCATGGATCCTGTTTTGGGTTTTGGAATTTCTTTAAATTGGTTTATTTCCGCTGCGTTTCTGTGTCGAAACCCTACACCATTTACAGGTCTGAAATCACAAACCTAATCGTCACATTAAAAATAACATCTCAAGTCTTAAAGTTAAAGTTTTCTATGTCGATCTTTTAAATCTAAAATCACCAAATACATGAGCACAATTTGTTATGGAACTTCATTACATGTTTAACTCCTAATCGTCACAATTTTTTTTTATTTTTAATATGGTGTGTTATGTCAAACCCTAGTTTATTGTGGAAAACCCTAATTTGAAACTTCAGGTTGTGAGTTTAAATCCATAAATATAAGCATGTTATATGATTTATGATTAACCCTAATTAACATTTAGATTTATTAATTTCTTGAAAACCTAATTACCAAAATTATAAACCCTAATTGCTAAATTAGCAAGGATAAATATTATATTATAAAGCCTAATGTTCATGTATGATTAGAACCCTGATCAAATCAAGAAAACCCTAATTATAAATTTTTCAAACTAATTATATTTATTTTAAACCCTAAATAAACAACTTGGGTAACATATATTAAAATTGTTAGGCTATGATTATTATATATTTAAAAACAATTATGGGAGAAGCCCAAAAAGAAATCAAATTCAAGCCCAAGCTTAGCCCACATAACCAAGGGTATTTTAGACCTTTGATTTGTCTAATTTATGCATTAAAATAAAAACTAAATAAAGGAATTAGTGGCTGGCCACAATAGGCCTTTTAAGGCAACATATTAGGCTAATCAAGTTTCCTTAAATAGCTAATGACCTTACTTTCTTACACAAGGTACAATGTTGTTAACATCTCATTGGTGGAAATCTCACTAAGCATACTTAAGATTAAGATAAGGAGTTTTGTCTAATGGACAACACAAATATGGGGGATAATAGTAAGTCACACAATTGCTAGACCTCTATAAATAGGTTGAGAGAGAGAGAGAAAAAAAATCCTTGCTAGCTCATTTTGTGCACACACCCTCAACCAATCTCTCTCAACTCATAACCCACGAAATTAATTGCTAAGACCAGTCCCAAACAAAGCCCCACCATTACCATAAACAAATCAGAAGCTAGAATCAAGATAGATCAAAGAAAAGGTATAAAACACTAGCTTGATTTCTGTCCATAAATCCTATGTTTAATGTTGTGCTTAAGTGTTAGAATATGTTGGTTATAGTGTCTAATGATGATCTGAGTTGCTAAATGTTGGATCCATAACATTTAGAAGCTCGGATTTGAAGATCTACAAAATCTGGAAAAACTTGGTTCTGTGGTCTGACAACGAATGTCAGTGGCCACATATCCTTTCTTGATTATGATTTTTGTTGTTTTTAAGTTTTTATGTGTAGCTTGTAATGTGGTCTTTAATATGCAAAAAGAATTAGAGTCATTTGATGTCTAGAATGGAAGTTATTAGCGATCAATCTGGTTGACCAAGCGACCGGAAGAAATCTGGCGAGCCGAACACGCCCGGATCGGTTAAAACAACAGGTTTTGATCGACTAGATCTTTCAGTGTATTGTCGATTTAGGTTTGTTGTTGAATCTAGTTTGAAGTAGGTTGCTTGTACTTCAATCACATGCCTTGATATCACCCAAATGATAAACATATGGGATTTAGAAGCGGTCAAACCAGCCTAGTCGAAAACATTTTCTGTTTTCTGGGTAACTGTGAAGCCCCCAAAATAGGTCCATTCCATCCAACCCATTCTGAGGCGCCAAATACATGGTACAGAAATAACTACAACTTTATTAATACATTTGTCGTGAAAAATACGACAACATATATACTGTGAGTTTAAATACAATTATTGTCTTCTAGACAATATCCACACACAAATAAATCTCCATCATAATTATTGATACATTATTTTACAAAAATGGTGAGGACTACTAAACAACTCTCTCTAGAATCTTCATTCCATACCCCAACTAGTACTTGCTACATTCTCGCCTCCTGAGAAGAAAAATGGAACAAAAAGGAAAAGGGTGAGCTCAACTAGCCCAGTAAAGAATATTATGACTAAGATAATATACAACAAATTATCTTTAGTCTCCACCAGGGAAAAATCTAATAGAATACAATAGACAACCAGTTTTAAATCAACAACTGCAGCGGAAACAACAATTCATTAGAAGAGTTAAGTAGAGAATGCAAACTACTATCTTCTATATATGAATTTAATAGTTCATCGTCGATATTTTATCCCTGTAACATCAATCAATATATATCTGGAATCAAATATTCATCTTTGCACTTCTGAGCCAAAGATATTCATCACCGTCATGTTCGTACAAACACTTGTTCATCTTTGCACTACGGGCCAAAGATATTAATCGATGAGTCGTCATGTTCATCTCAACACTGCTCATCTTTGCACTACTGCAAGATATTCATCAAGAAATCATTCATCTTTTACACTACAGGGCCAAAGATATTCAATAATATCATCATTTAGAATCGAGGATGATGAAAAATATTTCAAAGGAAACGGATCCAATGAAACAAAAGAACAAATATTAAGGATTCGTATTTTAAACAATCCAAGTTTAAAAATACTTCATAAGTAATCGAGTGGAGTAAAATTCAAGAATGATCAAAACATAGATACAATCAAAGCTAGTATCCATAGTAGATATTTTGGACAAAAAGAAGAAATTTCATTTTTCTAAATGAATAGTCTTAGTATACGTGAATAGTAACTCAGACACCAAAAGATAGAAATTTCCCAAAAAAACATCATCACGCTTAATGAATAGTACTAAATGAATAGTAACTCGTGAATAGTAATTCGTGAATAGTAACTCATGAATAAATAACTCAGACATGAAAAAATTCCAAATTTGATAAAATTTCCTACCAATATTTCGGCATAATGATATTGAAGAAATAATATCATTTTCGAACAAAATAACATCCTTACCTCGAAAACAATTACTTAGTTGAAACAGGATATAGGTTATGACTTGAACTTGCACGTATAGCAATACTCAAAGTATACTCAAAATACTCACAAGAATAAACCGATAATATAGAGAGAAAAACTTGATTTACGGTGTGATTTTCAATTTTAACCTAAGCACCCTATTTATAGGAAAATGCTTAGAACACCAAAGTAGAAAATTTATTAAAATATTTATTATTATTTTCTAAAACTTCCTACGCACATGTTTTTTAATCCAAGATCAGCCCCACATGTAGCCCACCTCCCCAAAAAGTAATAAAAACATTTTTCTTATTTAAAATAATTAAAACTTCCAAAAATCAATTATTTTAGAGTTTCGGAACTTTAATAATTCATAATAAATAGTCCTTTTATCAAAAAATTCGAATCTCGCGACTATTTATAGGAAATTCAATTCTCTACAACTTTGCAGAAGAAAGTTTTTCCAAATTCCAAATGCAAATTGACCAAATCCACAAACAGACGATTTTACAAAAGTTATACTCAAATTTCGGCGATAATTGTGTCCACCAACACACAAAATATGTGTTAAACATTTATTGCCACAAAAATACTCTTCTTCCTCATATACTCATATATCCCACATTCATTATAAAAATATCACCATTAATATATTATTAAAATAATATATTTAAATGAATTATTTTATCGAGAAAAGATAAAATATTAATTTTCAACAATTGTCACATTAAAAATTTTCTCCATCTATATCCACATAAAATCAACATTTTCTCATCATATAAATCAATAATTAATTATTCACAAATAATATTACGAATCACAAGATCTTTGTGACGTGTAGTTCCGAGGAAAGAGGGGCTTTCGATAAGGATCTCTCATTACAGTAGCGATTAGGTGACCAAACCTCTCCTTGCAGATGAACTTTCTAGACATTGCCAATAATGTTATCCAATAATATTATTCGGATAATATGAATTATTGCTCAGATAATGGAAAATACTATGTAATGACAATTTATTGAAACAACGATAATATAAAATATCAATGCGTGATTATTGAATCAATAAAATAAAATCTTGAATAGTAATTCTTAACAATTATTGAGTAGTGCCTTCTTACGTAAGAATCAATAATTGGTGCAATCTGAGTGTCTTCTTGTTCAACAATGCGTATTAGTGTGTTTTTAACCATAGGGTATTCCAACAATGATAATTGATGAATAACTACGCCAGTTATTTATAAACAACTTATATTTGTCGTTTTCTTCATCCAATCGCTTTCGTTATGGGGCCCACAAAAATTGGCAGTCGTCATTTAATATTCCCCGACAAAGCGATGCAGAATATTCCACGACCAAACGAATATTCCCCGACAGTAATGAATATTTTATAACCACTTGCTTATTCGAAATATTTGCGTATTTTACCCATAACTATCCACATCAATCAAATCAACCCTTACTATTTCAAAATAATAAATAGAGGAAAATAAATTTCATTTATTAATAATTTGGGGTCTTATAGTAACCCAGAAAAACATTTGAGCATGTTGACTAACAAGGTTTGACCGGACAATATTTGTTTGATTTGTTGTTGTATTGCTTATGTTTTGTAATATATCTATAGTCCTACATTCTGGCTACACATTGAAGTTGTTATATCACAAAACTTTACACGATCTGCAAGTTGTGGGAGCCCAAAGTAGGCCTCACGAACTGTTCTTCATTTCTAGGAAACCCAGAAATGAAGAACAGGTATGACAGCCACTTTGAAGGCTTGTATCTACTATTTGTTATGTTGTTTGATCGTGTTTCTTGTTGAGTCTTGTAGTGTTACATTTGTACTACAAGATCTGACCAGAAACATGCTCTTAAACATCATGATCAGATCATAAATTGTGGTCAAAGTAAGGCACTTGATATCTGCCATGATGATCTGGGTTTGCATGAAGAACGCGAAGAACACCTACAACGACAGTTCTGTCGCAATAGGTGGTCTTTAGCGACAGTTTATTTATAAAAATTATATTTTTACTAAATAATTATAGAAAATTAGTTTTTAATTATTAAAAATACATAATAAATTATTAAAAATTATTTTAAAGTCTGAAAATTATATTTTAATTATTTTGGATATAGTTCACAAATATTTAATATTTTTGGAATATTAAAGGTATTTAATTTATTTGAAAATTATATTAAATAAATTATTTAAAAATGATTTTAATACTTAAAAATTATTTAAAATTGTATTATGGAATAAGAAAATATTTTAAGTTACTTTTAATGACTTTTAATATTTTACGATGAATTTCATTAATTAATTAATACTAATGATAATTTAGATATTTAATAAATGAATTAAATAAATAGATTAAAAATGATTTTATTATATTAAAATCATTTTAAATAATAATAAGGTATTTAAAGATATTTTAAGTTATAAAATATAACTTTTAATATTTAAAGGATAATTTCATTAATAATGTAATATTAATGATATTTATTTAATATTAATGATATTAAATTTATTTAATAATTATATTAAATAAATAGTTTAAAAATGGTTTTATTGATTTAAAAATTATTTAAAAGGATATAAATGAATTAAAAATATTTTAAGTTATAATTAATGAATTTTAATATTGGGTACATTAATATTTTTAATATTAATGGTAATTATTTAAAATGATTTTAAATGTTTTAAAAATCATTTAAGGATAATATTAATGTTTTAAATGTGTTTTTAGCAATAGTTTTATTAATAGTTTAATATTAATTAAATATTAATGATAATAGAATTGTTTGATGTTTAAATCATTTCATAATGATTAGGTGTTTTTGAAATTTATGATAAATTATAATAATTATTTAAAAATTATTGTAAGTCATTTAAAAATAATATGATAATCGATATTTACAAATATTGAGTTCTGAGAATAGAGTCTTAGACTCCATAATTACCCGATAAAGCTATCGGTTTTGCACGTATATTAGTTAAAATTGTTCTAGACTTAGATATTTTGAGTGTATTAATGTTTGTTTGTGATCCAATGACTGTTGAATATGTGTGACAATGTGATTAGGTTATGTGCTGACTATGAAATGCAGTACTATGTGTTATAGTATATTGTTCTAATCGAACGAATGACCTGATTAATGATAGGTGATTACATAAAAGATAAAACTAAGTTACGTGTTATGGCGGTAGCATCGATGTAAGTATCCTACCTTTGCATTTCATTTATGCAATGAACATGAGTAAGAATGTTTCAGAATTATATTATTACTGTACAGATTATTAACCTTATATTATATATGCTCATTAATTATCAACATGTTTGTATATGGTAATTCAGATATATATTCTGTTCGTTAATTTCTATAAATGATTATACAAGTGTCCCCACTTGGATAATCATTGCATTTAATCACATGTCGATACACCTTTGTCAATTACCCGTATATATATATGTTGAATTATAGATTATTGTTTAACAAGATAAAACCTTATTATTATCCAACCGAATTGCTTTGGTTTGGAACCCTGACAGGTATGAACATCCCATTTATGGAAAAAAAATTATGTGCCCAAGGCAGCCAGAGTGAACGATAATATCGTTCTTGTTATGTAATATTGATCAATCTGAGGTCTACACCAAATTTGATCATCCCAGTGCCTGTAAGTTATGATAGTTTACAGATGAAGTTCTGTTTAACCTTTTCGAAAATGAAAACAATATTCATAGTATGTCCCCTTAATCCTATTTATAGTCAGTACATAGTTTCAAAAAGTTGGAAGAGAGTTGTTATGTTATTATTATTGGTTGAGATCACTTCACAAGTTTTGATTTGTTGTAGAAGGGCAGTATAAAGAAAACATTTAAATTCTTTCAAAGATATATATATATATATATATATATATATATATATATATATATATAATTATTACTTGTTGGGCACTCAAATGCTCATCCTTGCTTAATTTAAATGTTTTCAGCTAAGTGTGAACAATCTGAAGGCTCTGCTAGGAACAAGGGAAAGGGAAAGGTTGCTGAATAATTTCAATGTTACTTTATGTAATAGTTTAATATTATTAAGACAATTTTATATATTTATTTTCATGTATTGTAAGGAATGATTAAAGATTACGTACTTGGGAGCTAGACTTTGATAGTTATGTAAATTAAGTTTAATATTTATATTATTATTAGTGTTATTCCGCTCATAGAAATGGTATCATGAAGCACTGAATTCGGGTTTCAAGTACTCGGATTTGGGTTCTTTACAGGTTGGTATCAAAGCTGTAGGTTATAGACATTAAGAATGTGAAACCTAGGTTATAACTTTAGTAGAAAACTCTTATAGAATATGTTAGCTAGGTGATGGATTGAGGAGATCCATCAAGTTTTAGTTGTACTGAATAAAATATCATTTCATTTTATCAATGAATATATTTTATTGTGGTACTAATGTTGTTTTGATTGTTTATTGTGGTAGTAGGATGGCTAACGAGAGTCAAGATAGTTATTCAGTGGACTAAGAGACGAGGGACTCTAGTAAGGAGTCCATAGAGCATGAGATGATAAGAGATTTTTTGGCTAGGAACGACGAGTTAAAGGATAGGGCTGAGCGAGTGGAGGTGCAGAACCACACCCTCCAGTTTTAGAAGCGGCGATACAAGGGCGCCGCTTACCGAGCACAAAGTGGAGTTAGGCCGAGAGTTGCGAGGAGGTTGGGCGGAGAGGCTGTGCGGTAGGGTAGTTGAGAGTTGAGGTGGAAGCTAAAGATGTGAGGATATATACCTTGGAGCAAGCTTTAGACATCCCCTTTATGCGATTCGACGCTGAGTGGATGAAGCTGCCCTCCAGCAGTGAGAGCATGCGTTGATTTGCATTCATGTCTGATATAGTCCCACTTTTGTTTCTATTAGGGACTGTTTAGTTGTTATAAATCCTTATGCCTTGTTGTATGCATAGGATGGCAAGTAGACCCCAACTTTTATTTTTGGTAGAGGGGTAGATATTAGTGAATCCTCACTTTTGTTCATTAGAGGATAGTTGGTGATGGACAGTTTATGCCTTGAGCGTTTATAGAAGTATGCCAGATGTTTAGTCAGTCTGTATTAAAATTGTGGTATATGAAAATATAAATAACTCATATAGAGTTTATAAAGAAATGAATTGGCTAAATCCATCGTCAAACAAAATAAAAGATAACTTATATAAAACTATTGTTTGTTGTGTGTATATACTATATGCTAATCAGGATAATTTATGTGTGTAGATGTCTGGAGGAAAAGGCTTGTTATATGCTTATAACATGAAGAAGGATCAAATCCATACCCCCGAACTAATATCGAATCCAATAGCTAAAATAGAGGCTTACAATGAAAACAACTCAGACGAAGTGGTTATTATAGAAAACGTAGTACCAGATTCGGAAATGGTGGAGCTGACGAGATAGTGATTCGGACACTAAAGTTGAAGTTTGAACAAGCATCAACGAGTCTGCGAGATCCGAGGAACAAGGTTTCTTCTCTGGAAAAAGGCATGGGAAATAGAAAAGTCATTAAATAGTCAATTGCGTCGAAGCGTTAATAGAAACAATGGAAGAACAAGATAAGCTTAAAATCCAAATTGATCAGATGGGAGCCACAAGCAACACATTGTGTGCAGCTCCGAGCAAGAAGAGGAAGAGGAAGACAAAAGATCACGACTTAGGAAATTCCGATAATAACCAAGAGAACACTAGTAAAATAGAAAAGTGCACAAACTGTGACAAGAAACATGAAGGCATATGCAGAAAAGGGAAGAAGATATATTACATTTGCGGACATAAGGGACATACCTCTCATCATTGTCCCGACTTTAAGCTAGGTGCATACTTTATTTGTGGATTAGAAGGTCATCGAGCGAAAGGTTGTCCAAGTAAAAAGCGTAGTGAATTGGTAGTATAGGTTCTGTTGTGTAGGTCTATTTAATGTTAAGTATGTCTGTGTAATGTAATGTTCCCAACTTTTGGTATTAGTAAAAGCTATAAATCCCGACTTTTGAGGTCACAAAGGGATGAATGATGTTTAAAGCAGTATGTGTTATGCTATGTAAAGTATTCGCTAAATGAATATGAATCTGAGTTTGAGTAATAAAGTGAGTTAATCTACTAAACTTATATGATAAGATTTAGAATGTAAAGAATAATATATGGTTTTACTTAACTAGATAATGCGGCCAAGACGTCAAACTCGAAACCAACGGTCAGAAGAGTCTATCAATAACGTTGAGGGACAACAACAAGCGGAACCGTCTGACATTTTGCAAATATGGTAGCCTGAAGCTATCGCACAAGGAATGCCGATCGCGAGAACCAATAGGACAACCGTTTGGCAAATTTTAAAGACTTCAAGGCTGTAGGACCTCCCGAATTCAAAGGGACAACTGACCCTGTTGAAACGCAGACTTGGATGAAAGAGATTGAGAAGGCGTTCGTAATAGCTAGGGTAGCTGAGGGGCAAAAGATCACTTTTCCCACGTACATGATGAAGGGTGAGGTAAATTTTTGGTGGGAAGCGAATCAGGCGAGGGCAGGAGAAGGTGTAGTTACATGAGATAGGTTTAAGACACTGTTCTTCGAGAACTATTTCTCGTCCAGTATGCAAGCTAGGATGGAGGTGAAATTTTTAGAGTTGAAGCAGGAGAATATGACGGTGTTAGAATACGCCGCAAAATTTAATGAGTTGGCTAGGTTTGCTCCGCATCAAGTTGATACGGAGGCTAAGAAAGCTAGAAGGTTTGAGCTGGGATTAAAACCCTGGCTCTACAACAAGGTGGCGGTGTTGCAGATCCCTACATTTGTAGCACTCCTGGAGAAGGCTATTATTGCTGAAGAGGGGAGTGAGGCCATGAGCCTCTACAACAAGGAGAGAAAGAACAAGAGTAAGGCTGAAGGAACTGGAAAGATGGAAGTTAATAATGGAAGTAAAAGTGGTAGTAGCAAGAGGAAGGAAAGCAATTTTGGAAGTATTCAGGTGAAGCAGGAAGGAGTTAAGAAGCAAGTTGAGCAGTGTGGAAACTGTGGGAAGAACCACTCTGGGGAATGTCTGAAGGGAAAATTTGTATGCTATAAGTGTGGGCAGGAGGGCCATATCTCTCCCAACTGCCCCAATCCTAGGATGAACAGTTGGTGTTTTCTGTGTAGATCGACTGAGCACAAGGTGAAGGATTGTCCGAAGAGGAGGACGGAGGCAGGGAGTGTGAATACTAGCAAGGGCAGTGGAACTCTAGCAATCACGAGACACGTCATCCATCCAGCGAGCCGAAATCAACAAAGAAGTGGTCTACAACACATGACGGTCCGAGATATCTGAGTAGCATTGGTCTTTGCAATTCTAGGTATTATTCGTATAACTTTATTTTTATATACACGATTTTCCTATATATAGTATTTTATAAAGAAATTATGAAGAAGGATTTGAGTTCTTTTAGAAATCAAATTTTCGTTTAATCAGATAGATAAGCTTTACGTGAATAGGTTAATGATCAGTACGATCATTTAGGATCAAGATCTACTTGCAATGATTATATATGCTACGTACACTTGTATGTGTAGGTTTTAAAACGGTGATTCCGGGGACGAAATCTTTATAAGGGAGGGTGAATGTAACAACCCAATATTTTTTATACAAATAAATTAGAAATTTTGCGTATAATTTTTTTTTTATTTTTAATATGGTGTGTTATGTCAAACCCTAGTTTACTGTGGGAAACCCTAATTTGAAACTCAGTTGTGAGTTTAAGTCTGTCATATAACTGTGTTATGTGATTTATGATTAACCCTAATTAACATTTAGATTTATTAATTTCTTGAAAACCTAATTACCAAAATTATAAACCCTAATTGCTAAATTAGCAAGGATAATTATTATATTATAAAGCCTAATGTTCATGTATGATTAGAACCCTGATCAAATCAAGAAAACCCTAATTATAAATTTTGCAAACTAATTATATTTATTTTAAACCCTAAATAAAAAACTTGGGTAACATATATTAAAATTGTTAGGCTATGATTATTATATGGCCCAAAACAATTATGGGAAAAGCCCAAAAAGAAATCAAATTCAAGCCCAAGCTTAGCCCACATAACCAAGGGTATTTTAGACCTTTGATTTGTCTAATTTATGCATTAAAATAAAAACTAAATAAAGGAATTAGTGGTTGGCCACAATAGGCCTTTTAAGGCAACATATTAGGCTAATCAAGTTTCCTTAAATAGCTAATGACCTTACTTTCTTACACAAGATACAATGTTGTCAACATCTCATTGGTGGAAATCTCACTAAGCATACTTAAGATCTAGAAAGAACGCTTGCTAGCTACTCAGTTCTTTAGAACACATTCTTAGTAGCAACTAAGTAGCACACCCCAAAGAACTTAACTCCCATCAAGTGTATTCCAAGTTTGCTGGACTTGAAGAGTTCTAAATGAACTAAGAAGCTCCAAGACTGCTAGTTTTAAAGGAATCTATGAGATTCAAAGATTGTAAAGACATCCTTAGTGGATTTCCTACTCGAGGAGTAGAAGAGTATACTAGGATCCTTGAGTGCTCTGAACCACTTAAATTCTCCGTGTCTTTTATATTCTTACTTTAACTGCTATACTTGTTATAATCGTTAACTATTAACTCTATTTATCTTAAAGGGGAACAAACAAATCATATATTCTGCTGAAATTGATTAAGAATATCTGACAAAGGATTTTGAAAAAGAATTTTTAAAATATCTATTCAACCCCCCTTCTAGATAACTATTGTGCCTCTGGGAACTAACAATTGGTATCAGCGCAGGTTCTCTCAATCAGCCTACAAAGCTTGAGTAAATCCAATGGCACATCTGATAAGCAAATCAAAGATTGGAGGGGGCAGCAAGCCACCAATATGCAACAAAGATAAATTTAACAACTGGAAAGTTCGTATGCAAGCATACATGGACTCAATAGATGAAGAGATATTTGAAACTGTCATGAATGGGCCCTACATTCCAATAAAACTCGCACCAACTCCAGAAGATCCAAACAGAGTTCAAGTCAAGGTTAAAACTGAGTGGACTGACAACGAAAAGAAAGTTATCCAACTTGACAAAAAGGCCAAGAACATTCTGTTCCAATCTTTAGAAGATGATATGTTCGAGAATGTGGTCAACAACAAAACTGTCAAGGAAGTATGGAAAGCATTACTCATTATGCATGAAGGAACTGAGGAAGTTAGAGAAAATAAACAATCTCTTCTGACTCAACAATATGAAATGTTTGCCCATGTTTCAGGGGAAAATGTCACTTCCACTTATGAAAGATTCAATGTTCTGCTCAACTCTCTTCGAGCTTTTGGAAAGATCTATCCAAGCATAGATCTGATCAAAAATTCATGAGAGCTTTACCAAGCAAGTGGGATGCCAAAACCATTGCCATCAGAGAATCAAATAATCTCCATGAAATGACTGTTCAACAACTCTATGGCAACCTTCTCATCTATGAACTGGAGCTGACTTAACAAGCAGAGACTCTATCTGAAGGAAGAAAAAAGGATAAAGGAGTTGCTCTCAAAGAAACATATACCATCTATAAAGTTAACACTGAAAATGACTCTGACTTTGAGGAAGATGACGACGAGGATATTGTAATGCTAGTAAGAAGACTCAAGAGGTTCATACGTAAAGGTAGAAGCAACAAACCAAAGAGATTCAACAATAACAACATCCAAGAGTAGATAAATGACTTATGCTACAACTGCAAGAAGCCTAACCATTTCATTGCAAACTGCAACAAACCTCTTAGAGAAGAACTAAAGAGAAAATCAAATTCAAAGAAAGAATTTAAAGGCAACAAGAGGCTCCAGAAGAAAGACAAAGGTCTTGTGGCTGAAGGATCATGGAGTGACTCAGATAACGACACAACTCCTGAGTCTGGAAATGATGAAGATCCTCAAGTAGCAAATCTGTGTCTAATGACCAAAAATGCAAAGGATAAGAAAATCACTGACAATCATGAAGTAAGTATCGAAAATGTATTTGACTTTAACTCTCCTGATGTAGATATTGATGATTTAAGAACTGCACTACATGACATAACATCTAATCTGCTTTAATACATGAAATGGTTCAGAGTTCTGTTTAAAGATTATTCTCTTCTTCAAAAAGAGAAAGAGAAAGCTCAAGAAGAACTGAAAGCAGCTCTTCTAAGTGCTAACTCTCTCTCCAAATTTGAAGCTGAGAATAAACTCTTAAAACTGATTAATGAACTTAATGCACAAAGAAAGTCAAATCTAACCTCTAAGATTGAGGAACTAGAAAAGGCAATCTTAACGTGGAATAAATCCTCTTCATCCATGGACTCCCTGATCTCCAATCAGAGAAGTGCATCTGACAAAATAGGTTTAGGTTTTGGGGAATCCACCTCAAAACCACATGTGGAAAAGTCAAAGGAAACTAACATCAGCAGTGTTTCAAACCTCAATAGAAGCATTGGATTTGTGAAATCCCTACAGAAGGAAGAACCAGTCCATCCCTGATCTTCTGATCCAATCTATGCTATAAGGCATAACGGATCCCATGTTGGCCTAGGATTCAGAAAAGAGAAGAGTAACTTAGTCACTACTCTCCAACCTCGAAGGATCGTTGAGTCGAGCAAAATCAACTCTATGAACCAACCAGGTGGGAACAGTAGAGTTAAGTTACATTCTTCACAAATCATGAATCACAAGGACACATTGAAAAGAAAGAATCAGTATAAAGGAAGGACTGCTAGAAATCCACATGAGTCAAAATGGAGAAAGAATCCACAAACACACACAAGCATGCATCATGCTAGATGTTTTGTATGTGATAAAATTGGTCATAAGGTTGCAGTATGCTATAATAATCCTATGCATATTAAATCCAAAGTCAAGCAAATTTGGGTCCCCTCGCAGATGAAAAGCTCTTCAAGCACTCTTTGGACAGCTCTCTTCGCAGAGGAAAAGCTCTTCAAGCAAAAGTCTAGAGTCCAATGGCTCAAGGAAGGAGATAGAAACACTGGCTTCTTCCACAAGCACGTCAAATCTAGATGGAATCATGACAAAATCCTTTCCATAGAGAATGAGGAGGAGCTTCTCATGCATGGGCACATTGATGTTTAGCAGACTATAGTCAACCATTTTTGATCCTTGCTGGGCACGCCCTCTCAGGCCAACCATGGGGACATTCGAAACCTTGCTTCTTCCTTTGCTAATACATTATCCTCTTCGGAAGCCTCCTTTCTTGAACATGAAGTCACGGATGTAGAAATCTTATCCTCTCTTAAAGGCCTTAAGCAAAATAAAAGCCCAGGTCCCGATGGATTCAATGTCAATTTTTTCTTAGCTTGTTGGGACATTGTCGGACCAGTCTTCACCTTTGCCATCAAGTCTTTTTTCCATTGTGGATGTCTTCTTAGAGGGGCAAATTCCACTACAATCGCACTTATCCCTAAAGTTCCTAACCCTGCTTCCATGCGAGACTATCGTCCTATCTCCTTTTGCACCACTACATAAAAATGCATTTCCAAAATCATTGTGAGTAGAATCAAAAATATAATGCCCAAAATCATTTCCCCCCTGCCAAGCTGCCTTTGTTCCTGGAAGGAGAATATGAGACAATATCTTGATTGCCCAAGAGCTTTTTTGAAAACTACCGTAGAAACTCTGGCCAAGCAAGATGTGTCATGAAAATTGACCTCCAAAAAGCTTTCGACACCGTCTCCTGGGATTTCATCCTTGAAGCTCTAAAGCTATTCAAATTCCCCCCTAAATTCATTTTTTGGATAAAGTCATGCTTTACTTCAGCTCTCTACTCGGTTAAGATTAATGGAGGCTTATATGGCTATTTTAGTGGTACCAAAGGACTTAGACAGGGTGATCCTCTTTCCTCTTATCTTTTTGTCATCGCCCTTGAAATTCTTTCTATAATAATCTCTAAAGAAACAAAGGTGCCATCTTTTAAGTTTCACTGGAAAACCAAACAGCTTGGGCTTACTCACCTTTGTTTTGTCGACGACCTCATCTTGTTCTGTCACGGCGACGCTAGCTCTGTGGCCATCCTCAAGGGATGTCTTGACAAATTCTCACTCATCTAAGGCCTCTGTATTAATGCCACCAAAAGCAGCTTCTTTCTCTTAGCAGTCCCCCCTGATACTGCCACGTCCATAATAGTTTCACTAGGATTCCAATTGGGTATTTTTTCTACTAAGTTCCTTGGGGTTCCATTAATTACTACTAAGCTTAGCCTAGCTGACTGCAAGCCTCTCATAGACAAGATAGCCATTAAAATCTCCTCCTGGACCAACAAATTCCTTTCCTATTCTGGAAGGCTGCAACTGATCAAATCCGTGCTATTTGTTATTCAGTCCTATTGGTCTTCTCTTTTTATCCTTCCTGCAGCTGCATTAAAGGATATCTAAAGCATAATCTGTAGATACCTTTGGAAAGGCCCCTCCCTTTCACACCATGGTGCGAAGGTGGCTTGGAGCAAAATTTCTCTCCTATTTTCGAAAGGAGGCCTAGGTATCAAATCCTTGGATGAATGGAACAAAGCCTCCATACTTCTCCAACTTTGGAATGTGGTTAACCCCTCCTCATCCACTCTTTGGGCCATTTGGGTCCGTACATTTCACCTAAAAGATAAACATTTTTGGTGCATGAATCTCCCCAACAATTGCTCATGGATATGGAAGAAATTCTTGAACCTCAGACACGCTGCAATGAGCCACATCAAATTCCAAATAGGTAATGGTATCCTCACAAAACTCTGGTTCGATCCTTGGATCCTAGGGAATCCACTTGCTCGACCCCCCACTCTCCTCTCATCACTAACTCTGGCCTGGGACCTAATGCTATGGTTTGTAGTATAATCCGAAACCTGACAGAACTCGATGACAGAGTGATGGTTGGAAGGAGTTGACATCTCTACTCCTTGCTATCCTGACAGAAATGATTCTATCTCATGGGGTAATGTTCATGCCAAGGAGATCAATACACCTGCTATTTGGCATTCCTTTCGCTCTAGGGGGTGTGGTGCCATTGCATGAGCTTGTTTGGCATAAATTTATCCCTCCACGATACTCCTTCATTCTCTGGCTTGCTTTTCAACATGGCATACGCACACTGGACAGACTTACTGCTTATGGGCTCACCCTACTTGCCACCTTTGTAGCAATCACAATGAGACTTTCCATCACCTTTTCTTTGAATGCCCCTTCTCTTTTTCTCTCTTTGTTTCAGTCCTTCGTTTCTGTGGCTGGAGGGGGCTCTTCAAAAACTGGTCTTCCATTACCGAATTCATTGTCACCCGCCCCAAAGGCACAATACATCATGGCATCCTTCACCTTGGATTTGCCTCTATCGTCTACCATATCTGGCAAGAGCGTAATGGTAGGCTTCATGGTAAAGGCCCTACCCCTTCCAGAATCATTATTCGTAGCATCCTGCACCTTATGAAATGTAAATTGCACACCGTTCGCAAATTTCAGAAGGTTAAAGACAGGCCATGGTTTTGGCAACTAATGCTTTAATTGTCTCATGCTTGGTCTGGTCGGGACGTTGAAGTGCTGCTTGCCACTGCTACTGGTCCATCTATTGGGCTGCTACTGCTGTTGCTGGAACGACAGCTGGTCTGCTGCTGTAGTCTATGCTCAAACGCTGAAGTTCTTGAACCTCTTCAACTGCAAGCTGCTTAGGGGGTCTGCTTGCTTAAACTTGTTGGTTGGTTTTTGCACTGGGATTTCTTTGTTTCTCCAGGATGTCAAAACTGCTTTCATGCATGCTTGATTTGATTTGGGTCTGTTTCGGTCAGTTTGCTACGGTTTCTACTAGTGGGTTAGGCCATCTGTTTCTGCTGGGCTACTACCTTTCTGCTGGGTCTGCAATTGCTGGACGCTGTTGTTCTGGGCTGCTGATATGCAGATATTGTGAGGCTTTTTGGTCTTGTGTGGGGTGGCTGCTGGTGTTGTTCTTATGATTCTGATTTTGATACTGTGTCATGGTGGACTTGGAAGGTACTCTAATATGGGCTGCATGGGTCGCTAATTTGGACTTTGTGCTCTAATTTTGCTACTGGGTCATGTTCAGTTTGCTACTTTTGGTTGCAAGGTGTTGTGATGTATAGTGGGATTTAAAGCTGAATGGTCTCACATCTGTGTGGTGTTTGCGGCTGATGCATGTTTTGTGCATGTTTGTGCTCCTGATGGGGAGTTTATAGACTCTGGCTGTGCATGATTGGGTTTCTGGTTTTAGGCTTTTGCTTAGTAGTTGTTGTTTTGAACACACTGCTCTTGCTCTTGTTGCTGATGTAGCTGCTGCTGCTAGTGCTTTTATTGTTATTTAAAGATAGTTGTATTTTGTTTGTAACGGATGGTTAGTGTTCCTTGTCACATCTTCGTTGGGCGATTTTTGCGATTGGCCTTAAAATATTTTATAGTTATGACATCATAGGGCATGTCCGATGATGTCTATGTTATATTTTGATTGGGGTTTCCCATTAGGCTTGTAACCTCCTTTATTTTTTTTAATTCAGTCTAAATTTAGCAAAAAAAAAAAAAAAAAAGTATGGGTACCAAAATAAGATCTTTAAACCTCATTGTAGGAATAAAGCTCCACGATCACAACTTGATACTTGGACAGTGGATGCTCACGACACATGACTGGGAACAAAGCCCTCCTATCTGACTGTGACATCCCCAAATCCGGGTACTTTTTACCTCAGATCTGGTATATCATTTCTATAACTATTACGGAAGATATAAACATAAATTATTTATACATTAAACTTTTAAACATCATTCCCAAGGTCTACAACCTTAACTTAATACATACCTTCAATATCTAAAAAGGTGTACAATGCTATTTTCATCAAAAAAATTTAATAGATCTAACTGCGCTATAATTTAATCTTGCACTTTGCCTTTGCTTTTGTCTTTATTCGATCTTTCATCTTAATCTGAAAAATTTATCATGATATAGCAAGGGTGAGCAACAAGTTTGCCCCAGCATGTATAAGTTTAATTGAGGATATACATGATTGAAAGAATTGAACAAAAAGCTTACTACGTTTAACAATATAATAATTGAGACCTAGCAGGAATAAAATTTCATAACTGAACGATCAGGACGACAAGAATTAATGTCAATAATGAATCTGAATAATTCAACTGGACCAGATGGTAATGAAGGTGATCAGCCTTTCATATCTGATGAACACATGCAATATGTACAGAGTGCGAATCAATAAATTATAGACGTGGTATAATCAACAATGATTAGCCACTAACATGCTTTACAATAACAACTCAAGTTGAGTTAGGAAACTTGCCTGCACCTCTGATTACCGCTAAGCAATCTAATTTAATCTCTCATGAAAGACCTATTAATTATAAGATTGATCTTTCAATTAGCATAACATACCTGTTAGCTCATAATACTATTACTTTATCCATATATTATCTAACACTTAATCACAAAAATCAAATATTAGATAACATCCTAACACATCATGATTATTATCTTCCTTTGATAATTCTTTAATCACTATATCATATACTTTATGATTTAACATTGTAATCTTTCATATTATAAGTTCTTCTTTAACATCTAATAAGTCAAATACTAATCCAGCAACCCAGATTTGCAATCCAGCAAACCAAATTGCAATCTAGCAAATTGGATTCCAAATCCAGCAACCTGAATTCAACAGATTTCCAATCCAGCAAGCCTGGATTCACTAATCCTTCAATCCAGCAAGCCTATATTCATAAATCTTTCAATCCAGCAAGTTGGATTCAATATCCTTCTGTAAGATCCCAACTTTTTAATAAAGATGATTTTTCTATAAATATCATTTTTAAATATTATGGAATGAATTTGATATAATGTTATATTTGTGGGTAATAATTATAAATTTTGCAAAGTACGCAAGTTGTTATATAATATTTGATTGTTCAGGGAATATTCGTTTTAACAGGGAATATTCATACGACGGCACAATCATTGGTGGACCCCACAACGAAATTATTGTCAGATTGAAAAAACGACAAAAATATTTTTATGAAAATAACGGCTGAAGTTTTACCGTTAAAACTGTTGAACTACTCGGTAGTAAAAGTATAGTAATACGCGTGGTTGCATAGTAGCATACGGTATTGATTATTGATGCTTACGTGAGAAGTCACTCAGTTTTGTTTAATTATTGCCATAATTTTTGTTGCATATTATCTCACGTTATTTGATTCAATTATTGTCGATATTTTATATATTAGTAAATCAATAATTGAGACGACAAAGTTATTAATATTATTATTTACAATATTAACGATGTCTAGAAGTTCTGTCAAGGAGAGGTTTGGTCACTAATTGCGCTCCATAGGGAGAAATTCTTATTGAAAGCCCCTCTTTCACAGGAGCGACACAGTCGATTAATATGGTGAATTATAATAATGATGATAAATGTTGTTAAAAATATTGAGAAGATTTTTATGATGTATTTGATGTTATTATATGGACCCCCATTTACCCATTTTTCAAAATAATCGGTAGAAAGTTATCTCAGTTTTATTATATATATATATATATATATATATATATATATATATATCTAATTTAGTAACATGTGTGTGGATGTGGACATGTTCGTGGGAAAGTAAGAAATGTGAGTGGTGGGTATTATATGTATAGACTATGTGTGTGTATGGGGTGGGATAAGAAAATGGGGGAGGAGTAGTTTTCCTTTTTATGAAGGGAATTGGTATATATATATGATGATGAAAGTGACTTTTGGTGGGTGGATGATGAATTTGGTGGGTTTATGTGAATTACGTATGGGGGAGGAAGTGTTTATATTATTTAAGAATAATGGGAGTTGATTTGCTTTGTTGGTTTCAAAATAACATGTGTTATATATTTATATTTATATTATATTTTTGGTTTGTAGCTGATTATTGCTTTGAAAAATAATCCTTTGTAAGACGTCCGTGAATTGAATAATTTCAGCTTGTGAATTGTTTCTGTTGCATCCGTGATTTATTTTTCAAATAGTATCCTTCTATTCTCTTATAAATAGAAGCTCATTCCTTCATTATTTCTTACGAATTCATTTGAAACTAGAGAGAAAACTATAGAGAAAAGAAGAAAAGTATTCGCTACTTCACTTTACTCTTATATCCGAGTTTCTTCTATATTAGGTAATGGGTATTATTTCTTTCATATTCATGAAGAGAACTTCTATTATTCCATTCTTTATTATTACATTGGAATAACTTTTATATCTGCGGACTACCTATACTTGGTGAAATTCTTCTTTTATTCCATTCTTTATTATTATGTTGGAATAACTTTTGTACATCTGATACCTGCATACATGGTGAAATTCTTCTATTATTCCATTCTTTATTATTACATTTGGAACATCACATGCATCGTTACGCACACTTGATTCCGTTTATTTATTATTACATTGGAACATCCATCGGTGTGAATTTGGCATGGGACTGGTTCCGTTATTTATTATTACATTGGAATATCACATGCGTGCGTTTCTGGCATGACTGGTTCCGTTATTTATTATTACATTGGAATAACTTTGCATGCATGATTCTATCGCATGCACGGTGATTTCTTTTGTTATTCCATTCTTTATTATACTTAGTTGGTTAAAGTTTTGACTTCTATACTCCATGAAATTAGTGGAATATCCTTGATATTTGCGCTTCCTCCATATCTTTTCATGGAAATATTCTTACGAGCATTCTTGAATTTTACTCTACAAAAGTATCATGTTGACAATTTGGGCGTTATTAGTTCTGGATAAATTAATTCTTGAACTTGTTTTATTGAATTCTTATATTATTGTCATCATCCTCATGTTTATATTATGTTGAAAGTCATCATGGCTGTAGTGCATAGATGGACTTGGTATGATTATGACCGAGGATTATTCGGTATAATCATGGCCGTAATATTTACAAATGATGTGATAAAAGTCCTCGTTGGCCCATAGTGCATTGATGGGCGAGTTGTTGGCATGATCATGACCATTGATGAATACACTGAATATCCTTGGCATAGTGCATGGATAATTTGTGGTCGTGATACTAATGAATATCCTTGGTAGTAGTGCGGGGATGATGTGGATTATTTATTAAAATTTGAGTCCCAACGATAAAAGTGATGAAAAACCTTTTAAATCATAAAATATAGATAGTAGATTTTATTCTCTACTTGACTCTTTTAATGGATTGCTTGTTCATTGCGATTAAACTTGATGTTTGTTATATTGTATCGGTTTAACATTGAAGAAGGCTAACGATAATTTATTACTACATTATCTTAGTCAAAATATTCCTTCTTTGGGCTAGTTGAGCTCACCCTTTTACTTTCATTGTTCTTTGAGAAATGAGAGCGTGGGTTGGGACTAGTCGGGGAATGGAGTGATGATCCGGATGATAGCATTAGTAGTCCTCACTATTACTATGAAATAGTGTGATAATAAATGTATTGAGGACTTATTTTGAGTTTAAATACTATCTAGAAAGACAATATTTGTATTAAAACTCACGACTTATATTGTATATTTAAGATTGTATTTGTATTTTGTGTACCATGTATTTGGTGACTCGAAATAGGTGATGTATACCTATTTTGGGGCGTCACAGATTTAGTATCAAAGCTTAGGGATATGATCCTGGCTAAGATGTGAGACAAGAACTAGGAGGAGAGAGCGGGAATTCCTTCACTAGTATGACCTACCTAAGTTTATTTGGTATTTAATTGGTCGGTCGAGTATAGGGATAATATGTGATATGTTAATTAACCCTTGTTTTGTGGCGGTATTTTGAAAATGACATTCAGGAAATGTTGAGAACATCAATGGAGCACGAGACCATTTGAGTCTCCACGGATCGATAATCGAGGATAATCTGCATCGAGGGACAATCCTCGGATGCAAACAATAACACGGATCGGAAATGATGAGCGATGGAATGTTTAGAGGCTTTATATGAATTCATGCAACATCGATGCAAGCGAAGCGGCTCTGTCCAAAATGTAGGTGGAAACACTTGGCAACTCTCGGCGGGCCACCGCTAAGCATTTCAAGGAAGGCTGGGACCACCGGGAGTTCTTTGGAGAGCCAAAACCACTTAAGGCGGAGAGATGTGGATAAAGCGGATCTGCAAGATATTTGATGTCTTGGGATGCTCAGGAGCAAAAGGTTCCCTTTGCCACCTTCATGTTTGAGTGCGGAGGCGATTATTGGTGGGAATCATAAAAGCGTACTCAACTTTCTTTGCCTTTGAAGATGACTTGGGAGAAGTTCGAAGAACTATTCAACGACAAGTACTTTCCGAAAGTATTAAATCACATGAAAAAGTAGAGTTCATTAAAGCTGAGCAAAACAACATGGCCAGGTATGCGATCTGAAGCCAAGTTTGCTTGAGTTATCCGGGTTTACATCCCATTTGGTTGATAATGAGGAGAGAATGGCGTGAATGTTTCTAAGAGGTTTGAAACACGAGATACGTCGATATCTTATCTCTCATAAATTGTGTTTGTATTTAGATGTTGTTAATAGGGCTCGATTATTGGAGCGTGATAATGAGTCAACCCAACCAAAAGAAGCGGTGATAAAATGATAATACCGGTGAGAGCGATCATCGAAGCGGTGACAACAAGCGTGGAGGAATCAACAGGCGAAAATGGTAACCACTTGGTGGTAATCGGGGGCAAAACAATAAAATGGACATTTCAAGAAGAGAGATTCAACAATGATGGAAAGGCGTCGGCCAGACGGCACTTGTTGTTAAGGAAGGAGAATCGACCACCTATCATATGCTTCAAATGCGGAGGGAGGGACACATCGGTCCAAATTATGCGATGCCGTCAAAAGCGTGTTATAATTGTGGAAGAGAAGGTCACCTAGCCCAATTTTGTCGTTCACCGAAGACAAGTTCAATTAGGATGGAGCACCAAAAGTCCGTCGAGAAAAAGTCAAAGCCGGTAGTCTGAGGGAGGCGTTTGTCGTGACCTCCCGAGAAAGCAAGAAAAACGAACGAGGTCATCACGGGTAAGCTTATCATAAACTCTAGCGAAGTTTATACCTTATTTGATACCGGTTCTACCCATTCTTTTTTTTCTCCTACTTGCGCTCAACGTTTAAATTTGACTCAGGAGAAATTGGACTTTGACTTATCTGTTGAAACTCCGTTTGGGAGAAACCTTCATTACATCCATTTGTTTATAAGTCTTGTTTGGTTCAAATCGGTACCCTCACATTACACATCGATCTTATTTCATTGAAAATACTTGCATTTAGGCGTAATTCTAAGGGATTGATTGGTTAACTACTCATCATGCAAAAATTGATTATTTTAAATAAGGTTGTTAGCTTTCATATTCCTAACCAACCTATTATGCGAATTCAAGCAACCAAACCATTAAAATCAATCACTATCATCTCAAGCCATAAAGCTATTTGTTTATTGAAAAGCGGATGTCAAGCTTTCTTAGCTCATATCACGGATCTAAACAAAAATACGTCGGTTTTGAATGATATTTCTATTGTTAATAAATTTCTGACGTATTTCTTGAAGAACTTCTGGCCTACCCCGGGGCGTGAAATTGAATTTTGTATCGACCTTGAACCCGATACAAAACCTATTTCCAAATCCCCATATCGAATGGCTCTATTGAACTTCATGAGTTAAAAACCCAATTGCGAGGAATTGTTAGACATCGGTTTTATTAGTCCTAGTACTTCTCCTTGGGGTGCTCTGTTCTATTTGTGAAGAAGAAAGATGGAGTATGCGACTTTGTATTGATTATCGGGAGTTGAATCATGTCACCATCAAAAATAGGTACCCATTGCCGCGTATTGATGACTGTTTGACCCGTTGCAAAGCACCAAATTCTTTTCAAAGATTGATCTTAGATTAGGATATCACCAATTGAAGATTAGAACCAGATGACATTCAAAAGGCGGCTTTGAGAACTCGATGCGGGCATTATGAATTCCTAGTCATGTCTTTTGGATTGACTAATGCTCCTGCTTTGCCTTCATGGATATGATGAGCCGAGTATTCAAGGAATATTTGGATCACTTTGTGGTCATCTTTATTGATGACATTCTCATTTATTCAAAAGCCGTGAAGATCATGAGCAACACTTGAGGTGATACTCCAAAAGCTTCGTGAAAACAAGCTTTATGCCAAGTTAAAGAAATGCTAGTTCTGGCTAGAGGAAGTAGCATTCCTTGGGCACGTAGTATCAAGTCATGGAATATTTGTTGACCCGGCAAAGATTGAAGCTATTCAAAGCTGAGAACAACCTAAATCGATGATCGAAAGTCGTAGCTTTCTCGGCTTAGTTGGTTATTATCGGAGATTAAGTAGAAGGGTTTTCTCGAATCGCTACTCCATTAACTTCGGTGACTCGGAAAGATACAAAAATTTCGGTTGGAGCGAGGAATGTGAGAAGAGTTTCAAGAACTCGAGAGGAGACTCATTTATTTTGTTACGACAATACCATCGGCTCGGAGGGATTTGTCATCTCTGATGATGCTTGAGGCAAAGGGTTAGGATGTGTTCTCATGCAACATGGGAAAGTCATAGCCTTTATGCCTCTCAACAACTCAAAGAATATGAAGTAATTATCCTACTCATGATCTAGAGTTGGCGGTTGTTGTTTTCGCACTTAAAATTTGGAGGCATTACTTATATGGGGAGAAAGTGGAGATCTTTCTACGGATCATAAAAGCCTCAAATATTTCTTCACTCAAAAGGAACTCAACATGCGACAACGACGTTGGCTTGAACTGTTGAAAGATTATGATCATACCATCGATACCATCTGGAAAAGCGAAGCGTGGTAGCCGGAGCATTGAGTAGAAGATCATATCTCGGATGCGAGTGCGATATTGACAACGCAAAGCCCATTTTGTGTGACTTGCAAAGGATGGAGATAGAGTTAAAGACTCCGAGGACCCATGTGATGATGGCGAATATCTGAGTAGAACCGACTTTAATTGATAAAGTTAAAGCTACTCAAGTTACAGATCTGGAGCTGATGCGTATGAGGAAGAAATTGCAAGAAGGTGCTATACCGAAAGCAAGAATTGATTAAGAAGGAATACTTTGATTCAACTCCAGACTTTGTGTTCCTAACGACCCTGATTTAAAGTATAAAATCAAGATGAAGGCACACAACACACCATTTGCAATCCATCCTGGGAGTACCAAAATGTATCATGATCTTCGTCACACATTTTGGTGGAGCAATATGAAGAGAGAGATAGCGCTATTTATCTCAAGGTGTCTAACTTATCAACGAGTCAAGGTAGAGCATCAAGTGCCAAAAGGTTCATTGCAACCACTTGAAATTTCAGAATGGAAGTGGGAGCACATTACCATGGATTTTGTTACTGGTCTTCCCAAGGTTTCTCAAGGCATAGATGTAATTTGGGTCATTGTTGATAGATTGACCAAAGTCTGCTCATTTCTTACCTATCTGAGAAACTTATACACTTGAGCGTCTTGCTTTCGTATGTACATAAACGAGGTTGTAAGATTGCATGGTATGCCGGTATCCATAGTTTACGATCGAGACCCAAGATTCACTTCACGATTTTGGGTTAGTTTGCAAAAAAGCTATGGAGCGCAGTTTACGATTTAGTTGGCATATCATCCTCGACGGACGGACGAACAATCGAGAGGACTATTCAAACTCTTGAAGATTTATTAAGACTTTGTGTCCTTGACTTCAAGGGAAGTTGGGACAAGTTCTTCTTTGTTGGTGGAGTTTTCATACAACAATGATTATCAAACAAGTATTGGCATGGCTCCATTTGAGCGTTGTATGGAAGAAAGTGTCATTCTCGAGTATCTTTGGGATGAGGTGGGGTGAAACAACGTTGTTGGGACCGTGGTTGATACGTATGACTACGGAAAAGATTCAAATGATCGACAACGTATAAAAACCTCACAAGATCGACAAAAGAGTTATGCTGATCTTCATCGAAAGGACGTGGAATTCGATATTGGAGATCATGTGTTATTACGTGTTGCTCCATGGAAAGGAGTTACGAGATTTGGAAAGAGAGGAAAGCTCAATCCTCGATTCATTGGCCCATTTTTAATCCTCGATCGAGTAGGAACTATAGCATATATAGACTCGCTTTTCTGCCAAGTATGTCTCGTGTTCATAATGTTTTCATATATCCATATTACGTAAATATGGAAGAGACCGAACCACATTATTGAGTTAGAACCGAAACGAAATAGCGGAAGATTTGGCGTATGAAGAGGTTCTGTTCAAATCTTGGATAAGAAGGAACATATTCTACGCTCGAGGTTATACCTCAAGTCAAAGTTTTGTGGAGAAACCACGATGTTGAGAAATGACACAGGAGTTAGAATCTAAAATGAAATCAAGATATCCTTACCTTTTAGACATACCGGTGTGCATACCTTAATTTCGAGGCAAAAATTTCATAAGAAGGGAGGTTGTAAGACCCCACTTTTTTGAATAAAGATGATTTTTCTATAAATATCATTTTTAATATTATGGAATGAATTTGATATAATGTTATAGTTGTGGGTAATATTTATAAATTTTGCAAAGTACGCAAGTTGTTATATAATATTTGATTGGTGGGGGAATATTATTTTAACGGGGAATATTAAATGCGACGACCACAATCATTGGTGGATCCCACAACAAAATTATTGTCGGATTGAGAAAAGCGACAAAAATATTTTTATGAAAATAATGGCGGAAGTTTTCTGAATTAAAATTGTTGAACTACTCGGTAGTAAAAAAAACGATGTCTGGCGTGGTTACATAGTAGCACCACGGTATTGATTATTGATGCTTTACGTGAAAGTCACTTTCGTTTTGTTTAATTATTGCCATAGTATTTGTTGCATAGTATCTCACGTTATTTGATTCAATTATTGTCGATATTTTATATATTAGTAAATCAATAATTGAGACGACAAAGTTATTAATATTATTATTTGCAATATTAACGATGTCTAGAAGTTACATCGAGGAGAGGTTTGGTCACCTAATTGCGCATGATAGGGAGAAATCTTTATTGGAAAGTCCCTCTTTCACAGGAACGACACAGTCGATTAATATTGTGAATTATAATAATGATGATAAATGTTGTTAAAAATATTGAGAAGATTTTTATGATGTATTTGATGTTATTATATGGACCCCCATTTACCCATTTTTCAAAATAATCAGTAGAAAGTTATATATATATATATATATATATAATTTAGTAACATGTGTGTGGATGTGGACATGTTGGTGGGAAAGAAAGAAATGTGAGTGGTGGGTATTATATGTATAGATTATGTGTGTGTATGGGGTGGGATAAGAAAATGGGGGAGGAGTAGTTTGCCTTGTTATGAAGAGAATTGGTATATATATACATATATATATATATATATATATATATATGATGATGATGATGATGATGATGATGATGATGATATGATGATGATGAAAGTGACTTTTGGTGGGTGGATGATGAATTTGGTGGGTTTATGTGAATTACGTATGGGGGAGGGAGTGTTTATATTATTTAAGAATAATGGGAGTTGATTTGTTTTGTTGGTTTCAAAATAACATGTGTTATATATTTATATTTATATTATATTTTTGGTTTGTAGCTGATTATTGCTTTGAAAATTAATCCTTCGTAAGACGTCCGTGAATTGAATAATTTCAGCTTGTGAATTGTTTCTGTTGCATCCGTGATTTATTTTTCAAATAGTATCCTTCTATTCTCCTATAAATAGAAGCTCATTCCTTCATTATTTCTTACGAATTCACTGAAACGCTAGAGAGAAAAACTATAGAGAGAAAGAAGAAAAGTATTCTGCTACTTCACTACTCTTATATCCAGTTTCTTCTATTTTAGGTAAGGGGTATTATTTCTTTCGTATTCATGAAGAGAACTTCTATTATTCCATTCTTTATTATTCTGTTGGAATAACCTGTATACGCGGACTACCCTATACTTGGTGAAATTCTTCTATTATTCCATTCTTTATTATTATGTTGGAATAACTTTGTCATCTGAATACCTTTACATGGTGAAATTCTTACATTATTCAATTCTTTATTATTACATTTGGAACATCACATGCATGCGTTTACGCATGACTTTGTTCCGTTATTTTTATTATTCTATTTGAACATCACAGTTGGTCTGCGAATTTAAATGACACTGTTCCGTTATTTATTATTCATTGGAATATCTTATGCGTGCATTCACTTGCATGACTTCGGTTCCTTTATTTATTATTACATTGGAATAACTTTGTTTGTCTTGATCTATCGCATGCACGGTGATTTCTTTTGTTATTCCATTCTTTATTATACTCGGTTGGTTAAAGTTTTGACTTCTATACTCCATGAAATTAGTGGAATATCCTTGATATTTGTGCTTCATCCATATATCTTTTCATGAAAATATTCTTACGAGCATTCTTGAATTTTACTCTACAAAGAAGTATCATGTTGATAATTTGGGCGTTATTAGTTCTTGGATAAATTAATTCTTGAACTTGTTTTATTGAATTCTTATATTGTTGTCATCATCCTCATGTTTATATTATGTTGAAAGTCATCTCATGGCACATGGTGTATAGATGGACTTGGTATGATTATGACTAGGTATTATTAAATATAATCATGGTAGTAATGTTACAAATGATGTGGTAAAAGCCCTCATTGGCCCGTAGTGCATTGATGGATAGTTGTTGGCATGATCATGACCATTGATGAATACTACGAATATCCTTGGCTCATAGTGCATGGATAATTTGTGGTCGTGATACTAATGAATATCCTTGGTAGTAGTAGTGCGGGGGATGATGTAGGATTATTTATTAAAATTTGATTCCTAGCGATAAAAGTGTTGAAAAACCTTTTAAATCATAAAAGATAGTAGATTTTATTCTCTACTTGACTCTTTTAATGGATTGCTTGTTCATTGCGATTAAACTTGATTTTTGTTATATTTATATCGGTTTAACATTTTGTTGAAGGCTAACGATAATTTATTACGCATTATCTTAGTCATAATATTCCTTCTTTGGGCTAGTTGAGCTCACCCTTTTACTTTCATTGTTCTCTTGAGAAATGAGAACGTGGCGAGGATTAGTCGGGGAGCGGAGTGACGGTCGGGATGATAACATTAGTAGTCGTCACTATTCTATGAAATATTGTGATAATAAATGTATTGAGGACTTATTTTGAGTTTAAATACTGTCTAGAAGACAATATTTGTATTAAAACTCACAGCTCATGTTGTATATTTAAGATTGTATTTATATTTTGTACCACGTATTTGGTGACTTAGAATAGGTGATGTATACCTATTTTCGGGGCGTCACACTTTCAATCCAGCAAGCCTGAATTCTAAATCCTTCAATCCAGCAAGCTTGGATTCATAAATTTTTCAATCCAGAAAGCTGGATTCAATATCCTTTTCACGAAAAATAATAAATCAACTTATTATTTTTCTATCCTTTGTTCAAACATATATATATATATATATATATATATATATATATATATATATATATTTCATACACAAAAAAGTATTTTTCCATAATTTTTCAACTTCCTTTAGTATTTTTCAAAAATCAATTTTAGTGTATAACTTAAGAAATTAGCCCCATCATAATTAACTCCAAAAATTCCCATCTCTTGACACAATCTTATGCGTGTTAACGTGAGCCTACAGTTTAAATTTCCTGGCCATCGGAGTTATAGAACTTCAGTTATAGCCGTTTTTGTCAGAAAATCACAAAAATTGAAATGGTCATAACTTGGTCATTTTAAGTCGGAATGAGCTCATTTTTGGACAGGAGGTACTTTATACCATATATTTTCATGTCCCAAAAGGCCGAAATTTATTTCACAAATTAAGTGGCTGAAACAACCTGTACAAATTTCTGGGCAGTAGCTTTTTGCAATTTTTCACTTTTTCCTACTTTGTTAAAAATATTTCATACGGAAATCTACAACTCCTTTTTCAGTGATTCCACTTGGAGATGTTAGAAAACTTATCATAGTATCCTCCCAAAATTTTCCAGAATTTTTTAATGTAAGAAAAATGATGAAACTACCCCTACCCTTGATTGTCCAAAAATAGTCTTCTTTTCTCTCTAGACACGAAACTGTTTTGGCTAAAATAGTCACTACGGATTATGTACTCAACATTTTTGAGTGCTACCACTTGGGTTTAGTAGTTAAATTACATATCTAGACCCTCTCTTTGACGGATTGCAAAAAAGAAGGTATAGATAAAAAACGGTGAAAATCCAAAGTACATAGAAATTTTATAGTTTATAAACTAGAAAATCACTTTTTCTTTACTTTTGATTTTCAAATAAAACAACACCCAATATGGGTATATCTACACATAAAACACTCATTAACAAGTATATTCATGGTTTTTAAGTTTAGAAACATAGTTTTAAGGTTTGATTTATAATAATCACAAATTACATAAACATAAAATGATTATACCTTTGTTCAAAATCTCCTCCTTCTAAAATATGAGATGGATCTTGGGTGTATGAAGATCAAAATCTCCTTTTCTCTTCTCTCTAGGGCTGCCAAAATGGTCCCTTTATTCTCTCTCTCTCTCTCTGTGGTTTTCTTAGCAAAATAGAAGAAATAAGATGAAAGAGAAATATGATTCAAGTGTTGGAAAAATCTATAGATATATTTGGTATATCTAAACACAATCTACCAACATATCTCCTCTCTCTCTCTCTTAATTATAACAATGTTACTTACAAGATTAGACAAATGTGGTGGCTCCATAAATAAGATGACACCTAGCCAATCTTGTAATTATCTTTAGAAAATTGGAAGCATGAAATGATTATATTCTCCCCCCTTTCTCTCCTTATCTTGTCAGTCTATGTGGCCTTATTATCCTTCAAAAATTGATTTCTTTTTAATTCTTATTCAGCATACCAAATGTCCAATATGCCCCTCCTTAATTGGGCTTAAAGTTGGGCCACCAATTTCATCTTTTGGGCTTTCAATTACATTCTTTGGGCCAAGGAAAATTAATCTTTTCCAATGTCTTTCTTTTTATCTTACCTTAATTATTTAATTAGAGTTTCCATGTACTAAATTTAAATACAAATTCTTACTCAAGTAAATTTAATTTCTTAACCCAATTAAACTTACTTTAATTAGGTTATAAAATTAATTAATTGAGATACATAAAATAAATCTCTTAGAATTAGTATATATTATAAATACTATTATTTCTCTCATCCCATAACCCTTAAGTTATTTAATTCTTCATTCCTAATATATAATTAGGATTACACTAGTTTATTTTATTTGTTTATATAATTAAACAAATATAAACCATCACATAATATTCCTATTCCTTTACTCACATATTCATACAAAATAATTTAATAAATTGTGACATGTTCCACAATTCTCTTAGATTAGGTCACTAGTATATAAATAAAATATTAGGACCACTAAATAACGATAACCATTTAGGTTATTTAATTCTCATGTCTAATTTAAATGACTTATTTAAATTATAGAATTTATATTGTATAATTAAATTTAATTTCCTCCTCTCCATAAATTGTTTTCAAATAATTTATTTATATATTAAATATATAATTTAATATATTCAATCATTTATTCAAATATGAATTTAATTTACTAACTAGTTGATACCAATATACATATTTATATATTGGATCTCATCTCATATTTTTTACCTTACATCCTTTGGTATAATATTAAATATATAACCTAATATCACATATCCAATTATTTTTTTCCTTTCTATAAATTATCTTCACAATTTATTTAACTATAGTAAATATATTAATATATTCACCCCATTAAATACATGCGTACATTACACTCAATAAGGTAATATATTATTTCTTCAATAAAATAGTGATTATACATGTATATTTAATGCCACCAATTTACCACTTTAAAATAATTTAATATTATAAATTATTTTAATTTTACTCCTTTAATTTTCTTTAGTAATTTACTCCTACACTTTACTTACAATATCACATAACATATCATCTAATAAGAATTTTCTTTATTAAATTCTTATTATAAGCCGCCTGCGATAGATATCTCATACAGTTAGCGTAGCTTAGAAATATTTATTACAGTCTCAAATTCTTAGAAGAGAAAGAAGCTGTGCTTCAAAGGAGGAACAGTTATTGCATCCTACAGAAGCTCAGTAGCTACGCAGTGAAGAGAAGATTTGGAGGAAGAACACTTCAAAACAGGGGTTTTCTTATTCCAAATCTCCCATTTATTTATGTATTACTGAAAATGTGTAATGTATTGAAAATGTGTGTTAGTACCATAGATATGAACTAACTCCATTTTTAGGATTACAATGTAACCTTTTGTTTAGCTTAATTAACTTTCTCTCCTATTTTATATAATGAATCATTTTGGAATGGGTTGTTGTATTTCGTATTTAATGACTAATTGCTTGGTAGAGAAATTGGTATTGATAATAATGGAAATTGACAAATGGATGTTATTATCTATCTTTAAATACAACAACGCCTGTTATGACCATGCCAATGGAATGTGTGCATAGACTGCTAATAGGATAGACATATCCCTATTTGCCTTATGTGGCCTTGAGACTTAGCCTAATGACCTTGGCCTAGTTATTTTCATCAATAGACATATTGTGATTTATCTGGCTAGGGATGTGCATTTGACCTTCGACAGAAGCTTATGCGTATTTACTATTCTCGGTGACCATTCCTTGATTCATTTGTAATTTGGAGAGTTAGGAGATTAGGCGACGCATTAGGGGAGTTGTAATCTTATCTTGACATCCTAGCACAACTACTTCTTTTATTCTTATAGTCTTAATAACATAGCTTAACCAACCATCTTGTTTCACTTATTTAGATAAGATAAGTAACGACTTTACCTTAGTAATTATTTTCTCTTAAGACTTTGTCCTCGTGTGTTCGACACTCAACTTTTATATATTACTTGTGGACCGCGTATGCTTGCGCGCGATTTAGCAATAGTAAAATCAACCAACAAGTTTTTTGCGCCGTTGTCTGGGACTTAGTATTATTTATTATTCAATATTAACACTAAGTCATTACAATCTTAGTTTAAATTGATTCTTCTGTTTAACTCTCTTTTAAGGAAGTCTTCACTGTTTATGCCACCTCGAAAGGGTTGAAACATATTACCTCTCGATCCCGAGGTTGATAGAACATACAAACGACTGCAGAGAGAAAAATCTGAGGACAGACTCCTCTCAAAATGGCTGAGGAACTTCAAAAATCTTTGAAGGAGTACTCTATGCCTCATATCGACGACCTCTAGGCAAGCATTCTCAGGCCCGCCATCCAAGCTAATAATTTTGAGATCAAGCCGGGCACCATTCAAATGTGCACCAATATTCAGTTTGGGGGACTACCGAATGATGATCCCAATGATCACTTAATCAATTTTGTGGAGATCTGTGACACATTTAAATGCAACGAAGTGTCTGACGATGCCATCAGACTTCGGTTGTTTCCATTCACCTTAAGGGATAAAGCTAAGAGCTGGCTACATTCATTACCATCAGGATCCATCACCACATGGGCTGACTTAGCACAGAATTTCATTGCAAAGTTTTTCTGCCCGCCAAAATAGCCAGGCTTAGGCATGATATTCCAACAGAATAATAAAGAATGGAATAACAGAAGAAGATCACCAAGTATAGGGGATTCCGCGTATACAGGTTATTCCAACAGAATAAATAAGAATGGAATAATATAAGGATTTCACCAAGTATAGGTATATCACAGATCTGAGGTTATGTATAGGGTATGCCACTTTTACAGGTTATTCCAACAGAATAATAATGAATGGAATAACAGAAGTTCTCTTCATGAATAAGAAAGAATAACACCCCTTACGGGTACAACAAATAATATCTCTTCCGTAAAAAGACACTTTGGATATCAAAGTAGTGAAGTACGAATACTCTTCTTCTTTCTCTATATAGATTTTCTCTATAGCTTCTCTCTATAATTTCTCTCTCTAGAGTTTCAAAGAATTAAGTAAGAAAATAATGAAGGAATGAGCTTCTATTTATAGGAAAATAGAATGCATAGTAATTAATCCATGAACGGTCCAGATTGATTTACTTTAATCTGACGGTCCATATTTAAAGCAAAATCTTTTAAATAAAATATAATATATTCTATTTATATAAAAACATTTTACTATGCAAACACTATGCAACACTATACAAAATACTATGCAAAATACTATACAACAATCGTAAGCGTAATAAAATATAATATATTCTATTTATAGAATAACTTTAATAAAGTATTCATTTTTATATAAAAGATGTTTCGCTTTTATTACGTTAATAATACTGAATAAAACAAAACGTCATTATCGCTTATAATAATTCATATTATTAATCGAATGATAATGGAATCAAACCGAGTGACTTCTCACATAAGCATCAATAATCAATACTGTATTGTTACTATGCGCAACCACACATATTCTTTACTTTTACTACCGAGTAGTTCAACAATGATCAACGGTAAAACTTCCGTCGTTATTTCAATAAAATATTTTTGTCGTTTTCTCAATTCGACAATAATAATTACATTAGGGTCCACCAATGATTGGTAGTTATGCGAATATTCCCGGCTAAACCAATATTCCCAGACCAATCGAATATAATATAACCACTTGCATACTTTGCAAAATTTATAAATACTACCCACAACTATAATATTATCTCAAATTCACACCATAATATTAAAAATTATTTCATCAAAATTTAAATCTTTATTGATAAAATCTGGGGTCTCACATTCCTACACTGTAAGGTAGACACTGTCGCCCAATGGCAGAGTCAGTTCCACCATTACCATGTAGAGTTTGCCAACACACTCTCTAACATTCATGCTACTCAGGGAGGAGACGACGCTTATTTTATGCCATTTCCATTTCCAGCACCTCCAATGTATGCTCCTTATCCACCACAATTTCCGCCTGCTGAGGGAGCATGCGCAGATGAACCATTGAACGTGGAGGATGATGATGATGAAGATGATCTTGAGGTGGTCGGTGATGATGAGGATCTTAATCTCGTAGGTGATGAAGGCGGTGATGCTCCAGATGTTTGATGATGAAGTCCAGAGGCCATTAAAGACAGTGGTCAAATTGTAAGTTTGGGAGGGAGAATTCCTTTTATTTATATTATATATGAATTATGTTAGTCTTTTAATATTTGAACTGCTTTATTTATTTATGTTTATGGTGTGAGGACTTGAGTGAATCTTTTGCGCTGAATAGCCCCAGACTGCTATTTAACAATGTTTTATTTATGTTTGAATATTATTGTGATTATTGTTTTATGTTGTGATTGGTTTATTTTGGATGCATGCTTTACATAGTAGTATTTAAATTTATATATGAATGCATTTTTTTGGCTATTTATCTTATGTTCATATTTATTATCATTTTGGGATTGCATATTTGGGGATATTTTGGCTATGTCAGATATCATTTGGTGGTTAGCCATATTTTTTTGGGGTTTACACTGTTCATTGGTATAGTTAATGCCATTTGTTATGGCTTTGCCTTATTTTGACCCTATTTTGACAGGGTACTTTATAGTTTATAGTTTTTGCCAATTACATGTTGATTAACCCTAACCCCAGTCTGTAATTGTTTATATACTGGGTTAGGGTAGTTTAGCTGTAAGACCCTGAAATTTTTAAATAAAAAGGAATTTCCTTTATTTATTATTTTGAAATAGTAAGGGTTGATTTGATTAATGTGGATAGTTAGGGGTAAAATACGCAATATTTCAAAATAAACAAGTGGTTATAAAATATTCATTGTTGTTTGGGAATATTCGTTTGGTAAATAGTAGAATATTAATGCTTGTCGGAATATTAAATGCAACGACACGATCTTTTATGGGCCCCATAACGGAAAGCGATTGGATGAAGAAAACAGCAAATATAAGTTGTTTATAAATAATTGGCGTGGTTATTCTGGAATTTATCTTGTTGGAATACCGGTGGTTAAAACACACTAATCTGGCGTTGTTGAACAAGAAGAGCTACGGTATTTCACCAATTATTGATTCTTACGTGAAAGGCACTACTTTCAATAATTATTACTGATAATTATTATTCGATATTTTATTTTATTGATTCAATAATTGTTGCGTTGATATTTTATATTCTTTGTTGTTTCAATAATTGTCATTACACAAGATCTTTCATTATCGAAGCAATAATTCATATTATCCTCAATAATATTATTAGATAACATTATTGGCAATGTCTAGAAAGTTACATCTAAGGAGAGGTTTGGTCACCTAATTGCTTGCCATGATGAAGAAATTCTTATTGAAAGCCCCTCTTCCTGAACCTGCACGGTTTATCAATATTGTGATTACGTAATATTATTGGTGAATAATTAATTATTGATTCATATGATGAGGAAAATATTGATTTTATGTGGATATAGATGGAGAAAAATTTTAAAATGACAATTGTTGAAAATTAATATTTTATCTTTTTACGATAAAATAATTCATTTAAATATATTATTTTAATAATATATTAACGGTGATATTTTTACAACGAATGTGGGATATATGAGTATCTGAGGAGGAAGAGTATTTTTGTTGCAATAAATGATTAACACATGTTTTGTGTGTCGGTGGACCCCATTTCTTGGTGAAGTTTGATTATAGCTTTGTAAAATCGCCCGTTTGTGGATTTGATTCGATTTACATTTGGAATTTGGAAAAACTTTCTTACGCAAAGTTGTAGAGAATTGAATTTCCTATAAAACTCATAAGATTCGAATTTTCTGATAAAAGACCTATTTATTGTGAATTATTGAAGTTCAAAGTTAAAATAATTGATTTTGGAAGTTTAAAATATTTTAATTACAAAACGTTTTTCCATTTTTGAAACTCATTTAACATGTGCATGGTGGCTGAATTCAGATTCAAGATGTGGGCGTATGAATTTTGTTTATATATAATATTATTATATTCAATTTTACGCTTTGGTGTTACAAGCGATTTCTATAAATAGGGTGCTTAGGTTAGAATTGAAAATCACACCGAAACTGAAGTTTTCTCTCTCTATATTATCGGCGTATTCTTGTGAGTATTTTGAGTATACTTTGAGTATTGCTATACTGCATTCAAGTTCAGTCATAGCCTATATCCTGTGTTTTCTACTAAATCTTGTCTTTCGAGGTAAGGGATGTTATTTTCTTCTCAAATGATATTATTTCTTCAATATCATTATGCTGAAATGTTGATCTGAAGTTTTTATCAAATTTGGAATTTTTTCATGTCGGGGTTACTATTCATGAGTTCTTATTCATTAGTTACTATTCACGAATTACTATTCATGAGTTCTTATTCACGAGTTACTATTCACGAGTACTATTCATGAAGCGTGAAGATGTTTTTGTGGAATTTCTATCTTTTGGTGTAGAGTTACTATTCACGATATCGGCACTATTCACGATATCTGACTATTCAATAGAAAAATAAAATTTCTTCTTTTTGTCCAAAATATCTATTCGGATACTAACTCGATTGTATCCATGTTTTGATCATTCTTGAATTTTACACCACTATGATTATTTTTGAGGTATTTTGAACATGGATAAAACAAAGTCTGAATCCTTAATCCTTAATCCTTGTCATTTTGTTTCATTGGATTCGTTTCTTTAAAAATATTTTTCATCATCCTCGGTCTTAAATGATGATATTATTGAATATCTTTGGCACAGTAGTGCAAAGATGAATGATTTCTGAAGAATATCTTTGGCTGTAGTGCAAAGATGAATGATTTCTGAAGAATATCTTTGGCTTTGTAGTCAAAGATGAGCAGTGTTGAGATGAACATGGCCAGATTGATTAATATCTTTGGCACTAGTAGTGCAAAGATGAGCAGTGTTTAAATGAACATGACCAATGATGAATATCTTTGGCACATAGTGCAAAGATGAATATTTGATTCCAGATGTATATTGATTGATGTTACGGGGATAAAATATTGATGATGGGTTCATTAAATTCATAGATTATAGTAGATTTCATTCTCTACGTAACTCTTACATGAATTATTATTTCATTGCGAATATTGATCCGAAACTTGTTGTCTATTGTATTCTATCGAGTTTTCCTGTTGAAGACTAACGATAATTTGTTGTATATTATCTTAGTCATAATATTCTTTATTGGGCTAGTTGAGCTCACCCTTTTCCTTGTTGTTCCATTTTTCTTCTCGGGGAGGCGAGAATGTAGCGAAGTACTAGTCGGGGTATGGAATGAAGGTTCTAGAGAGAGTTGTTTAGTAGTCCTCACCATTTTGTAAAATAATGAATCAATAATTATGATGGGGATTTATTTGCATGTGGATATTGTCTAGAAGACAATATTATATTTAAACTCATTAATATATATTGTCGTATTTCACACGACATTTGTATTATTGAAGTTGTAGTTTGCTTTTTGTACCATGTATTTGGCGACTCAGAATGGGTGTTGTGTATACCTATTTTGGGGGCGTCACATTAGCGCTTAAGTTTTGATTGTGGCTTATGACAAGCACCAGATTATTATATTGTTTTCTTAGAAAAGTGTCAAATTTATGTGAACTTGAGGAGTGTAAATTAGATAAATCGAGACTATTTTGGATCCATCCTTTTAGCAAGCACTGACCACTTGTCTTTTCTAGTTATGTGTCCAGATTTAGGTTGTCTATTTATTGTGTTGAAAATTTGTACACTGTTAAAACTCTGTTGATTTCAAGGTAATAAAAGACTTAGATGCTTTTACACTTTCGGGTCTATAGTTCTAAAAAATATAATAATAATAATAATAATAATAATAATAATAATAATAATAATAATAATAATAATAATAATAATAATAATAATAATAATAATAATAATAATAATAATAATAATAGTCCTGCGGTGGGTTGAGATGGAGCGTGGAAACGCACTCGCCCATAAACGCAGACTGGTAAAATCTATTTTGGACTTATGTTGATTACGTGGTCTTTGTTGCTTGAGTTATTAGATTTATATGGGTGTTTTACACCTAATGCCCTATAGTCATCTGGCTTGGGAGTCATTGATCGAAAGCTCGCTAATGATTGCTCTGTTTAGCCTAAAAGTAATCAAGTACTGTCTGAGTCGGAATTTACTTCATACTATTAGAACCTTTTGATCCTTTCTTGTTTTTGCGTCTTGTTCTTAATGCTTGTTATTTATCTGGGTTCCATAGTAAGCTTATTGGTTATCACAATCGACTGTGTGATCGTAATTTGGGTTATGGCTAGTTAAGATGTTTGGTCTACACACACAGAATGGATCGATTACAGTCTCATGTTTATTAATCGACATTAAGCCATTATTTGTATGCGTTTTGACGTTTTCTCAGTGGATGTTTATGATTGGGCTTAGAGGCCATAACATTAGTCTATAGGATTAGTAATCATTCGTATCTTGCAGTAATGGGGTATGGATGTCTGATAGTTTTCTTGAGGGCAAGCAAAAGCTTAAGTTTGGGGGTATTTGATGAGTGGGATTTATACCTGTGAATCAGATCCTTTGTGGCTTAAGTTGTTGCATGTTTTCAGTCTTTTAGTTAGCTTTTATTTATATTTTATTGTTATTATGTCTAATTTCTATAAGGCAAGGCTTTACTGAGATGTTTCTGACTTCTAGGGCTAATGGACAAGTTCTTGTATTGTAATACATTTCAGAGGATACACTTAGAATCCGCGCCACAACGCCATTGCTTGTTGGAGCATCTTTGAATTCAAAGACCGCAATAGCTCCACATTGGAACACTTTGGAAATAGGCGCCCACCCCAATTTTAGCGCCTGACTCCATTTTCGGTACCTCGGCGTTATTCTTCATCGCCACAATACAAGAGCCCTTCTCATGGAGTTCTTGGCAGTAATACGACCTTGATCTCTTTAACCTACGTGGCACCTCAGTATTGTTTGTGACAAACGAGATTTTGTAATTTAATTTTAATATTTATTGGATTAAATAAATATTTTTTGATGATTTAATTATTAGATTAAATAATTAATTGCTGAAGTTGTGGTAGATTAATTTAATTATATGTGTTATATTTATTAAATTAATGTGGAGATTTTATTATTCAAAGTATGTATTTATGTGAGCTTATTGAATTAAATGAAACATTTAATAAGCATAATGTTATTTTAATTAATGTAATAATTAATTAGAAAATTAATAATTTAGACATAATTAATAAATGAGAAAATTAATTATGTAACTATGTGAATTAATGAGAAATTATTATATTTTATTTAAATTAAATTAAATAAGATATTTGATCTATTGTGTAATTGGATGTTACACGATTAAACTATATTATAAAGGATTAATTAAATTAAATGGGATTGAGTCTTTAAGAATAACCAAACGATTGCTTTAAGGGAAATTGAGAAGCGATTAACCACGTATTGTGGTTAAGCCCGACCTCAACGTTCTTCGAGTTATATATGCTTTGTTAGTTTCTCCATTTTACGTATTTACAATTAAGAGTTAACTTGAGAGTCAGAGAGAAATTGAGAACTTTTGAGGGAAATTGTGAGTGAGTGATTGAAGAAGCATCTGAGGAAGGTTTTCCCTACTAAATCTACACTACGCTTTGGGTAATCTCTTCAACCCCAGTTTTTATTTACGTCACTTAAAGTTTCATGAAAATGGCTTTCAAGTTCTGTTAAAATCTCTGTAATTGGACATGGTAGTGATTATGTGGATATATATGTGATAATGTATTAGCATAACATGTTTTTACTATATATTGTAGATTTTCATATCACCAGTTTCATAAAATATGTCGTATATTGTTGCTTCAAAAATTACAGAGTATAGAAATATGGCCATATGGCCCTTACTCACAAATTTAATACGTCAATCATATATTATCTCATAAATTTTACACTTGTATATAATTATGCATGTTAAAACGAAGAAAACAAACTTGGAATGGACTGATTTAGTGTTATAACGAACCCGTAGTGCCAATCTTCATGTTTTATCTTTAAAAACTTTCAAAATCACCAAGAACATGAAATTACATGTTTTGATTATGGAAATTGTATGTTTTAAATTGTTAAAATCATGTTAGAAAGGTTGAGTAATGATTATGTGTATAAAATAATGTCTGGGTATGTCTAATTTCATGTATGGCTTGTAACGCCCCGGAATCCGGTCTATTTTCACATCAGGATTCCGTACGTCACGATCCCATCTTTTTCCAAACATGCATCATTATATAGCTAAATATAACAACATACATCCTCAAATCCCAGGTTCTAAAACCTTAAAACTTCTTTCATTACAAATAATGATAATTACATTATTCTTTACATCTTGTACAAGTGACTTTTATCCGCCACCAAGGATATATAATCGTTCAAATAACTATTCTATAGTTTAATTCTATCATTCTATATTACAGGTCTTCGCTTGATCTTTACGCTCATTCATATAATGAATGGTACTTCTTCTAGATACCAATCAGCTTGATCTTTACGGGATGCTTAAGTTCTTTCTAACATCGTTCGCTAAAAAAGTTTTTATTGAAAGCAAGTGTGAGCATTCAATTGCCCGACAAGTCATATGATTGAACAAACAACTTTAAGAATTCAAACATTTTAAGACTTGATAGCAGAACAAAGGTTATGAAGTAGCTTGAATAATAGGAATAATCTCGATTCTATCATTTTAAAACATTAGTTACATTCACTTTGAAATACTTTCATTCTCTACTCTCTTTCATACACATTCTATAAAGCGAATCAATAGCACCAGACTTAACAATAACGGTTCATGTATAAGCAGAACATGCTCGTATTGAAAAGTTCAATCACGAGAGCAGTTCATATCGTAGAAACAAAAGTGTTCACATTGTAGGCACAAGGCCTCATCGTTCTACCACCTTGTACAAATATCACATATTACGCACATGAGCGAGAACTTCTCAAGTTCAACTTACGAGAAGTTTTAGAAACTAGCATTCATTTAAAATATGAATGAAGTTAGGAAACTTGCCTTCTGGCATAGCTTCTGACTTATAGTTTCTGTTTGAACTGCTCATTCTAATTCCTATGTAGAATGCGTGAGGAAATAACACATATACCAATTAGTCGTATACTTGACTTACGCATTGGTTTACTTTACTTTACTTCTTAGGGTTTACGTTCTTACAAGCTAAGTTTACTGCGACCAACTTCCTTTCTGGGTTAACGGCTTCATGACATCTGAGATGTCTTACTCGATACATTCATCATCTTAGATGATTTACATTCTTATCTTTTTCTTATAACTCTCTAAGACTCGGCACACATCGTGTCTACTGCTAGTAGTCCATATGGTACTCTAAGTGGTTTCCCACAAACAACAAACAAACAAGTTCCGTCTCATCTACCTTTGCCCATATGATGAGTTAGATCGGTTGCCGATTTTATATATACCTTAACTCTACGAAGGAATTATTTAGCTTCGGCTCCATATATCGACCATCAAAGGTTACAATTTTACCACAACCTAACCTATCTTAACTTATCTGAACTATTAAACTATAATGTTTGTTAAGTCAATTTCTTATTCCTTATGGCTTTCTGGAAACTAAATGCCATACCTCAGGGTTTATTCTTTATCGTCCAAGTCATACAGTCTTTTGTATACTCAAAACGATCATTCAATATTCATTCTACGCATTTATAGCGTTAAGCATTTTACGTTACATTATTCTTATCTTACAATGTCCGGTCATTCGACTCGGAACATCATCCAAGTTATAAACATTAACTCGGCTTCTTTTACGTTATATGTACTTGTCTTTAATTCAGCTTCTTCACTATTCATAGGTTTAATCATTGGTCTTCATTATCTTACGGTCCAAACCAAGGGTGTACAAGGGTGTAGATTACCCGTTTAATATTTAAGCGTACACTTAACCTTCACGTCGGTTAAAGTGTTCAACGCTTACATTTATTCTAACATTCTCCTCAGAGCTTACATTCGACTTTTCGTTAATCTTATTACCATTCACTGCGGCTTGGCTTTGATAATTCATATCTTACTTTACTACCTTAAATCGGCGTCTAAGTTATACAACCAGAGTGTAGCGTGGTGAGTCGGAGGTAGTAAGTAATATGAATTATCAAAAAAGCGTGAATCGATAATAAAAGATAAGATTTGGCGTTAATGAATAATGAAGACGTGGAAAAGTGTGAATTAAAGTTGAACACTGTATAGTGAAAAAAGGTTAATGTTTATAACATGGATGATGTTCAAAATGTGATTACCAGGACATTGTAAACACCAGAATAAAGGTGCAAAAAATAAATCGTAGAATGATAATGAATGATAGATTACGAGTATACAAAAAGTGAAAAGCCATGAAAATGATAGTTTAATAGACATGGATGCAATTATAACCTTTGATGAAGCGTGAAATGACAATTCAACTGAAATGATTCAAGAATAAAGCGTCGAACGGAACTTTGTAGGTTTGTTTATTTGAAACCACGAGAAATACCATATGGACTAATAAGCGAATAATTTAATCGTAAAGTAAAGAAAAGATACAATGAGCAAACGAATAAAACGTGAAAAACTTGCTGATGATGTATGAAAAAGTTTGAGAACTAATATAAATTTGTATTGAATGTGATGAAAGATAAAGTAGAAATGAAAATGTAAGAGTTTAACCGTTTCATTATTGAATCTTGGTTTAAAACTATAAACGAAATGTTTGAATGAATATTGATGTTTGTACAACGTGGTAGATGCATGGTGCCCTGATGTTAAAAGAGAATAAAAGTGACAGGCCATTATGAATCCTGGTGGCGAGTGAATGCTTTATAAAATGTAATTATTTGTAATGAATAATGAATTTTCATTATTTGTAATGAAAGAAGTTTTAAGGTTTTAGAACACAGGATTTGAGGATGTATGTTGTTATATTTAGCTATATAATGATGTATGTTTGGAAGAAGATGGGATCGTGACGCGTCTGAAATCGGATGTGAAAATAAATCTGAATTTGAGGTTATTACATGGCTAAAGAAATTGTAGAAAGTGGCATATTACGCATTTTTTGCATGACTGCGGTTTCTAATTATGGTATACCACGCCTTGATGGTTGATTTGCTATAGGCTTGAGACCCATGCCATGATGCCATTGTCCATGTGCAATGGCTTTGGGGCGCATGCATGGCCTACGAATATACTTGATGGTGGCGCATATTTTCCTCTGCCCGATCTGTCGAGAATGAGCACTTTAATGGTTCAATTTTAGGGACTGTAATAGTAACCTAATCTAATGAACATAAAAATGTGTTAGTCACATAATGTGATGTTAAATTTAGACTCTTAACATGTTAACGAAATATTTACGTGTTTAAATGAAATGTTGAACGCGTAGTTAGCTTGTTGTTTATGTAGTGTAATAATACGTGAAAATAAGCGTGATAATTTGACTAAGTATAGTCATAATCAGAGTTTAGACTAAATAATAAACTTGTGATGAATAGTTACATTATAATTGACTGGTATTGTGTATGTAAATGGTATGTGGGATTAAGTCAAGGAACATGTATAAATTAACGTATAACCTACGCACGAGGCAAGTTTCCTAACCCTACTTGTTATTGTTAATCAAGTTTATGAAAGTAAATCGAATAAATTCTCGTTACTATTGATCAAGTTCAATTTGTTATATTTAAAATTTTTAATCTTTTCAAAGTATGATTCTGCTATACAATACTTATTCTATTGTATACCTCTTGAGATTGTTATTCGATTTAAATATCATTTATTGTTGAACTTTGTTAGACTAGCGAACCCTTTTTGATTCGACTAGTCTATAGTTGATGAACGTTTTAAATTTTAGAAACCTTGTTGAATTATCCAAACCAAACTTCCTTTGGTGCGGACTCTAATGTCAAACTGAGATGAACAACCTTGTTATAGGGGATTATTTACGCTTTAGCGTTAAGATATTAATGCACAATATAGTGCGAGGTTGATCCCCTAGAGTGCAGTAGAAGAGTCCATAGTCTTATGACTGTTTAAGGTTTCAAGTGTAACCCTTGATAACCTAGGACATAGTTCAAGGTCTTATGACCCTCAGAAGTTCTTTTGACTTTTGTTATTCATTCTTGATTCAAAAGTTGAGTTTTATTCCAGAAGTCTTTGATTCTCTCACATATTATTATATTGTTGTTTCATTATTATATTTGTGGGCAATCGTGCTCACTCTTGCGTAATAATAACATTGCAGTTAAGAATGAAAGGTCCGATGAGCCTTCTACTAGCAAAGGGAAGGGCAAGATTAGCAAATGATGAAGACTTGTTTTTTATGTGATTGTGTATTCATGTTCCAGACTGATGTTAATGTTTTGTAAGACTTATTATTTGTTTATGTTCCACATAGATGTTAAAGGTTAGTTAAACCTGGGATTGAAATTTTTATTCTGATGTTGTAACCCCTTAAGGGGAGGATTTATTCTATCTGTTGCATGGTTTGCATTTGTTACGGGTAGATAGATAGATGATAATTGTATAGTGAACACCAAATCCTGTGGAATTGAAGTACCTGGATTTGGGGTGTTATCATGACCACTTGCTACTTTAATCTTTAGCGCCAGTAGCGAAACTCCGTGTCCAGCAAAGAAAAAGAGGCTTTAAATGACCTAAGGAGAGAGGGGGTTCAAATACTAAATATAAGCCGTCTGCGATAGATATCTCAGATAGTTAGCGTATCTTAGAAATATTTATTACAGTCTTAAATTCTTAGAAGAGAAAGAAGCTGTGCTTCAAAGGAGGAACAATTATTTCATCCTACAGAAGCTCAATAGCTATGCAGTGAAGAGAAGATTTGGAGGAAGAACACTTCAAAACAGGGGTTTTCTTATTCCAAATCTCCCATTTATTTGTGTATTACTGAAAATGTGTAATGTATTGAAAATGTGTGTTAGTACTATAGATATGAACTAACTCTATTTTTAGGATTGCAATGTAATCTTTTGTTTAGCTTAATTTACTTTCTCTCCTATTTTATATAATGAATCATTTTGGAATGGGTTGTTGTATTTCGTATTTAATGACTAATTGCTTGATAGAGAAATTGGTATTGATAATAATGGAAATTGACAAATGGATGTTATTATCTATCTTTAAATACAACAACACCTGTTATGACCATGCTAATGGAATGTGTGGATAAACTGCTAATAGGATAGACATGTCCCTTTTTGCCTTGTGTTGCCTTGAGACTTAGCCTAATGACCTTGGCCTAGTTATTTTCACCAATAGACATATTGTGATTTATCTGCTAGGGATGTGCATTTGACCTTCGATAGAAGCTTATGCGTATTTACTGTTCTCGGTTGATCATTCCTTGATTCGTTTGTAATTTGGAGAGTTAGGAGATTAGGCAACACATTAGGGGAGTTGTAATCCTATCTTGACTTCCTAGCACAACTACTTCTCTTATTCTTATAGTCTTAATAACATAGCTTAACCAACCATCTTGTTTCACTTGTTTAGATAAGATAAGTAACAACTTTACCTTAGTAATTGTTTTCTCTTAAGACTTTGTCCTCGTGGGTTTGACACTCAACTTTCATATATTACTTGTGGACCACGTACGCTTGCACGCGATTTAGCAATAGCGAAATCGACCAACAATATATGTCCGAACTTTCTTATTAAATTTTAATATTTTCATTCGGGGTACTATTCACGGGAAAATATTCACTCGGGTACTATTCACTTGGGTACTATTCACAAAAAAATTGGTTTATTTTTCGTGCAAATTATTTTTAATACATGAATATCATTCTTGAATTTTACTCCTCAATTAGCTATCATGTTGACAATTTGGACATTCTGGAACTCTGGATAAATTGAATTATAAATCTCTAATATTTATCATTGATCTCACTTGATTGATTCCTTATATCATTGTCATCATCCTCATGCTTACATTGTGGTGAAAGTCATCTTTGACCAGTAGTGCATAGATGGACTGTTGATTGGTATGATTATGACCAAGAATTGTGTATTGGTATAATCATGACATGTAATGTTACAAACAAATGTTGTGGTGAAAGTCCTTTTTGGCCCGTAGTGCATAGATGGACAGTTGTTTGGCGTGATCATGACCACTGGTGATACAAACGAATATCCTTGGCCCGTAGTACATGGATAATTTGTTGATTTGAAATATTTATTGATTGGTGTTTCAAATATAAAATATTGATGATGGACTTTGAAATCATAGAAGATAGTAGACATCATGCTCTACTTGACTCTTCTAATGGATTGCTATTTCCGCTGCAGTTGTTGATCTAAAACTTGTTGTCTATTGTATTCTATCAGATTTTTTCACTGTTGAGGACTAAGAATAATTTATTCTGCATTATCTTAGTCATAATATTCTTTACTTGGCTAGTTGAGCTCACCCTTTTCTTTCATTGTTCTCTTCAGAAAATGAGAATATAGTTGGGACTAGTCGGGAAATGAAGTGATGGTCCAAAATGGTTGCTATAGTAGTCCTCACCATTCTATAAAATAGTGTGATAATAATTGTAATGAGGACTTTATTTGAGTTTGGATATTGTCTACGAGATAATATTTGTATTAAAACTCACAGCTTATGTTTTTGTCGTATTTTACACGACAATTAATAATTGTATAAACAAAGTTTATATTTAAATTTTGTACCATGTATTTGGTGACTCAAAATGTGCTGTATGGACCTATTTTGGGGGCGTCACAGTTGGTATCAGAGTTTAGGGATATGATCTCTGGCGTAGATATAAGGTTAGAACTAGGAGGGGAAAGACGAGTAAAACCTTCTCTAGTATGTAATACCTAAGCTTATTTGTTATTTAATTGGTCGATCGGAATATAAGGATAATATGTGACATGTTAATTTCTTTAATTAACCTTTATTTTATGGCAGTATTTGGAAATGACATCTGAAAATTTTGAGATAAGCAAAGGAGCACATACGACCTCACCGACAATTAATAACCAGGATAATGTGCATCAAGAAGGCAATAATCCTCCTGTAAACAACAACACCAACCAAATGATGAACGATGGAATGTTTAGGAGCTTTCTACAATTCATGTAACACCAAACGAGAGAGACTCCTGTTCAAAATGTAGGTGGAAACAATGACAACTCACAGCTGGTCACTGCTAAGCAATTCAAGGAGTTGGGACCGCCGGAGTTTTTGGGAAAGCCAGAGCCACTTAAGGCAGATGCATGGAATAAGTAGATCACCAAGATATTTGATGTCCTGGGATGCTCAAAGGAGCAAAAGGTTCCCTTCGCCACCTTTATGTTGCGTGGAGAGGTAGATTACATGTGGAAATCTGTAAAACATACTCATTTGTCCGCACTTAAGATGTCTTGGGAGAATTTTTAGGAATTGTTCAACGATAATTATTTTCCAAAAAGTATTCGTCACATGAAGAAGGTGGAATTCATCAAACTAGAATAGAACAACATGACTGTATCGCAATACGAGGCCAAGTTTGTGGAGTTATCTTAGTTTGCATCCCATTTGGTAGATAATGATGAGCGAATGACATGAATGTTTCTGCGAGGTTTGAAGCCTAAAATTCGTCAATACCTTATTTTTCACCAACTTTGTTTGTATTCAGATATTGTGAACATGGCTCAGTTATTGGAGCACAATAATGAGTCAGCTCAACTAAAAGATAACAACCGGCAAAACGATAATAGTCATACCATTAGAAACAGTCATCGAAGCAGTGATAACAAACGTGGAGGAAATTATCATTCCAGAAATGGTAACCACTTCGGTGTTAATCCTGGCCAAGATAATAGAAGAAATGAGTCAAGTGGAAATTTCAAAATTGAGAAGATTCAACAATGATGAAAAGACATCGGCAGCAGCACCAGCACCCGTTTTTAAGGAATGAGAACAACCACCAGTCGTATGCTTCAAATGCGGACAGGTGGGACACATCAGTCTGAACTGTACGTAGCAACCCAAAGTATGTTACAATTGTGAAAAGGAAGGTCACGTAGCTCGATTTTATCATGCAGCGAAGTCAAGTCCAACTGGGACGGTGACACCAAAGGTTGTCCCGAACACGTCAAAACCGGTATTTCAAGGGAGAGAATTTGTCGTGACTTCCCAAAAAGCGAGGAACCCGAATGAAGTTATCATGGGTAAGCTAATCATAAACTCTTGCGAAGTCTATACCTTATTAGATACCGATTCTACCCATTCTTTTATTTTACCTGCTTATTCCTAATGTTTAAATTTGACTCCAGAGAAATTAGACTTTGACTTATTTGTTGAAACTCCGTTGGGAGAAACCTTCATTACATTCACTATTTATAAATTTTGTTTGATTCAAATCGACACTTTCACATTACCTATTGATCTCATCTCTTTGAAAATACTTGCATTTGATATGATTTCAGGGATTGATTGGTTAACTACTCATCATGCTAAAATTGATTATTTTTGTAAGGTTGCTAATTTTCATATTCCTAACCAACCTATTCTGAAAATTCAAGCAACCAAACCACTAAAGTCAATCACAGTCATATCAAGCCATAAAACTATTCGTTTATTGAAAAACGGATGTCAAGCTTTCTTACGAATTTAAACAAAAATATGTCAGATTTGAATGATATTTCTATTGTTAATAAATTTCCTGACGTATTCCCCGAAAAACTTCTTGGCCTACCCCCAGAGCGTGAAATCAAATTTTGTATTGACCTTGAACCCGGTACAAAACCCATTTCCAAAACCCCATATCGAATGGCTCCTATTGAATTTCAGGAGTTAAAAACTCAATTGCAGGAATTGTTAGACATCAGTTTCATTCATCCTAGTACATCTTATTAGGGTGCTCCTGTTTTATACGTGAAGAAGAAAGATGGGAGTATGCGACTTTGCATTGACGATCGGGAGTTGAATCATGTCACCATCAAAAATAGGTACCTGTTAGCTTGCATTGATGACCTGTTTGACCAGTTGCAAGATGCTAAATTCTTTTCAAAGATCAATCTTCATTCCAGATATCATCATTTAAAGATTAAAACTAATGACATTCCAAAGACTACTTTCAGAACTCGGCATGGGCATTATGAATTCCTAGTCATATCTTTTGGATTGACTAATGCTCCTGTTGCCTTCATGGATATGATGAACCGAGTATTCAAGGAATATTTGGATCATTTTATGGTTGTCTTTATTGATGACATCCTCATATACTCCAAAAGTTGTGAAGATCAGGAGCAACACTTGAGGTTGATACTCCAAAAGCTTCGTGAAAACAGACTATATGCCAAGTTAAAGAAATGTGAGTTCTGGCTTGAGGAAGTAGCATTCCTTGGGCACGTGATATCGATACATAGAATATTAGTTGACCCAACGAAGATTAAAGCAATACAAAGTTGGGAGCAACCTAAGCCAGTAACCGAAGTACGTAGCTTTTTGGGCTTAGCTGGTTATTATCGGAGATTTGTGGAAGTATTTTCTTGAATCGCCACTCCATTAACTCAGCTGAATAGAAAAGATACAAAATTCGGATGGAGTGAGGAATGTGAGAAGAGCTTCCAAGAAATTAAGAGGAGACTCATTTCAACACATGTTCTGATAATACCATCAGGTTCGGAGGGATTTTTCATCGACAACAATTCTTCAGGTAGAGGTTTAGGATGTGTTCTCATGCAACATGGGAAAGTCATAGCCTATGCCTCACGATAACTCAAAGAATATGAGAGGAATTATCCTACTCATGATCTAGAGTTGGCAGTAGTCATTTTCGTGCTAAAGATCTGAAGACATTACCTGTATGGGGAGAAAGTAGAGATCTATATAGATTATAAAAGCCTCAAATATTTCTTCACCCAAAAGGAACTTAACATGCGGCAACGATGTTGGCTTGAGCTTATGAAAGATTATGACCATACCATTCAATACCAACCTGAAAAAGCGAACGTGGTAGCTAACGAGTTGAGTAGAAGATCATATACGGGTACGAGTGCGATATTGTTAACACAAAGGCCCATTTTGTATGACTTACAAAGGATGGAGATAGAATTAAAAAATTCAGGGACCCACGTGATGATGTTAAATATACGAGTAAAACTGACTTTAGTCGATAAAGTTAAAGCTGCTCAAGCTATAGATCCGGAGCTGATGCGTATGAAGAAGAAAGTACAAGAAGGTGCTATTCTAGAAATAAGGATCAACGAAGAAGGAATACTTTGAGTCAACTCCAGACTTTGTGTTCCTAACAACTTTGATTTGAAGTATAAAATCATGATGGAGGCACACAACACACCGTTTGCAATCCATACTGGGAGTACTAAAATGTATCGTGATCTTCGACATACATTTTGGTGGATCAATATGAAGAGAGAGATCGCGAAGTTTATCTCAAGGTGTTTAACTTGTTAATGTGTCAAGGCCATCAAGTGCCAAAAGGTCCATTGCAACTACTTGAAATTATAGAGTGAAAGTGGGAACACATCAACATTAATTTTGTTACTGGTCTTCCCAAGGTTTCTCAAGGCATAGATGCAATTTGGGTAATTGTCGATAGATTAATCAAGTCTGCTCATTTCTTACCTATACGAGAAACTTATTCACTTGGACGTCTTTCTCGTGTATATACATAAATGAGATTGTAAGAATGCATGATATGCCAGTATCCGTAGTTTTTGATCGAGACCCGAGATTCACTTCACGATTTTGGGTCAGTTTGCAGAAAGCTATGGGCACGGATTTACGATTCAATTCTGCATATCATCCTCATACAAACGGGCAGTCGGAGAGGACTATTCAAACCCTTGAAGATCTATTGAGACTCTGCGTACTAGACTTCAAAGGAAGTTGAGACATGTACTTGCAATTAGTGGAATTCTTGTGACACCCCCAAATCCAGGTACTTCATTCCCACAGGATCTGGTGTTCACTTAAACAAACATTCATATCTAACTACCCAATCATAATAAAACTGGATAATAAAACATTTCCCATTAAAGGGTTACATAATAAAATGTCCCAGGTTATCTAACCTTTAAATACAATCATTCAAATGCGGAAATTAATTATTACATAACTTCTTTAAAATAAAGTCTAAGATCATCATAATAAAAGTCTAACATCATAATCAAAGTCAAGATTACAAGTCTTCATCACTTGTACATTTTTCCCTTTCTTTTGCTAGTCAAAGGTTCATCTACCTTCTCCTCTTTAGCTGCAATGAGTTTATAAATATGCAAGAGTGAGAAAAATAATTGCTCACTGGATACAATATGAAATCAACAGGAGTATAGTAATAATAATTGCCAATAATAGGCTTATCAACAATGAATAGTACTCTATCATCAATAATCAGAAACTAAAATCCAAAATGTAGAATAACTATAACTGAGGGTCATAAGACCATGAACTATGTCCACAGTTGCGAGTAATCTTTCAACTCCAACTTTAATAAATCATAAGACTATAAGGACTCCTCGTCTTGGGGGATCGACTCTTAGTACCATGTATTGTGCACAAACATTTAACGCTACGCCGTAAGTTATCCCCTAATAATAATAGGGTTGTTCATCTCGATTATTTGGAGTACAAGTCCGCACCAAAGAGAGTTTGGTTTGGATAAGCTTTCAAGGGTAATTTGAAGTTCAACGATCATCAACTAGAGGACTAGTTGAATTAATAACATTATATTACAGAATAATTGTAATTGAATCAACATGGTAAACCAAAATCATGCTTTAGGAACAATCTAATAGCATATACTTTGAATAACTATAACATGCCTTGCTTGAACAATATTAAGTCAAGGTTAATTAGAATTGAGTACTAAGCATGCATAACAGTTTGAACGATGAAATTGCTCAACATTAGTATAAATAGTTGTGCATGCTAAACAACAAGTTAAATACAAGAATAACTTGTCAACATTAAACCAGAGTTTAGAAAGCTTGCTTCACTCATAAGGTAATCGAATTGAAACAATAAATAGTTCAACAAGATAAAGAATTAGAAATCTTGCATTATTATATTGGGAACAATAATTGATTTCAATTACAAAAGTAGAGTTAGAGAACTTACCTTGCTCGTAGGCTAAATCAAATCAATACGAATCAAAATATCCTATAAACATATGTCATCATGACATAAGTAGTCATTACTATCTTACAAACATAACTAAGTACATTCATTATTTAAAATTGGATTTTTAATCACATAATCGAGTTATAACACAAGTTAATTGTTAATAACATACTTATTCATAGTATAGAAATACTAAAATCAACATTTAGCAGTCCTAATATCATTACATAACTTTTCTTAAAATTTTCGTGTACAAAAAGTACACCGACCGATACCATTCTCATAAATCACACATGCATACTATTATTTACAACATGGTCGACGTGATGACGTGGGCATGGCGCTGCGGCATGGAGATCAAGGCTACAAGGTCACATTGTGAGCATGGAGCATGGCGTAGCCAAGGCGCCATTAAAGGTATCGTAAAAGTCCGCGCCATACGTATTTGAATTACGGAACCTCGGCAGACAAATTACCTCGACAACAGATGTAAAAAGCCAATTTTGGCCTACAAGCTTGTTTCTAACAGACCAAATAGCATGTAAATCATACAACAACTTCATGTAAACAAAATTCAAGAACTCCTAACATGTTTCTACTCATATAACAACATAAACAACAAAATTAACACACTCAAATTCACTGTTTTGGGCTAAAACTCACTTTTTTGATATTTTTGATGAAAATAAACACTGTAATTTTGTTTCTCAACCAAAACCACTAATTCAAAGCATTTTATCAAAGTATATTTATCCTCTAACAAATTGAATAGCCAATTTATCAATAAAACAACTAAACCACCAATAATTTTTATTTTAACTACACAATAAAATACTTTTCTCCACAAACATATACATAATACCAATTTATTGACTATAACTTATGAAAATCGTTTTAACATCACTAGTATGCAATATAAAGCCACATAACAACAACAATTCATGTTTACACAAAGATTCTACAGAGAATTTGGGAAGATAAAAACTAAACTTTTAAAACTAAAAGAAATAGGAGAATACCTTGATAGAAGATGATATGGCTATTCTTTTCTACTCTCAAGCCTCTCCTTCTCCAATCTCTAGCCTTCCTTTCTCTCTTCTTTTCTTCTTTTCTTCTTCTTCTCTTCTTCTTCCTCTGAGTTTTCTTCCTTCTCTCTAACCTCTCTCCTCTAACATATGTCTTAACAAATAACGTATATAGTAATTATATATATTAATTATATAATATAATTATAAACATAACTGATATCAGTTATGTGAATTTTGAAATCAAAAGCCATAAGACTTGTTTGGTTACTAACTAAAAAATAACCCATTAATCCTTACACCTTGTTTGGTAAAACACAATTATATTAAAGACTTAATAGGCATTAGGCCTTATTTGGCAAAACTGAATTAAAACTCCTTTAAGTTATTTTAATAACTACTTAATAAAAGGTTATTCGTCACACTTTTTTTTAATTAAAATAATTCTAATAACAATTTATTAAATTACTACATCACATAAATCAATATCACAAAATTATAATTTTCTATATAATTATAACTTTATTTAATTCAACTAACACATCCTTTTAAATTTACAAATTCCAATAAAAAGAATAGTAATTCAATTAATCAAAATTCTCTAACTTAATAATTAAATTAATTTTTAATTTTTCTCAATTATTTATTTAACAAATAATTAACCACATCAATTAAAATTTGAACAATTATTTATTCAACAATAAACACATCCATTAAATATTTAAATAATTCAATAAATATTTAATATAACAATTAAAATTCTGGAATGTTACAATTCTCCTACAATAATAATTATCAAGCAAGTATAAGCATGACTCCATTCTAGGCGTTGTATGTCTTAAAGTGTTGTTCTCCAGTATGCTGGGACGTGGTGGGTGAATCAATGTTGTTGGGAGCAGAATTGGTACGCATGACTATGAAAAAGATTCAAATGATTCGGCAACGTATACAAACCTCACAAGATCGACAAAAGAGTTATGCTGATCTTCATCGAAGGGACGTGGAATTCAATGTTGGAGATCATGTATTATTACGTGTTTCTCCATGGAAAGGAGTTAAGAGATTTGGAAAGAGAGGAAAGCCCAACCCTCGATTTATTGGTCCATTTGAAATCTTTGACCGAGTAGGAACTGTGGCCTATAGACTCGCCTTACCGCCAAGTGTGTCTCGTGTTCATAAAGTTTTTCATATATCTATGTTACGTAAATATGTGGAAGACCCAAACCACATTATTGAATTAGAACCAGATGAGATACCCGAAGATTTAACGTATGAAGAGGTACCTGTTAAAATCTTGGATAAGAAGGAACATATTCTACACTCAAAAGTTATACCTCAAGTCAAAGTTTTATTTAGAAACCACAATATTAAGGAAATGACCTGGGAGTTAGAATCTGAAAAGAAAACAAGGTAACCTCACCTCTTCGACATACCAGGTACGTACATCAATTTTGAGGATGAAATTTCATAAGGAGGGGAGGTTGTAAGACCCCAACTTTTTATAAATAAAGATTTAATTTTCTCTAATTATTATTTTAAATAATAAAGTGTGATTTGATATAATGCTATAGTTATGGGTCATATGTGTAAAATTTGTAAAGTAAGCAAGTTGTCATAAAATATTTGTTTGGTCGGAGAATATTCTTTTTGTTGGAGAATATTCATACGACGACACAATCATTGGTGGACCCCACAATGGAATGACTATCGGATATAGAAAGCGAAAAAAATAACCTTTTTATAAAAATAACGACAAGACTTTTACCGTTAAACTGTTGAAATACCCGGTGATAAAAGTACAAGAATACGCGGCGTTGTTGCAAGAAGAGCACCAGATTGCACAAAGATATCTTTGACTATTGATGCTTACGTAAGAAGTCACTCAGTTTTATTCAATTATTGCAACAGTAGTTGCGACATAGTATCTAATATTATTGATTCAATTATTGTCACAGTATCATCTGCATAATATTTTATATTATTAAATCAATAATCGAGACGATACAGTTATTCATATTATTATTTGTATTATTGACAATGTCTAGAAAGTTCTGTCGAGGAAAGGGGTTAGGTTATTTAATTGCGCGCCAATAAGGAGAAATCCTTATCCGAAAGCCCCCCTCTTTCCTGAGAATGATCTGGTTGTCAATATTATGGGTTATAATATTAATGATGAATAATTGTTGAAAGATTAAAAATGTGTTGATCGAAGATAAGTGATTTGTGGTAAATATTTATTCAATTTTTGATATAAATAAAGGGGTTGTCATGATGTATTTGTTGTAAGTTTGGCTTATTACATGGACCCCCACTTACTCATTTTTCAAAATTGACAGTAGAAAGTTATCTCAGTTTTGTTTTATTATTATTATAATAATAATAAAACAGAAAACTTTTTATATAAAACAAAATACTTTTTATAATATATAAAGTTATTTGTTTTATTAGATTATAATTAGAATATGTTATATTATATATAAAGTTTTTGTTTTATTAGACTATTTTATTACATAGTGATAAATAGTGAAATCAAATTTTTGCCGAATTCGTCCGTGAACTTCGCCCATGAATTTTTTCTGTGCATCCGTGATTATATTAAATAATGCTTTGTCATTCTCCTATAAATAGGATGCTTAGTTAAGAAATAAAAATAACACCAGAATTAGAGAATTCTTCTTCTATAATATTGTGCGTATTTCTTTTGAGTATAAGGATACTTTGAGTGTAGCAAATAGTGCAAGTTTTCCTCAAGAATATATGTGTTATACCAGTGAGATTTAGTCTCCTACTATGGTAATGGATATTATTTTCGTTCAATATTCGTAAGGAATATTATTTTCTTCCATACTCTATAGTATGTAAGTGATATTATTTCATTTTATATTCCTAAATCTACACTTACTTTGATAAGTATTACTTCTATAATCCCTGAAATTAGTAGAATATCCTTAATAGTTTGCGCTTCATCTTATATCATTTCGTTGGAATATTGGTTTGAACTTTCTTATTAAATTTTAATCTTTTTATGTTGGGATACTATTCACTCAAGATACTATTTATTCGAGTACTATTCACGACAAAATTGGTTTCTTTTTTGTCCAAATTATATATTTTTGATACATGAATATCATTCTTTAATTTTACTCCATAATTAAATATCATGTCGACAATTTGGACATTCTTGACCTCTAGATAAATTGAATGATAAATCTCTAATATTTATTCTTGATCTCACTTGATTGATTCCTTATATCATTGTCATCATCCTCATGCTTATATTGTGGTGAAAGTCATCTTTGGCCCGTAGTTCATAGATGGACAGTTGTTTGGCATGATCATGACCACTGGTGATACAAACAAATATCCTTAGCCCGTAGTGCATGGATAATTTTTTTATTTGAAATATTTATTGATTGGTGTTTCAAAGATAAAATATTGGTGATGGACTTTTAAATCATAGAAGATAGTAGACATCATGCTCTACTTGACTCTTCTAATGGATTGCTATTTCCACAGCAGTTGTTGATCTAAAACTTGTTGTCTATTGTATTCTATCAGATTTTTCATTGTTGAGGACTAAAGATAATTTATTTTACATTATCTTATTCATAATAATACTTACTGGGCTAGTTGAGTTCACCATTTTCTTTCATTGTTCTCTTTAGGAAATTAGAATATAGCCGGGACTAGTTGGGGAATGGAGTGATGGTCCAAGATAGTTGCTATAGTAGTCCTCACTATTCTATAAAATAGTGTGATAATAATTATAATGAGGACTTTATTTGAGTTTGGATATTGTCTACGAGACAATATTTGTATTAAAACTCATTGCTTATGTTTTATCGTATTTTACACGACACTTAATAATTGTATAAACAAAGTATATATTTGAATTCTGTACCATATATTTGACGACTCAGAATGAGTTGTATGAACCTATTTTTGGGGCGTCACAATATCTCCTTGATATAATTTATTGGTTGATCACCAGAATCTTGGCCCAGAATTACTAAAGTATTAATTTAATTTATTAAATTAATGTGTGATCAAAAGTTTATAAATTATGTAGTCAAGGATATAAGCAATAAACGTAGTGAGTTAACAGTTTTATTCCTACACGTGTTTATGAATATTATTGTAGAGGAGTATTTTTGCAAGATACTAATAGTGGAAGGATTTAATTAATTAATTTTAATTTTATTAATTCTAGAGTGCAATATTTAGTGGAATTAGTTATAATTAATATAATTTTAATTGATTAAAGAGTTAATCAGAAATTAGTATTATATTAGAGCTAGAATTGTAGAATCCTACTTGTTCCCCACTCTAGCGTTATTAAGAGATAACAAAATAGCAGGATCAAATATATCAAAAAAGTTTTCAAATTTTCTTGATAAATATTAGGGGATTGAAAACTCTATATATTCTATCACTTTGTAGTATTTTGATTCCACACTCAGAAAATACGTGATATCAAAAATAAAGATCATAGGGAGGAAGATCAAGAGGGAGAAAAAGCCATTAGAATAAGAAAAAAATTCTCCATTGTGCTACAACCAAGCACAATATAATTTTTATTTTTTTTTGATTATGCTAAATTATGAGAAAGATCTTGAGATAATAATTTTTAAAAGTAAAAATTATTAATTATATTTAGAAATTATTGATTTAACAATTATTTGTTCAATTCCCATGAATATAGTAAGAACGCACGGCTTACCTCTTAATTTGATGTTATAGGCCAATCCATGCTTTAATACTTGATTTGAAATTGATTTGAATCCTTCCTTGATAATACTTTGCTCAAATTCCTCCTCAGACTCAATTTATACCTCCAACTCTCAATGAATTTGATTAAATTTTGAGTAAGGATTGATGATTTCTTGTGTTTTAGTAATATGGGTATATGAAGAGTTGCTCAATTGGAGAGAGAGATAGAGGTATGAACGGGAAATGGAGAGGAGAATAAGATTGCTGAGAATATAGTATTAAACTCCTTTATCCTCTCATTTCATTATCAGCCATATATAAGATGGAATACTTAGCTTAGTGGATGGTTAGTGGCTTGTTAGAATGTCACCTCAATTGAATGTTAAATATGTAAGGATGCATGTCATGGTTTCAAAATGTTTCTCTCTCTAAACCTTTTGCTCCTCCTCCTCTCTAACCCCTTTATCGGTTGCTCCATCTTGCTTTTAAGATCTTCCTTTCCTTCTTTTCTAGATATGCTCTCCTAATTTTCTTTTTTCGCCCCTGCTTTTCTCTTCTTCTTTCCCCCTTTCGATATGGTTGATTACTCCCTCTTATCTGAGGTTAACGATGTTAGTAGTCCTTTGCAGGTTCTCTCTGCGGTTTATGGTGATTCTAACCTTAGCTCCCCTAAGATGGAGGAATCTATTATTGCCCCTATTGATGTCTCTATTGATTCGAATGAATCGACTGCAAATAGTGATTGGGAAGCCAATATGGTTCTAGGGAAAGGCTCTGATTTAAAGGAAATTTTCCAGGCGGCTCATCATTTCTCTCACCAATTTCTTATTGATGCAGTTGAAGAGAGGAGTAAAAATCAGAAATTAATGGAATTTCTTCCGCTCATGGTTTCTCCATGAAGGACGTCTCTGACTTCTCCGGCGCTAGATGTCTTCAAAGACAGGTAAATGAGCTTGGCATCTTTGTTAAAAGTTGTAACAACCTGAGTCAAATCTCGAGTTCGGAACAAATTGTGGGCCAAATCTCAAGTCCGAATCGAATCAAATCTATCAAAATAAGACCTCAGACTACTGACCCAATAATATCTTCTTGGGTCAACTTAGCCCACCACAGGCTCGCCCAAAAGGTCATGACTTGAAGGTACTATTGGTAGTAACTTATTTCCTTATATGCAGATAAATTTTTTCCCTATCTTCCGATGTGGGACTAGGGTGTTACAAACTCCCCCACTTAAATTTTTGACGTCCCCGTCAAAACCAATCACACACGCGGCCCAAAGATCTTTGCCTCTCTAGCCATTGTGGGATAATACTGGTTGGCTTTGTGTCCCCACCTCCATCTCTCCATTGTGGGATAATACCACCAGCCTTTGTGTCCCCACCTCCGGCAACCCGATCGGATGACCCGACCCGAGCTTTCGAGAGTCGGCTCTGATACCATATGTAACAACTCGAGTCAAATTTCGAGTCCGGAACAAATCTTGGGTCAAATCTCAAGTCCGAATCGAATCAAATCTATCAAAATAAGGCCTCAGACTACTGGCCCTATAGTATCTTCTTGGGTCAACTTAGCCCACCGCAGGCTCACCCAAAAGGTCATGACTTGAAGGTACTATTGGTGGTAACTTATTTCCTTATATGTAGACAAATCTTTTCCTATCTTTCGATGTGAGACTAGGGTGTTACAAAAGTTCTCTAAGAACTGACTATTTGGCTTATGCTGAAAAAGTGGCTCTTGTGCCTAATCAACTATCTGCTCCTCCTAAAGATTTGGCTTCTCCCTCGGTGAGCCCTTTTGAGGATGGTGAAATTCCTCTTGCTATCCCTTGTCAAACTACTATGAACGATAAGCCTTCTTGGAGCACGATTGTTGATAAGTAGGTTTTATACCTACTTATTGGCTATCTACTTGTCAGAACTATAACTTAATCTCAAGTGATTTTGTTACTTTTTATGCGTTTTATCTTTATTTTGTAGTTTACATGGCAAAAACTCTTTTGTTAGCATCATGGATGGAAATGGCATAAAAACGGCATGTTGGCAAGCTTGTGGTGGAGTAAAGATGGAACTGGCATATAAAAGTGAGCATGGCAAGTGAAAGTGACATGGAATTGAGAAGAAAAAGGAGATTGAAGCTAGCAGCATCAGTTTATAGAACCAATAGAGCATCAACAGAGAACCAGTAAACATCCTGTAGGAAAACACAGCAGCGCAGCCGCACCCCTATAAAGCTTGGACACGGCGGCGCCAAGCTAGAGAAAAAGTGCACCAGAAAGAATAAGGCAAGGCTCCAATTGACTTACTGGTGGTGGCACTACCGCTGCCAGAGGAATTCTGACCAGTGTTAACTTTTCATTAAAAATTCTGCTGACGTGTTTTCCTTTAAAGGGTGTAATTGGATGTTATAGATAGAGACTTTAATCATTTTTTTTATTATTCTAGGGTTTTAGAGAGACATAGAGAGTTCATAGCTTTTACTTCTACTTTTTGGCTTCTCTATTGCCTCTTGGTTAGATTTTCTTAATTAGGGTTTTAATTTGGTTGATTTGGGAATGTTGATTCAGCTGTGAAGATTTGGATTAGACAAAGATATATCAAATTTGCATTCTCTTCATCTCTTGGTTCTTTTTGTTTTCATTTTATAATCTCATGCTTGAACAAATTCCCATAATGGTCATTGCTTCAGTGATGAACTAATCTCCATTATAGGATTCTAACGGACCATTTTGCTTAGTTCAAATTTCTATGCCTCATTTTTAGATGTGAATGATTATGCTTGGATTGCCTAGTATGGGTGCTTTAATTGTTTAGATGCTTGATCACCATCTACCGTATTAATTTGTATGAACTTGAAAAATGAAGTACAAATTCAGATTTACTCATATTAGCATGCGTTCATGATTTTTACACGTGATAGATTTCATGATTCGTAATCCGGATAGACATATACCGTATTACCGCGTGTAGTCATTTGAGAGGACTTGTGCTTAAATCCATTTTACTCTTAAGTCACATAGAAATATAGTGGTTTAGGTATTATTGGATGTTCATATATATATATATATATATATATATATATATATATATTCTATCTTTTATGGATTATATGTGATATGATCATGGTATATCGAGAGATAGCCATGTTTTACCTTTGTGCTCTCGACTAGCAATCCGAAGTAATCATTAAGATTTAACAAGAGGTATATAATTTGAATAAGGCACTATGTGAAGTTAGAATCTGTTGGGTAAAATCTAATTACGCACAACATGCAAATATACGTGGTCATCAAGTAATAAAGTGATAAGTTGAGTATCGTTCCCACAGAGAATTATTTAATAAGAATTACCAATTACTAACCTATGACCAATTTAATCTTATTTAAACAAATGATTTAATAATTTAATTTAAAATAATTAAATAAACTATTACTAACTATCCCTAGAATGAAACAAGATATTGAAGACTTGAGATAACAATTTCACTTAATGTTTCATTTAAATCAACACACTTCCTGTTAAGCCAAATTATTTATACCGGATTGTTAATCAAAAACACAAAAGTAAAATATGGCCATCTCTCAATGCACCGTACTCATATCAAATCAAATCCACATATGATAGAATCAATTTGAACACCCTAATTAACTAACCCACTATATCTCTATGTGAATCACAATTAAAAAGGGTTTAAGTTCAAGTTCTTATTAGACTACATATGGAGTAAAGGTATATCTCTATCCTAAACACGAATCATGAATTTCATCTATGCAGAAATCACAAACACATGCTATCATGATCAGATCTAATTCTATGTTTCATCCCTCGAGTTCATATAGATTATCACGGTAATGGTTAGCTAGGCAATTAAGCAATTAAGAACAAATCATAATAGACAATCCAAATATAGCTAATAAGACTAAGAAAGAAGCATATCAAAGTAAACTACACAATAAGATCCATAATAATCTCAAAATAGAGTTTAATTCATAATTGAACTAGAATCCATCATCCACAATTGATTAAGCATTAACAAGATACAAATAGATAAGAAAAGAAATTAGAATTGAGATAAACAAATCTGCATTCTCTTGCTTCCAATTTGATTCTCCAATGATAATCAATAGCTTCAATATTCAATTCTAATCTAATCTAGGGTTCCTAATCTAAGAAAGAAAACAAAGAATAAGTTAATAGAAATCTATCCCAAGAGGGATTTTATGGATTCTTAGAACTAGCCTCCCAATCCAAGTTAAACTCAAGTATTTATAGTTCTAATGGACACCCTAGCAAGTTAGGCAACAAAGAATCCTATTTTAGCTCAAATTGGACATCAAATAACCCAATTTAACTCTTTTCCCGCCACCTAGCGCGCCCCGTGCTGTCCCTAAGTTATTTTGGGCGCGCCCCACGCTACTATAGCAGTGTTTCTGGTGACCCTAGCGCGGTCCGCGCTACTCTATTTTCTGCTGCGACGTCCTTTGGCAAAACATGCATAACTTTTGATCTACTAGGAGTTACGGGACCTTCCACCTATCAAATCGAATATATCGACGAGATCTACAACTTTCATTCATTGAGAATTGAAAGATTCGGATTTGATCAAGGCGGAAATCGGGCTTGAAGTAGATGCTATGTAAATGGCAAACATGACAACTCTTAGCTTTGATCTTCATTGATAAAAAGGCCATAACTCTCGCATCCGAACTCCGATTTGGATGATTCAAGATGTTCTGAAAAGATAAGAAGTAGATCTACAATAAATTCCAAGTTCTAAGCCAAGAAAATGCATCCAACATGGTGTTAAAAGTCCTTCAATATTCCCTTCTTGCATTTCTTACATATTTTAGTCCAAAAGATGCCCGAATTGCTTTCCCTTACTTCTTCAAGCCAATGTCATGTCATAGCCTACAAAATAACATAAAATGTATAAAAAGTAACTAAAAAACATGAATATAAGTAACTAATTCAAGTAATAGATACTGGATAAGTAGGTATAAAACCTACTTATCAAATACCCCCAAACTTAAACATTTGCTTGTCCTCAAGTAAAAACACAAAACAACAATGCTTATGCAATGCAACTAATCTACATGCCTACAAATCCAGCAGTAATGACAGAAACAAGTCTATTCAACCGGCCTTAAAGAAATCAAGTAAACATAATAATACATCATATCAAAACAAATCATTAACTTCTCAATCAATCAACAAATCTTAAACTGTTATCACTAATATAGTACGTGTGTGCTCCACAACAATGTTAACTGATATAAAATCATATTTAACACATAACAAGTCTCTTCAAAGGCATCATACAGTGTAAACTCAAGAAATCCAAAAGCAAGCTAGATCTAACTAAAATCAAACAATTACCACTATTGAGGGTCAACATGGGATACTTATGCTTCATTTTTCATCTACGGCAGCTTTTTGCTCTTATTTCCCGTTTTATTCATTTTTTTTTGTTTATATACACATAGCTATGATATGTCTTATTCCCTTAGGCTTTTCAATGCTACCTTAACGAGCTTTCGACCAACGACTCCCAGACCATTAAGACCTTAGGACGCTAGGTGTAAAGACAATCCCCTCGGGCTTACTTACTCAAGTAACAAAGGCCACAAAACTAGACAAGCATGCCACGGTGTTTATTCATACTTTCTTTTTTTTTTCTTTTTTTTCTTTTTTTTTTATAGCTTATATACCCCAAATATTCCCCCAAACTTAGGTTTTTATCTAACTTTAGCCATCATTACTTATTCTTATCATTCTTTCATTCAAACTAGCATTATCCTTTAGAGTCCCATTATGTATCAATTTAAACTCAATCAATCAAAAGTTATTTTTACTGTGATATCCTTATTATACCAGTTTCAAACAAAAAAAGACTCAATTCATAACAAGAAATCACATCAACGCTTTAATAATCAGTATTATACTTGTCTACCCAATTCCAATCTCATCATTGGCCAAAACAAACTGTAAATATCAAATAGCTGGACTCATACAAGATGTACTAAATGCTATATAAACATAGTAAAATAATATTTTTTTTCTTCAAGAAACTGCATGGAAAAACTAAATGTAACTATATGAACTACAATGTAAATAACTAACTATATGTAATACGACACTAAAATGCCCCCAAACTTAAAACAGACATTGTCCTCAATGGCTAAGATAGGAAAAATTAAAAGAGAGGACTTCCCTGAAAATACAGCTTGTTCCTCCTTGTCTGCTAAGTCTGAAGAATAGGCTAGACACATTGGATTAAATCGGGAACCACACTTGAGTTAGAATTCACTAACATTGGAAATAAACCACTTTTAATGCCCGATTTTTACGAGTGGCTACCCGCACTGTGATGTATGTTCGAGATGGCGCCACCACCACTATGGGGTCAAGACGTTTCGAGTAGTAGCGCCCCCGCTACGTGTCTATCATTTTTTGTGTACCATGTTCAAGCGCTATGGGGCTAGTAGCTTGGTGACTCTCTTTTTCTGGCCTTACATGCGAGCATACCATTATGGAGTCATTATTCGTTGAAAACTAAATATTTGAGCTAGACTATAAACTAAAATATAAAGAATAAATAAGGAAGAAAAGGTTTAGAGCTTGGGCTGCCTCCCAAGTAGTGCTAGTTTTAACGTCGTAAGCCCGACTTTGTCTGGTCAACACTATCCAATTTCTCATCGATAATTGAGGAACCCTCCATCCATCGGAAATAATGTAACTTTTGGTAGGTTCCCTTTTGTGATGGCTATCAAATTAAAGTAACCTAACATGCTCTGATTTGGTATGATCTCAATCAAGAACGTCCCACAGCTAGGTGTTTTCTCCATTGTGTATGTGATCACTTTGGGGCATGGAAGCTTGTCACACACAATGGGCTCTTCGTCTATCTTCTCTTTCTCGTCCCACCATGGATTCAAAATTGTACTCGCTCTTATGTCATCAAGAGCTTCACCGACGACATGACTACCAAGTGGGCATGATTTTGCAAATCTAACTGACTCGTTGATCTTTGGTGGAGACCTATTTAGATCTTCGTCGACCTTTATTTCATTATCCCTAATTGTCTCCACACTTTTGATATCTTGTGGCTCATCCAGTCGCAGATTTGGTTCGGGTTCTCCATCAATTTCGTCATCCATGTCACAAAGCCAAGTGTTTGGAGGAAGGTTGCTTACGGTTTTGGCCATTTGCTCTATCTGATCCGCAAGATTTTGCATTGACCTCGCTTGATTACTCATCTTCTCCTCATCTGCTATGAACTTGGAAAATAATTCCCCTAGCCTTGAATTTTCTGTTTGACCCTTTGGAAGCCATGTATTGAGGACCATTGGTTGAGGTAGTGATTTAATTGTTCAATCTGATTATTAAAATTTTGGGTCGATGACTTTCGCTAATCCTCATCTCCTCTAGGTTTGCTATACCCTTCAATATTATATCCCTTAGATTTTGCTTTTCTTCTTGTGGCAATGGAGGCGGACATGAAAATTCCGGTGTGTATGATGGATTTGGAGCGTAATATTGGTCATCATAATTGTAGCTCCATGACAAATTCGGGTGATACCCCCAAACTTGATGATAATTGGCGGGATAAGAATAATTGTTGGGGTAATCACCGTCATACTGAGATCGCCTCAAATCCTGATGGTACATTGATAACTCGGATGATTTCAAAGACAATAATCACAAGTAATCGCCATCCTTTGATTTGACGCGCTGGTCGCAAAAGCGTCAACCTCCTCGAAAGTGTCTCAATCAGTGTTGATAATGCGAAAGTGTTGCATAAGTCCATCAATCTCCGCCCCCCCTCGAAGAAGTCATTCTCGTGATACTGACCATTCATAATTAAATTCAAATGGTATCTCGAAAAGAAAGAAAGAAAAAATAGAAAGAGAATTAAATATAAAAATAAAATGTTTAAACTAAGAATAATTTGATTGAAATTAATATTGGTAAATAATTATTAAATTAATTCCCCGGAATTGCCGCCAAAAAACTTGTTGGGTAAAATCTAATTACGCACAACACGCAAGTATACGTGGTCAACAAGTAATAAAATGATAAGTTGAGTATCGTTCCCACAGAGAATTATTTAATAAGAATTACCAATTACTAACCTATGACCAATTTAATCTTATTTAAACAAAGGATTTAATAATTTAATTTAAAATAATTAAATAAACTATTAATAACTATCCCTAGAATGAAACAAGATATTGAAGACTTGATATTATATTTTCACTTAATGTATCATTTAAATTAACACACTTCCTGTTAAGCCAAATTATTTATACCGGATTGTTAATCAAAAACACGAAAGTAAAATATGGCCATCTCTCAATGTACCATACTCATATCAAATCAAATCCACAGATGATAGAATCAATTTGAACACCCTAATTAACTAACCCACTATATCTCTATGTGAATTACAATTAAAAAGGGTTTAAGTTCAAGTTCTTATTAGACTACATATGGCGTAAAGGTATATCTCTATCCTAAACACGAATCATGAATTCCATCTATGCAGAAATCACAAACATATGCTATCATAATTAGATCTAAATCTATATTTCATCTCTCAAGTTCATATAGATTATCACGGTAATGGTTAGCTAGGCAATTAAGCAATTAAGAACAAATCATAATAGACAATCCAAATATAGCTAATAAGACTAAGAAAGAAGCATATCAAAGTAAACTACACAATAAGATCCATAATAATCTCAAAATAGAGTTTAATTCATAATTGAACTAGAATCCATCATCCACAATTGATTAAGCATTAACAAGATACAAATAGATAAGAAAAGAAATTAGAATTGAGATAAACAAATCTGCATTCTCTTGCTTCCAATTTGATTCTCCAATGATAATCGATAGCTTCAATCTTCAATTCTAATCTAATCTAGGGTTCTTAATCTAAGAAAGAAAGTAAAGAATAAGTTAATAGAAATCTATCCCAAGAGGGATTTTATGGATTCTTAGAACTAGCCTCCCAATCCAAGTTAAACTCAAGTATTTATAGTTTTAATGGACACCCTAGCAAGTTAGGCAACTAAGAATCCTATTCTAGCTCAAATTGGAAATCAAATAACCCAATTTAACTCTTTTCCCGCCGCCTTAGCAGCGCCTTCTCAAGGCCATCAGCGTAGTGTTCTGGTGACCTAAGCGTGCCTTAGCGCGGTCCGCGCTACTCTGTTTTCTGTTACGATGTCCTTTGGTAAAACAGGCATAACTTTTGATCCGCTAGGAGTTACGGGACCTGCCACCTATAAAATCGAAGATATCGACGAGATATACAACTTTCATTCATTGAGAATTGAAAGATTCGGATTCGATCAAGGCGGAAATCGGGATTGAAGTAGATGCTATATAAATGGCAAACATGACAACTCTTAGCTTTGATCTTCGTTGATAAAAAGGCCATAACTCTCGCATCCGAACTCTGATTTGGATGATTTAAGATGTTCCAGAATTCTAAGAAGTAGATCTACAATAAATTCCAAGTTCCAAGCTAAGAACATGCATCCAACTTGGTGTTAAAAGTCCTTCAATATTCCATTCTTGCATTTGCTTGCGTATTTTAGTCCAAAAGATGCCCAAATTGCTTTCCCTTACTTCTTTAAGCCAATGTCATGTCATAGCCTACAAAATAACATAAAGTGTATGAAAAGTAACTAAAAAAACATGAATATAAATAACTAATTCAAGTAACAGATACTGGATAAGTAGGTATAAAACCTACTTATCAGAATCCCATATCTTCTTAATTGGAATCATTTGCTTGTTAGTTAGTGTGTTAGTTGATAATCCTTCTAGATAGTTAATTCACATCTAAATCATTCGTTTAATCAAACTAAGATAGTTATAAAGTTGTTGCATGTTAGACTAAAAATAATTATTTTTCTCTATGGGATCGATACTTTTCTTACCTTATATTACTTGTGGACCGCGTGCACTTGCGTGTATGTAACTATTTTGTTAACACCAAAACAAGCCAACAAGTTTTTGGTGCCGTTGCCAGGGGAGAAGTGTTTATTTTTATTACTTTCAGCATCAACTTAAATTAAATTTGTCTGACTTAAACAATTCACATCTTATCTCATTTTTATTTTATTTTTCTTTTGGTTTCAGGTACTCTTGATTAGTTTATTCAAACTCGATCTCAGAATTCTTCTTTGGTGCCTAAACAGGACAACATCAATAGGAGAGCTTGGTGATTGAAAATCATTGCTTCTAATACACAAGAGGGAACTAAAAACACCGGTACAGATGGCGACGGATGAACATAGAGCATTGAGAGAGTATTCTATGCCAAAAATTAATAAGCTACAGTCGAGTACAGTCAGGCCAGCAATAGCTGCGAACACCTTTGAAATCAAACCAGGGATAATCCAGATGGTACAGAACACAGTTCAGTTTGGGGGTTCGGCTAATGATGACCCGAACGAACATCTTCTGAGTTTTATTGAGATATGTGACACGTTCAAGTATAAAAATGTATCGGATGATGCGGTGAGGCTTCGTCTCTTTCCATTCACTTTGAAGGACAAAGCTAGGAGTTGGCTTCACTCGCTACCAGCGGGGTCAGTAACTACTTGGAAGGACTTAGCACATTAGTTTCTAGCCAAATTCTTTCTTATGGCTAAAACTTCAAAGATGAGGAGTGCTCTTTCTCAATTTGAGCAACAACAAGGAGAATCTTTATATGAGGCTTGGGAAAGATATAAGGAGATGCTAAGGAAGTGTCCTCATCATGGGATGCCAGATTGGATGGTGATCAATACATTTTATAATGGTTTGGGATGGCAATTTAGGCCAAGCATTGATGCCGCCGCAAGAGGAGTTATCATTTATGAGGTATATATAAAGTATTTAGGAGTGTAGATTCTGTTTCTGCTAAAGCAAAACTTGTCTGTGTCTGAATTTGAGGTGGCACAATTGCGCCACTTCCAAGCTTATAACCAGCGCAGCTGCGCCGGTCTGCAGAAGATCCTGAGTAAGCTTGAAAATTTTGAATTTCAAGACATGTATATTAATGGTTAATATGTGTCATAATTGGCGTTCAAGCTGTCCGAGAATGGATTAAGATAGCAAAGCGTGAATTGAATAAATATTTATTATGGAAGTTTATTAACCTAGAATGAATATTAGTTAATCAAGTTATATTATAGAATATTATATAGCCTTGTATGGAAGTAGTGTGGAATGAGAAAGAGTTAATTCATTTATAGAAGATAATGAATTAATATATGTGTTTAACATAAGAGGATGAAAGAAATATGTTAATTAATATTTGATATTTTTAATATATTACATAATATTGTAATATATAAAAGGGTTAATGTTTGAAAGATAAGTGATTAATAAAGAAGAGAACCAATATAATTATAAATAAATATTGGTTAGAGATGGAGGATTATATTAGCACTTAAGATATGGCTAAATGTAAAGATGGAAGAAGTTGTCTTGGGACAATCCAATAATTATACGTATAGTGTATAAATTAAATAATTAATAGAGTAGATATTAATTATTCTAAGTATAAAGGTTATACATATTATAAGTGTATAATTATTTAAGTAAGCTAAATAATTTAGCATTAAGGTAAAGTGTGTCACACAAAATTTATATTAAAGGAATATTAAAATGTAATAATGAGCTTAAAGTAAGCTTGTGGGATATGCCTAGTGTGGCATAATGGTGGACTAAGGATTTGTTCAATTACATTAGTGGGGAAATGATGAAGTAATGTGATGGACTAATGATTATTATTATTAATTATTATGTGCAACTACATGTGTTGTAAGAGCATACAATGTAATGCAATAAAATTTTCTTCATGTATAAAAATAAGATGAGATGTTAAGAATAACATAATGATATGTGAATAGTTATAATATAAGGCTATAAGCTTGAATGGTGTAAATTATTAAGCAAGTATAAATGAGACTTGCGTGACAATGATTCATGGTGAATCAATTAAACATGTATTTTAAAAGTATGGAAGAAAGTTAATAGATACTTGATAATATTTATCATTATAATAATTAAGTGTATTTGAGATAATAAAATTTATAAAAAATAATGGGTTGAGAATACCCAACTGAATTATATTTACCCCAATTAAAATATTATTTGGACTAGCTTAGTGTACATGGGATATAAGATTATATTGGTATATATTTAAAATATAAGTATACTTCCTATATGTGGGTAGGTACATATATATGTGTATATATGTGCCCATAACGTTATGTATTGTAGTAATGTTAAGTCATTAAGATTTACTTAATGAGCCTAAAAGGAACTGACCTTAGTAGAATTAGACCCATTTTACTGATAAATTAGAGAGTAATAAGCCTTGTCCCAAAATCAGTGTCACACTTTTTATAACAGCCGTGATAGGCCATTGGCCTATGCTACTTCAATTGTTGGAAAATGAAAAAGGCTATAAAGCTTGCAATCATGGTGATGATGAAGGGAGTGATGGAGGATGAGGGAGTAGGTAACCAACTCTCCATTACCCTTTGGCTTCTCCTTCTCCCTATTAGTTCAAAATTTGTGTAAATGTATTGTCTGTGTATTAAAACCTTTATAAATAGAGCCTCCTTCTTCCCCTTCACGTTGGTTGAGTTATCTGAGTAATTGGCTATGGAAGGTTAGTATAATTGGAGAGCAATCAGAGGTTTGGAGAGCTATAGTTAGCAAATTAGAGCAACCAAGAGGTAATAATTCTAATATATATGCTCTTGATTCCTAAGTTTTGAATTTCTTAGAAATGTTAAGAAATACTCACTTTTGAGTTAAAAATTTATGACTAAGACTTGTTGCAATTTGGAAATTGTTGTTAGATGTAAATAATACAGTTAAATACAAAATAACGGAAGTTAAACGGACCAATTTGGTTTAGAAATGAATCCGTAGTGATGAAGTTAGCTAAACTTGTCAAAACATGAATATTTAGTATGAACATGAGTTTTGGATTAATATTTAGGTTAGTTAATGTTTATGTTAATTGTTAATTCTTTGGTATGATGTAGTTCTATGAATTACAAATCCATAGAATCGAAAACGGACTGAATGTGTGTAACTCGCGTTATGAAGATTAGAAGGAGAATTGGTTTGAAAATCGCAAAGATCAGAATCTAAGAAACCATTCTGCATCACTGGCAGAGCTGTGCTGCCCCCAAGGCCATTTTGGGCACAACTGCGCTGCCCCCAAGGCCATTTTGGGCCTAACTACGCCGGAATAGAGTCAGGTAGGACTGTTTTGACCTACTGTAGTAAATTAGGCATAACTTCTTAATATGAACTCTGATTGAGGAAATTCAGGATGGTTCGGAAAGATAACGAATAGAAATACAACTTTCATTCTTTAAATCTTTCGATTTGAAGTCTTTAAGAGGGGTAAAAATGTCCATATTTGTTAATGCTACGTATTCAAAGGCAATCGGAGGGCGTCAAACATGCACATACACAATTGTAGTGCTCCCGACGATAAAATATGTTATTCTTAGTTATAAAACATAAATATGCATAATAATAGACATGAAATATATCTAAGATTACTTTACTCATAATGGAATGCTTTAGCATGATTTAGTATGTGTTTTGAAAAGAAAACTTAGAGTTTTGAAAACAAATGTTGACGAACCTTGAGTCTTTGAAGTTCTGATATTTTAACACATAAATATTGTTGAGTTATGAGTATACATAAGCATGAGAAGTGATTTAAAGTTGCTTTACTTATTATCAACTTACAATAGCTTAGTTGAAAATGATTTCTAAAGAAAACTTAAAACTTTGAGAATTAACTTAAAGGAACTTGTGTACTTAAAGTTCTAAACGTGATAACATACATACATGGCTTAGTTAATTATGAAATAAGATTTAAAGTTTCTCGAGTTGCTTTTACTCAGCCTAGAATGACTTTTAAAAGTAAACTTGAACGCTTTGTAGACTTATATCTACGAGCAGTGTGCTGCTCACATTTTGGACTTGTAGGGATTGCATACTAGTATCTTTTAGGTCAATAAACATGGCCGATAAGTGCACTCATCTAATTTGACAAAATAAAAGTCATTCAAGCATGTTTTAAAAGTAAGTTTTCAAGTGATAAACTATGCTAGTCATACGTAGATTAAATGAATATTTACAAACATGATGATATTTATATTTTAAACTTATAGGATGGTATGTTAATACTATTCGTATCTTTAAACATGGCCTATAAGTTCACACACATAGTTTGAGACAATATAAGTCATTGGAGAATGATTTTAAATGAGTTTCAAGTGATGAATGACACTAGCTATGTGTAAATGATTTGAATACTTGCGAGCATGCATATTACATATTATATGACCTTCTCATATGAATAGATGGATAACATAGTTGGCCTCATGATTTCATGAACATAGTTGGCCTTAACTTCGTGGAAATTTCTAACTAGAGACATATTGTGTAAATGTGGACTTGAAATGACTCTAAGCAAGTTCAAGACCTCTTAAGATGCATGCTTGCTATGTGTTAATACTCTGCTATACTAAAAAGTGGAATGAAACCAAGAAAACAAAAGCTCAAGTTGGTGCAGCCAGGGGACAAAGTAGCACATCATCACTGATCCAAGTTTAATCTCAAATAAGAAGCTATACTGCTGAGGCAAATTAATCTCGAACATTTTATTTGCTTTTTGATTTTGGCAACTTACTTATAGTACTATTCTAATCTATAAGACAGAGGCTCAATGTTGTTTTAAATATTCATTGGTATGATGGTTATATAAAACTAAGATTTGTTAAGGTTTGCAAAAATGTATGAACGACGTAGATCACAGAACTATAAACTTTAAATATGTGTCAAACACATAGCGAGTCAAGTGTGAGATAAATGTATATGAATGTTGATGTCGAGTGTGACGCCCCCAAAATAGGTATACATCACCAATTCTGAGTCGCCAAATACATGGTACACAATACAAATACAAATAAAAACTTGATTATACAACATGAGCTGAGAGTTTTTACACGAATATTATCTTCTAGACAATATCCAAACTCAAATGGAGTCCTTATAGAATAGTGAAAACTACTATGACACCATCTCGGACCATCACTCCATTCCCCGACTAGTCCTGGCTACGTTCGCATTTCCTGAAGAGAACAATGAAAGCAAAAGGGTGAGCTCAACTAGCCCAATAAGAAATATTATGACTAAGATAATTCAGAATAAATTATCATTAGCCTTCAACAGTGTTAAACTGATAAAATACAATAAACATCAAGTTTAACTGCAGTGGAACAAATAATCCATTAGAAGAGTCAAGTAGAGCATTATATCTACTATCTTCTATGATTTAAAAAGTTTATCATCAATTTTATTGCTGAGACCTAACTTAATAAATAAACCACATCATCGAATCATCCCTGCACTACAGGCCAAGGATATTCATTAGTATCACGACCATGAATTATCCATGCAGTACGGGCCAAGGATATTCGTGTTTTCACCAATGGTTATGATCATACCAACAATTGTCCATCAATGCACTACAGGCCAATGAGGACTTTTACCACATCATTTGTAAAATTACGGGTCATGATTATACCCAATGATTCCTGATCATAATCATACCAATCAACAGTCCATCTATGCACGTAAGCCAAAGATGACTTTCATCACAATATAAGCATGAGGATGATGACAATGATATAAACATTAATCAAACAAAATCAAGGATATATATTAAAGACTTAAAATTTATCCAGAGTTTAAAAATATCCAAATTGTCAACATGATGCTGATTTGTGGAGTAAAATTTAAGAATAATATTTATGTATCAAAAATAATTTGGATAGAAAAGAAATATATTTTTCGGGTGAATAGTACCCCGTGAACAGTACCCTATGAATGGTACTTCAGGAATAGTATCTCGTGAATAGTACCCCAGAAAGAAAAGTGCCCCAAATACCCGAGTGAATAATATTCGAGTGAATAGTAACTGGGTAAATAGTAACCCGTAAATAGTAACTCATGAATAGTATTCTGGCATAAAAATCAATAATTATCAAGAAAGCTCAGAAAAATATTTTCATGAAAAGATACTGGATGAATCGCAAAAATCAAGGATATTCTACTAATTTTACAGTGTGTAGAAGCAATACTTTAACAAAATGAGGGTATAATCAGGAATATGAGACAAAATAATATTACTCATGTACTACAGAGTATGAAAGAAAATATTATTCCTTATGAATACTGAACAAAAATAATATCCCTTACCTCAGAAGAAGATTGGAAACTGGAATAGTGAAGTAACAGACTTCTCTTCTTCTTTCTCTCTATAGATTCTCTCTATAATTGCTCTTGTGAGTCTTAGTGAATTGGTGAGAATGAAAAAAGAATGAGCTCTATTTATAGGAAAATATAGTTTCGATAATTGCACGTTTTGGGGCTCGAAATATTACAGTATAATACCTTCATCTTTTCCTTTATTTTTAATCTAGTCCAGCAAGTATTATCAAACTTGCACCACCTCCCCTAATAGTACATACATATGAATCAATAGTACATTCATGTGAATCAATAGTTCTATACATGTGAAAAAATAGTTACAGTATAGTACCTTCATCTATACCTCCATTTTTAATTTAGTCATGCAAGTATTATCAATCTTGCACCACCTCCCCTAATAGTACATGCATGTGAATCAATAGTACATACATGTGAACAAATAGTTATAAGCATGTGAATTAATAGCAATTAATTACTCATTTATCTGATTAATTACCCGATTGGTCAATATAACCTCTAGAAATCAATTATTATCGAAATAAATGTCGATTTCCACTAACACTAATAATCCCAACACAATGGAAATATCAATTTCATCTTTAATCAACACGAACTTATTCATCATTAATATTATAACTCACAATATTTAACAATCAGATCATTCCTAAGAAAGAGGGGGCTTTCCGATAAGGATTTCTCCTTATTGACGCGCAATTAGGTGACCAAACCTCTCCTCGACAGAAATTTCTAGACATCGTCAATATTGCAAATAATAATATGAATAACTTTGACGTCTTAATTATTGATTTAATAATAATAAATATTATGCAGATGATACTGTGATAATAATTAAATCAATAATATGAGAGATATTATGCAGCAATTTACTATAGCAATAATTGAGTATAACTGAGTGACTTCTCACGTAAGCATCAATAATCAATACCGTGTGTTACTATGCAACCACGCGTATTACTGTACTTTTACTACCGGGTAGTTCAACAGTTAAACAGTAAAACTTTCGCCGTTATTTTTATAAAAAGATATTTATGTCATTTTCTAACTACAACAATACTTTCGTTGTGGGGTCCACCAATGATTGTGTCGTCGTAAGAATATTCCCTGTTAAAACGAATATTCCCCGACTAATTGAATATTTTATAACAACTTGCTTACTTTGCAAAATTTGTAAATATTACCCACAACTATAACATTATATCAAATCCACACCATAATATTCAAAAATATATTTCAAGAAAAATTAATCTTTATTTATAAAAGTTGGGGTCTTACATCGAGTACGGGTGGTTAAGGTATACCTGTTGACGTCGAGATTTTTATTGTCCCTTTTCTGTTCTTTTCTTTTGGTGTTCTCATGTTAGGTGAGATTTGTTTGAAAAAATAAGTTGTGAAAAGGTCCGACATTTATATGTCGACGATTGGACTATAAGAGTCTCCAGTTGGTATTTTTAAATGGTTGCACTAACTCAACCGAGAAAAGATTAGCACATTGACCACGTGATGTAACATTGTTTGGCAGGTCTGTGAAACCAAGATTTGTTAGGGTCCGGGGACTTGATTATGCTGAGGGAAGATGTTAGGAATCCCCCGACATCCGTATTACCACGGTGACCACCACTTTTCAATTAAACTGTTATATGAATGTATGTGTGTGTGTGGGGGGGGGGGGTGGGTCAATGTGAAGTTATTTGGAAGTAATTTTATGCCTCGTTTGCACCTATATACAAAGGGTTTGAATTTGTTTAAAGGTCCAGTTTTAACAAGATATAGAAATGATGTTTTGTAAAAGAGGTTCTTCAAACCCTTATGCTCAATAGTAATTGAGGCCTTTGATACTTCCATTTTATTAAGTGTTCGACTGAATTGCTTTTATTTTCGAGATGCGAGGCATTCTCGAGAAAATAAGGTATATAGCAGCGTCGAACTCCTTGTGGGCATGAAAGTCATCTAAGGAAATACTAACACCGTAAATAATGTAAAAGCTGAATACAGCCAAAAATGTCCATCACGGGAACCAAATCTAGATTCAGGAGACTGAATCTGTGATCACATGATTCCTAGGCTCACATGATATAGCAATTTATATAAAATCTGTAAACAGTTATATATATAAAAGCTATATATATATATATATATACATACAGACTGTCAACCACGACGAAGCGAACTTCATGGGGGACTGGAAATGTAAATATATAAAAGCGGTAAATATATATATAAAGACACGATCAACCACATTTCCTACTCGATCGAGGATTTCGAATGGGCCAATGAATCGAGGATTGAGCTTTCCTCTCTTTCCAAATCTTGTAACTCCTTTCCATGGAGCCACGTACATAACAACACATGATCACCAACATTAAATTCCTCGTCCTTTCGATGAAGATCAACATAACTCTTTTGTCGATCTTGTGAGATTTTTATATGTTACTGGATCATTTGAATCTTTTCCGTTGTCATGCATACCAAATTCGGTCTCAACAATGTTACTTCACCCACCTCATCCTAGCATACTGGAGAATGACATTTGCGTCCATACAACGCCACAAATGGATCCATGCCAATTCTTGCTTCAAAACTGTTGTTGTAGGAAAATTCCACCAATGGCAAGAACTTGTCCCAACTTCCCTTGAAGTCAAGGACACAGAGTCTTAATAAATCTTCAAGAGTTTGAATAGTTCTCTCCGACTGCCCATCCGTTTGAGGATGATATGCCGAACTAAATCGTAAATCCGTGCCCATAGCTTTTTGCAAACTAACCCAAAATTATGAAGTGAATCTTGGGTCTCGATCAGAAACTATGGATACTGGCATACCATGCAGTCTTATAATCTCATTTATGTATATACGAGCAAAACGTTCAAGTGAATAAGTTTCTCGTATAGGCAATAAATGAGCAGATTTGGTTAATCTATCAACAATGACCCAAATTTCATCCATGACTTGAGAAACCTTGTGAAGGCCAGTAACAAAGTCCATGGTAATGTGCTCCCACTTCCATTCTAGAATTTCAAGTGGTTGCAATGGACCTTTTGGCACTTGATGCTCCGCCTTGACTCGTTGACACGTTAAACACCTTGAGATAAACTCCGCGGTCTCTCTCTTCATATTGTTGTACCAAAATGTATATTGAAGATCATGATACATTTTGGTACTCCCGTGATGGATTGCAAATGGTGTATTGTGTGTCTCCATCATGATTTTATACTTTAAATCATGGTTGTTAGGAACATAAAGTCTGGAGTTGATTTGAAATATTCCTTCTTCATCGATTCTTGCTTCCGAAATAGCACCTTCTTGTACTTTCTTCCTCATACGCATCAGCTCCAGGTCTGTAGCTTGAGCAGCTTTAACTTTATTGATTAAAGTCAGTTCTACTCATATATTTGCCATCATCACGTGGGACCCTGGAGTCTTTAACTCTATCTCCATCCTTTGTAAGTCATACAAAATGGGTCTTTTCGTTGATAATATCTCACTCGTACCCACATATGATCTTCTACTAAATGCATCAGCTACCACATTCGCTTTTCCAAGATGGTACTGAATGGTATGATCGTTATCTTTCAATAGCTCAAGCCAACGTCGTTGCCGCATGTTGAGTTCCTTTTGGGTGAAGAAAAATTTGAGGCTTTTATGATCCTTATAGATCTCCACTTTCTCCCCATACAGGTAATGCCTCCAGATTTTAAGTGCAAAAATGACAGCTGCCAACTCTAGATCATGAGTATGATAATTCCTCTCATATTCTTTGAGCTGTCGTGAGGCATATGCTATGACTTTCCTATGTTGCATGAGAACACATCCTAAACCTTTGCCTGAAGCATCGCTGTATATGACAAATCCCTCTAAACTAGATGGTATTGTCAGAACGGGTGCTGAAATAAGTCTCCCCTTGAGTTCTTGAAAACTCTTTTCACATTCCTTGCTCCAACCGAATTTTGTATCTTTTTGAGTCAGCTGAGTTAATGAAGTAGCGATTTGAGAAAATCATTCCACGAATATTCGATAATAACTAGCTAAGCCCAAAAATCTACGTACTTCAGTCACTAACTTAGGTTGCTCCCAGCTTTGAATTGCTTCAATCTTTGCTGGGTCAACAGATATTCCGTGATTTGATATCACGTGTCCAAGGAATGATACTTCCTCAAGATAGAACTTGAATTTCTTTAACTTGGCGTATAACTTGTTTTCACGAAGCTTTTGGAGTATCAACCTCAAATGTTGCTCATGATCTTCACGACTTTTGGAGTATATGAGGATGTCATCAATAAAGACAACCACGAAATGATCCAAATATTCCTTGAATACTCAGTTCATCATATCCATGAAGGCAGCAGGAGCATTAGTCTATCCAAAAGATATGACTAGGAATTCATAATGCCCATACCGAGTTCTGAAAGCAGTCTTTGGAATATCATTAGTTTTAATATTAAACTGATGATATCCGGAACGAATATCGATCTTTGAAAAGAATTTAGTGCCTTGCAACTGGTCAAATAGGTCATCAATGCGAGGCAACGGGTACCTATTTTTGATAGTGACATTATTCAACTCTCGATAATCAATACAAAGTCGCATACTTCCATCTTTCTTCTTTATGAATAAAATAGAAGCACCCCAAGGAGACCTACTAGGACGAATGAAACCGATGTCTAACAACTCCTGCAGTTGGGTTTTTAACTTCTGATGTTCAATAGGAGCCATTCGATATGGGGCTTTGGAAATAGGTTTTGTACCGGGTTCAAGGTCAATACAAAATTTGATTTCACGCTCTAGGGGTAGACCAGGAAGTTCTTCAAGGAATATGTCAGGAAATTTATTAACAATAGAAATATCATTCAAATCTGACGTATTTTTTGTTTAAATCCGTGACATGGGCTAAGAAAGCTTGACATCTATTTTTCAATAAAGGAATAGCTTTATGGTTTGATATGACAGTGATTGACTTTAGTGGTTTGATTGCTTAAATTCGCATAATAGGTTGGTTAGGAATATGAAAGCTAACAACCTTACGAAAAAAAAATCAATTTTAGCATGATAAGTGGTCAACCAATAAATCCCTATAATTACATCAAATGCAAGTATTTTCAAAGTGATAAGATCGAAAGGTAACGTGTGTTTGCCGATTTGAATCAAACAAGACTTATAAACAGTGGATGTAAAGAAGGTTTCTCCCAACGGAGTTTCAACAGATAAGTCAAAGTCTAATTTCTCCGGAGCTAAATTTAAACATTGAGCGCAAGTAAGAGAAATAAAAGAATGGGTAGAACCGGTATCAAATAAGGTATAGACTTCACTAGAGTTTATGATTAGCTTACCCATGATCACCTCGTTGGATTCCTCGCTTTTTGGGAGGTTATGACAAACGGTCTCCCTTGAACTACCGGTTTTGTCTTATCTAGGACGGCCTTTGATGCCTCCATCCCAGCTGGACTTGACTTTGGTGCACGACAAAATTGGGCTAGGTGACCTTCTTTTCCACAATTGTAACATGCTTTGGACTGCATCACGCAGTTTGGACTGATATGTCCCTCCCCTCCACATTTGAAGCATACAATCGGTGGTCGTTCTGCTTCTTTAACAACGGGTGCTGGTGCGGACATCTTTCCATCATTGTTGAACCTTCTCTTCTTGAAATTTCCACTTCTATTATCTTAGCCATGATTACCACCGAAGTGGTTACCATTTCTAGCATGTTGATTCACTCCACGTTTGTTGTCACCACTTTGATGACTGCTACCACTAGTATTATCATTTTGCCGGCTGCTCTCTCTTGGTTGGGTTGACTCATTATCGCGCTCATATAACTGAGCCATATTCACAACATCTAAATACAAGCAAAGTTTGTGAGAAATGAGATATTGACGTATCTCGGGTTTTAAACCTCTTAGAAACATCCGCGTCATTCTCTCCTCATTATCAACCAAGTGGGAAACAAACTGGGACAATTCGGCAAACTTAGTTTCGTACTACAACACGGTCATATTGTTTTGTTCTAGCTTGATGAACTCCACCTTTTTCATGTTACGAATACTTTCGGGAAAGTACTTGTCGTTAAACAGTTCTTGGAACTTTTCCCAAGACATTTTTAGTGCGGCAGGCTGAGTATGTTTTATTGATTTCTACCAGTAATCTACGTCTCCTCGCAACATGAAGGTGGCAAAGGGAACCTTTACTCCTCAGAGCATCCCAAGACATCAAATATCTTGGTGATCTGCTTTATCCACGTCTCCGCCTTAAGTGGTTTTGGCTCTCCCAAAAACTCTGGTGGTCCCAGCTTCTTGAACTACTTAGCGGTGACCATCCGAGAGTTTCCAGTGTTTCCACCTGCATTTTGAAAAGGTGTCTCTCTCGCCTGATGTTGCATGAATTGCATAAAGCCTCTGAACATCTCATCGTTCATCATCTGATCAGTGTTGTTGTTTACCTGAGGATTATTGTCTTCCTAATGCACATTATCCTGGGTATTGATCGTTGGTGACTCAACAGTCTTATGTGCTTCATTGCTTATCTCGATATTTTTAGATGCCATTTTTAAACACTGCCACAAAACAAGGGTTAATCGACATGCCACATATTATCCCTATACTCTGACCGACCAATTAAATAACAAATAAACTTAGGTAGGTCATACTAGCAAAGGAATACCCGTCTATCCCCTCCTAGTTCTAGTCTCACATCTAAGCCAGGGATCATATCCCTAAGCTTTGATACCAAATGTGATGCCCCCAAAATAGGTATACATCACCCATTCCGAGTCGCCAAATACATGGTACAAAATAAAAATACAAACTTAATTATACAACATGAGCTAAGATTTTTTACACGAATATTGTCTTCTAGACAATATCCAAACTCAAATAGAGTCCTCATTACAATTATTATCACACTATTTCAAAGAATAGTGAGGACTACTATGACACCATCTCGGACCATCACTTCGTTCCCCGACTAGTTCCGGCTACGTTCTCATTTCCTGAAGAAAACAATGAAAGCAAAAGGGGGAGCTCAACTAGCCCAGTAAGAAATATTATGACTAAGATAATGCAGAATAAATTATCGTTAGCCTTCAACAGTGTTAAATTGATAAAATATAATAAATATCAAGTTTAACTGCAGGGAAACAACCAATCTATTAGAAGAGTCAAGTAGAGCATGATATCTACTATCTTCTATGATTTAAAAAGTTTATCATCAATTTTATCGATGAGACTCAGCTTAATAAATAAACTACATCATTGAATCATCCCTGCACTATAGGCCAAGGATATTCATTAGTATCACGACCATGAATTATCCATGCACTATAGGCCAAGGATATTCGTGTTTTCATTAATGGTTATGATCATACCAGCAACTGTCCATCAATGCACTACAGGTCAATGAGGACTTTTACCACATCATTTGTAAAATTACGGGTCATGATTATACCGAATGATCCCTGATCATAATCATACCAATAAACAGTCCATCTATGCACATAAGCCAAAGATGACTTTCATCATAATATAAGCATGGATGGGATCCCTACTGGATAGTGTCAAGGCTACTTGACCTTTGTCGACGTGTATATCAACGACTGAATTGAATGAAATCCCTGCTGGGGAATTTGTTGGAGTTACAACCCCAAGCTGACGGCATCGAACCTTCTTGAGGTATTGCCGAGTCAACAGATGTAATCATCAGTATAGTTAACCCTATGTCTAGGCAAATACCAATGAGTGATGTATAGACCCGCAATTTGGTCTTGCAAAAACTAGGATTTTAGGCTATTCTGCTAAATTGCGTAGCGTTTTTATTCCTGATTTGGCCTTTTTAGCTTATAAGATCTCTTTTACAACTTAAATTGGACCGAGCCAGAGGGGTGAGCCCTACCCAGTGGAGCTGTAGGCACACCTGCGGCCAACCGTGGGTGTACTTGTAGGCTTATTGGCCTTTCACAAGTCATTCTAAGCTGCGCCACACAGAAAATCCAAGAGTTCTTCTTCAGATCAACTGAGTTCGGGCGTCTTTCTACAAAATCTGTCATCGTACAAGTGCTCTACACTGTCCTGGTAACGTATGCATGTCTTCTTTTCCAGTTTTTATCCATTGGAAAATGACTTATCACATGAAATGCATCTAAACAGATAGTAGTTAAATTGCCTAACGTAAGCCTGCTTTGGCTTTTTTTTATACCTCTAACATTATAAGAAGTTATATTTAACATAAAACAAGGATTAGTTTGTGGCCTTGCCACCATGGTTCTTGCCTTTAATTCTTTTTTTGGCATCTTGAGATTGTTCTTTCCCATTTCGCAATTTTTGCTTCAAGTCCTTTCCTTCCTTTTCATCTATAGCCTTCAGTTTATCCAAGAAGTGACTGTTAATAAGTGGGGAATCATTTTCTGAGAGAGTGTTATTCTCAAGAATAGAGAGATTGGCTATAGGGGAGAAGGTGTTTGCAGAGATCAATTCAGTGGTTATAGGAGACTGCCCAGGTTTCCCACCTCTGGAGACATTAATCCAACCATCATGGTTAGGAGCAACCAAAGAAGAATGGAGTGGGCCAATGCCATGAGTAGGATTAACAGCAAGGACTGCAGCAGTAGAAGGAGGAGAAATAACTGGGACCAAGGACCCCTTTGCAGCAAGAGAATGATCAACAAAAAGAGGAGAAAACTTTTGAATCCACTGAAAGTTTGATTTCGGGCATTTCATAGGGGAGTGGCCAAAAACATTGCAGGTTGGACAAGAGGGTAGTCGACTCTGGTATTCCACCTCAACAGGGACCACTAATTCTTCAGAGGTTTCTTTATTTAGAACCACATCATTTAGAGAAGATGGGAATGAAAAGGAAGCATGAACTTCAATACAAATACGGGCAAAAGCCATCCAGTCATTTTTTGAGGTCATCTCATCAGTGAATAATGGCTTCCCAATAGCACTGGAAATGTAGCTGATACCCTCATCAGACCAATAAGATAAAGGAATATGACTGAGCTTTTCCAATATAGGGAATCTGTCACGGCCGGCTTTAGAAAATTTAACTCCCTCTTTCCAAGGTTGAAGGACAATAATCTTAGAGGTGAAATACCAAGGACCCGAGGCTAGAACATTGTCCCTATCGGAAAGATAGGAGAATCTGAAAATGTAGTAACCTTTGCTATGCAAAATTACATTTGAAAGCCCTATATTTCCCTAGAGGCGCCTGACAATAGGCTCAACCACTTTGTAAGGGAGGTTTGAATGAAGGAAATAGCCCACCAAGCTAGAGAACCATAAAATATTTCCCTCTTAAGAGCATCAGCAGGGGGTTTAAACAAAAAATTGCCATTTTCATTTGGGGTTGGTAGAAAGGACAAGGACCTGGAGGAATTACCCGAATTTTTGGAAACAATAGCACTCTAAGAGTGTTTGTGAGGAAGGTCAACCTCAACAGTAAGAGCATTTAAGCTTTTCTTGCATCATAGGTTAGCAATAAACTTAGACTCATCTGAGCTACTGGTAGAGAAAGCCTTTGCTAAGGGTGTATAAGGTTTGTAGCACGCGCCGCTTTGGATGATTCACCAGAATAGAACTTTGACTCCAAAAGAGTTGCAGGGGGTTTATCAGCATTAGAGAGTAAGCCTACCTTCTTTAGTTTGTTAGAGCTAGCAATGGTGTCAGCATCCACAAAGGCATTTAAATCGCTGGCAGAGAAGCCATGAGCAGAGAGGAAATTCATGAGGCTTTGATTCTTTTTCCTCTCAAAAATAGCCTCTTCTCGGTCATTTTGGGAAAAATGATGCACAACTTTGAAGATTTCCGAGACATTTGAACCCAAGGCCGGACCAAGGTTAACTTCTAACTCGGCCTCAAAGGAGGAGGACTCAGCCGAGGTAATTGCAATAAGAGGAGGGGGAAGAGCAAGACAAAAGGGGCGTCGGCAGCAACAAACTCGACCATATCCCCGGAGGAGATCCCCAAAGAGGAACTGAAAGAGGAGTTTGGGTTTGAAACATCGAACTCAGCAAAAAGGTCCCCAGATTCCGAGCTCAAGGAGTTACCAGTAGAGAGGTGGGAGTGGTCAACCATAGTCAAAGGAGAAGGAACCCAGGAAGGAAAATGAATGAAAGGAGGGGGAACTAAACGGGATGACAGAGACAAAGATGAGAAGGAAAAGAAGGAAGACGGTCGGAGCAGAACTAGAGAGTAGAGGCAAGGAGGAAACTAAGAGGAGGGGAGAGGAGCCCATCCATCTCGAATTTTATGGCTTCTTGCCACTTCTCTAAGTCTTTACTACTTATAGCCTGTTCATAATTCAATGGATCATCATCATCTATGATGCGTACCTCATCGTCATCCTCTATGACAAATCTATACCTATCAGGTATCTTTGGTACTCTTCCAGATTTACGAATAGGGTGTGGTACAGAAGGAATCTCTACTTGGACAGGTTCATCCATTTGATCTCATGTGGTTTGTAGTTTTTGAATTTCTTCAAGATCTATTTTCCTCCCACTGGCCCCTTCAAGGATAAATTCCTTTTCCAAGAAGGCAGCATGTTTGGCAACAAACACCTTTTTTTAGTAGGATTTTAGAAATAGTATCCTAAACTTTCCTTAGGATATCCCACAAACATGCACTTATCAGATCTTGTTCCAAGCTTATCATTCTGAAACCTTTTCACATAATCTGGACATCCCCAAATTTTAACATGCTTAAGACTAGGCTTCCTCCTTGTCCATATCTCATATGGAGTCTTAGGGACAGATTTCGAGGGAACCTTATTTAGTAGATATGTAGCTGCTTCTAGGGCATATCCCTATAATGACACCAAAAGATCGGTAAAAGTCATCATGGAACGAACCATGTCCAACAGTGTTCAATTTCTCCTTTCAGATACACCATTCAGCTGTGGCGTCCCTGGTGGAGTCCATTGTGAGATTATACCATTTTCTTTGAGATAATTGAGAAACTCACTGGTTAAGTATTCACCTTCTCGATCTGATCAAAGAATCTTAATACTTTTACCAGTTTGTTTCTCTACTTCACTTCTGAACTCTTTGAACTTTTTAAATGATTCAGATTTGTATATCATTAAATACACATATCCAAATCTTGAGTGATCGTCAGTGAATGTAATAAAATAAGAATACCCTCCTCGTGCATTCATTTTTATAGGTCCACATACATCTGTGTGTACTAATGTTAACAACTCTGTAACTCTTTCTCCTTTTCCACTAAAAGGAGATTTAGTCATTCCTATGAGACAAGATTCACAAGTTGGATATGATTCATAATCTGATAGCTCTAGGAGCCCATCTTTATACAACTTGGATAATATTGTTTCATTAATATGACCAAGTCTACAGTGCCACATATAGGTATAATTAACATCATCTCTTTTCCTTTTCTTAGTTTGTTCAATTTGAAGTATATTTTCATGCAAGTCAAGTATATAAAGTCCATTTCACAAATTACCAACACCGTATAAAACATTATCATTATAAATAGAACAACTGTTGTTCTTTATTATAATGTTAAAACCATCTATATCCAATACAGAGATAGAAATAATGTTTCTAATAAGTGACAGAACAAAATAACAATTATTTATACTAATGGACATGCCCGTAGGCAGTGCTAAACAATAAATTCCTACAGCTAATGCAGTAACCTTTTCTCCATTTCCCACTTATAGGACAACCTCATCCTTGCTCAGCTTTCTACTTCTGACCAGTCCCTACATATTATTAAATTTATGAGAACCACAGCCGGTATCCAATACCCAAGTAGAAGATTGACTTTCAGAAAAATTAATTTCAATCATAAACAAACCTTGATTAGGATTCGAAGCTTCTCCAAGCTTCTTCTGCTTTTGTTCCGCAAGATAATCCTTGCGCCTCTTCTCGGTGACTGGCTTGTTGCAATGGAAGCAAATTCCTTTGCTAAATTGGATCGTGTTTCTTTTGATCCTTCATTTTTGCCTTACCCTTAACCTTCTTGTATTTCTTCTTTTGAGAAGATACCTTGGGCCTCTTCCTTTTCTTGGAAGAATCATCCACCATTAAGACATGGTCCTTCTTGGATGGGAAGTGACCTTCAGTAGTTTTCAACATGTTAAGTAATTCAGACAAGCTGACATCTAACTTATTCATGTGAAAATTCACAACAAACTTTGAGAAGGTGTCCGGGAGTGACTGCAAGACTAAATCTTGACTCAACTCCCCATCCATGATGAACCCAAGCTGTCCAAGACATTCAATCAGATTGATCATCTTTAAGATAAGAGTCTCAACGGTAGTATCCTCGGTCATCCGAGATCGGAAGAGCTACTTAGATATTTTATATCTAGCAGTCCTACTTTGCTCACCATACAACTCTTGAAGCTGCAGTAGCATAGTAGGAGCATCCATGGTTTCTTGCTGACGCTGAAGCTCGTTACTCATGGATGCGAGCATGATGCATTGAGCCACATATGCATCATCTTGCCACTGTTTAAAAGTAGTATTCTCTTCCTTAGAGGCTGTCTCTGTAACTTTTGCATGTACGGGCGAATTTAGGACATAAGAAATCTTTTCAGTAGTGAGAACAATTCTCAGATTCCTTAACCAAATTGTGTAATTCTATTAAAATTACAATTGTTAACATCAAGTATGCTACGCAGTGAAATTAGTGAATGTGACATTTTCAAAATTCTGCATGTAAAAAGATAATATTTTAGCAAACATTCATTTAATTAATTACCAAAATAAATTAGGTCTTATTTTATATTGGTATCTCCCACTATTTTCTTCAAACTATATGACCCTCATGAATATAGTTCGGCAATATCTAATTAAATATTTTCTAGTGAGAATAAGGATCCCATTTCAAATGTATATAGCCTTGTGTGTGCACAACAAATTATATATAAATAAATAGGTAGACAACTCTTGTCAATTACATCATCATGTAACTTCTTATATTTGCCTCTTAAATAATAATGGTCAACTGTGTGCACATCCGAACTAAAATTATTTAAGTTAAGTTATACCCAGCATTTCCATATAAGTGAAGAGAAAACTACAGCCCATGTGTGTGCACAACAAAGCGGTAATGTTCAATTCCTTATAAACATCAAATGTAATAAAAATAACATCTCAAATATTTAATACTTGCCTTGTGTGTGCATAACAAACTCATATTATATATTTAATACTCTATTATGTTTATCATATTGGAAGGCAACATTCGATATTCCAAATATCTTTGAATGTTACAACTTAATATAATATCTTTGAGGGGTTTATTATTATTAGTCTCATCTTGTTTAGCGCGCATGAAAATATATATATAAAAATACGCATCATATTATTAAACATGTGAAGCATGTTTGCATAATATAATATATATATATATATAATACTAGCATGCACATATAGAATACTATATTCTACCCAGATTGATTATGGACTTTTATTCTAGTTTGGTTCACTAGAGCCACCAAGTGAACCAAAAGGTCAAACCCTAGAGTGCAAGAATAAACATTTAAATATAACTATTACATTTAAACTCGGGCTCCATTACAAATAGGTCTTCAAGCGCTCCTTGCTCCTTGATCTCTGGTTCTTCAAAAAAATTCTAACTAATCCTATTACATTAAATTATTTACTTTAAATAGAAACCTTGATCAACAGTCAAGGGGAAGTATATAAGAGAGAGATAGAATTTACATCAAGAAGAAAACCAGAAAAGACGAGGTACACAGACCCTATTTAATAAAACTCATTCATTCAAACATCCAACCAAATGAAATCCAATCACACTGGTCAATAATCCATAATTAATCCCATTTATTATCATACATATCATCATATGTATCAATAAATAAAATCATTCCATATATATATGAATATCATTTAATGGGCATTTTTAAATTGCATGAAATCCAATTTAAAAATTAAAATAAACTCTTTATTTTAATTATAAAATTATTAAAAGTATTTAATATAGAGGGAGCCTTCCATGTAATAGGTTGCTATGGTATTGTCTTATCTGTTACACCCCCTTTTTGGATAGTTGATAAACTTATTGGAAGGTTTGAGATTGAAACATAAATATACCAAGCAATGAAGCACAACTTGTATGCTTTTTTTATTTTAATATGAGGACCCCACATAGTCAACATGTTGTCAGTTTGTTTAAATAAAACGAATTTTTAATATTAAATAATGCCCGAAGCGACAAGCTCTTTACTACCGTTAAAAAAAAAAAAAATATACTAACCGGACAAGACTCTTACTACTTAAAAAAAAAAAAAAAAAAAAAAAAATCTAAACCGGCACAACCTCTTCCGGCTTGTATAAAAATCTACTAGTGCCCTTTATTTGCTATTTTTTATAACAATATTTGTTATTTTATAAAAACAAATATTTTTATAAAAACAAATATTTTTATAATAACAAATAAAGAATATAAAATATTTTATAAAAACAAATATTTTATAAAAACAAATATTTTTATAATAACAAATAAAGAATATAAAATATTTTTATAAAAATAGCAAATAAAGAATTATAAAAATATTTGTTATTTTATAATAGGATATAAAATAGAATATAAAAATATTTTTATAATTCTTTATATAACAAATATATTAATTTCTTCCCACTTTAATTTAAAATATTAATTCTTTATGATATTTTATATCCTATTTTATATAACAATAGCATATATTTGTTATATAAAGAATTATAAAAATATTTTTATATCCTATTTTATATCCTATTATAAAATAACAAATAAAGAATATAAAATATTTTTATAAAAATAGCAAATAAAGAATAATAAAAATGTTTGTTATTATAAAAATATTTGTTTTTATAAAATATTTTATATTCTTTATTTGTTATTATAAAAATATTTGTTTTTATAAAATAACAAATATTGTTATAAAAAATAGCAAATAAAAGGCACTAGTAGATTTTTATACAAGCCGGAAGAGGTTGTGCCGGTTTAGATTTTTTTTTTTTTTTTTTAACAGTCGTAAGAGCTTGTCCCGGTCGGGCAATATTTAATATTAAAAATTCGTTTTATTTAAACAAACTGACAACATGTTGACTATGTGGGGTCCTCATATTAAAATAAAATCCGGTACAAGTTGTGCCGGCTTGGTATATTTATGTTTAAATCTCAGCCTTCCAATAAGTTTATCAACGGTCCAAAAAGGGGGTGTTGATATAGACTCCATAAGAACCCTGGCTATATGGAAGGGCTCCCTTTATATATATATATATATTAAGTAGCATATATATAAACTGTTAAGAAGCTTCGGTTAATATATATATGTTAACAAGAACCAACACAGCCACAGACTCCGCAGAAAGAAAAAAACACAGGATTATCGAAATTCAAAATCGATTCCGCGAATGATATCGGCTATTCCTTTTCTTTTTTTTCATAAGATAATAATTTTATACAATAAATTATGCCCAATAAATTATTCTAAATACATACTCATACATATATGGAATCGAAACAATTAATAATTTGCATAAAGTTTGGCTCTGATGCCACTATAAGATTTTGTGAAAATCAAAGTAGCAATCAAATTATAAAAAAAAATAGCGGAAGAAAAATAAAGTCAGACGTTAAAAATTTTCACAAACCAATTACCCGGATCATCCTTTATGCATATTATTAATTAAAATGAAAAACAAGAAGTTATGGAATCATACCCTTGTAGATTTGAGCTTCCACAGGTACTAGTTCACCTCCTACTTCTTCGTAATCTCCTTGAATCTCTGGGTATATTCCTTCCTTTTATCAATGTTAGCCACCCAAGTGTATGGCCTCTAGAGTTGATCCACCAAGGAAGAATAATTTTCAATAAGAAAGGTGTATTGACTAAAACCCTAGTTTTTTCTTTCTCTATAGAAAAAGGGGCGTACTCTCCAACTATTAGAATTACGTATATTTGATATCTGGTATAAGACTCCTCTTATAAAGATATCAGGTAAACCTATTTAATTAAAATAATGTATTATTTATTTAATTAAATGGGCTCCCTAATCTTATTAGGGATAATTAATTAAACTCCTTTAACTAATTTTCACTCCTAATCCTATTAAGAATAAATGAGAGTACTTATATTAAATTAATTCCTAAACTCTTTTAGAAATTAAAATAATAATAATTGTAATAATATTAATAAGGCTCCTCTTATTGATTTATATTTAATATTTCTAAAATATTAAATAATAAATATTAAGCTATTTAATTTATTCTATCACCAAAGATTAAATTAAATATACTTAACATATTATTACGATTATGTCATTAACTTCTTAAATAATTATTCTTCCTTTTATGGTGTGACCGTTAGGTTCTCCATATTAAACCGGTTATGAATAAATTAATTAGAACAATTCTAATCTTATTTAAATAAATAAATTAAACGATTAATTTATTTAAATAAATAATATTTATTCTATAATAGGGATAAGCCTCCCTAGCGATCAACGACTTTCTAGATAATATAGATTTCAACATTAATCATAAAAGAACCTTTGAGTTAATAGTTACCATACAATTCAATCCTTCCACCATACAATGTCCCAATTAAATATAAGACATGGAATTACTGTCAAGTCTTATTTTATTTAATTATATGTATTTCGATTCCTAAATGCACAACTCCTAATTAATGCAAATTAGAAACTACTTTCTAATTTCATTCCACCTTGGCCAAGGATTCCTGGGTTGTCATTTATCGAATCACATAGGACATTTCTCTTCTTTTACTAGAAGTGGTAGATTCTTTATTGATCATTCATTATCTTCATATATAACTTATTACACCTAAGCATACCCTTTGATATACTCTAAGAGTCTTAAGGAATATGTCAAAGTGTAATTCATTATATATAAGATACTATGATGATCTCAAGTCTAAGGATCACTTGTCTTTACTATCACTACTGTGAATTCCTATTGACAGGCAAGTAAAACTCCATTAGGTACTCTTTAGCGAGTCACGTTTAGTGAACTTATTCTCTAATAAGCACCTACATACTTGCTTTAGTGTCTCCACACAAATGATCATGAGATCAATCATTCTCATTCAATGAGCAAGCAACGTACGTATCAATCTATCCGGATTCACTAATCCCCTTTTTAGTAATCCATTGATTGGGAATATTTTAGTTTTAAGCTATCTAAGAATTTAGATCTCATTAACATGATCTCATCATGATTCTAAAAGCATTGCTTAAAACTATGGGTTTATCACATATTATTAAAATAGCACCATGTAGATAATAAATTCCTTTAATAAATAATTCTTTTAGTAATAAATAAATAAGATTGATTACAAAGTATATGCTTTATCATCATACACGATTGGCTTGTATGCATACTACTTTCAAGTATGACTGGGGTTCCTATACCTTCGCCTATTTCCTTAAGGGCATGCGTATGCGTTCGCAGGGCTTGACGGAGGCTTGGCTAGGATTTTACCCATTTCTACTGGTGAGTATTTCTCTTTTGATTTCCCATGTACAAGTCAAGAGTGTTGACTGATAGCAGATGTTTGCCTTTGTATTGCAGTTTTGGGCCTATAAAAGGCTCCCATGTTTATGTCATGTGAGTGTGTTAGGCTTGGAGACCTATCTACGAGGACGACGATGGCATCACTCCATATTAGCGGAGGTCCATGTAGAAGAGGGTTTCACCCATTGTTACCTATAGTTGGAGTTGTTAACAGCTGATGTTATCACATGGATTCCCTATTCTGGGGAACACTTGGCGATTGGATTTGAGGATGGGTACTCGACTGGTATAGAGTACATGATATCCACCCGTATGATTCCTCTCTTCACAGATGGAGGATGGGAGCTCTATTTAGGAGAGTGTCCTATTAGGAGCACTACAGGAGAGATTCGTGTACCGATCTTGCCTCCTTCCAGGCATTATTGGCCTGTATCAGAGTCGTCTGTCAGTGATATCACATTGATGGGCGTTGACGGCTTTACATTGTCAGAGGGTCCGTATACTCAGGATATGTTCTATTGCTGGTGGTCCCCTCATACCATCGGAGCCCAGACCCGCGCAACTCTTTTCATGGGGGATATAGTTTCTGGATCCGTGATGATGACGGATTGGCTGGCCTATGTCCGAGATCCGACTCATGTGACACAAATTGATAGTTTGACCCGACAGTTGGACCTGACACATTTTTTCATCCGGCACTTGGGCAGAGATCCTTTAAAGGCAGATACTTTTGATCCTTCCAGCTTAGGCACTGGCCCTTAAGGTGACCCATATAGCTTTACCGGTGTAGACCCTCCCTTGTATAGGCCTGACATCCCCGTTGATGGAGATCAAGTGACTCAGGAGGAGTTACATCAGGTGGACATGATTGATGATGTAGACACTGACACCATTGTCTTCTTCTAATGTATATTCTCGTTATATCTTTTGATAGGCCTCTGTTAGACACTGGGTGGCTATGCCCCATTCTCGCTATATCTTTTGATAGGCCTCTGTTAGTCATTGGGCGTCTGTACCCCATTTCCTGTATTTTTTTACCTGTACAGAGATGATGTACTTAGGAATGTATGTACTGTTATTCCCTACATCATATTGTCATCTATTGTTTATCATGCATGTATTATGTTATGCATATGTATGTATGTCCAGAGATGTTCAGCATTGACCTCTGGATGGTCTTATAATACGGCCCACACAGATGTCTTCCTCGACAGTTAGCCACATTGATCACACCCCACTAGTGCTGGTAGCCTCCTGTCTGAGGTCATGGTATGATAGTTTGTCACCTCCAGACAGGGTGACCGTAGATCAGTTATTACAGCATTCCCTGACCCTCCTGATGCTCCAGGTTTCTATGGGCTTTATAGATAGTATGCTGGAGAATTGGATACCAGAGAGGCAGGTTTTCCACTTTGGGATCCAGGACTTGACTCCCACATTAGAGGAGTATGAGCGGTTGACGGCTCTGCCCTTAGACCAACCTTACGCTCGGATGTCCATTGGCAATATGAGACGACAGTTCATAACCCTCACCGGGTTGAGGCGTAGAGTAGTACAGGATGAGATTACATCCGGCCATGTGGTGTCCCAGCGCTTTCTGATAGACAGATTTGGCTCAGAGGACAGCTATGCACAACACTCTAGGGATTTCACCACGTCAGAGGATCAGTGGCGCGTGGCCCGAGTAGATGTACTCATGATGTGTGTATTATCATATGTGTACATGCCACGGTATATGGATGAGCTGGACATTAGCGTCATCATGGCAATGAGAGCTCTCAAGGAGGGTCACACCATTGTGCCGATGATCGTGACAGAGACATTGAGATCAGCCACGTATTGTTGTACCTACCCTGCAGGGGTATTCATAGGAAGCTCAGTAATGTTGTATGTGTGGTTCATGTCACACCTGAGACCGATTGGAACCTTCCGACGGTACGGGTATTGTTTTACCCATGAGACATCCATGTCTTACTCCTTCCAGCCAGCGGAGTGTACAGACGCTATGTCTTGGTCGGTATTCTTAGCAGGGATCGGAGATCCATTTAACATCTTGCCATGTACAGGGCTCAGTTCACCCTATAGCTTCATTACTCATGCTCCGGGCATGGATTATCTTCCTCTGGCGGGTTTGAGGGGCATGATTACTTACCACCCACTGGTTGTGATGTCATAATTCGACTATTTTCAGGATTTCCATCCTTTTGAGGGGGCATAGAGTCAGCGTTTGACTTCCCACCACTTATTAATAGAGGACAGATCCAGGGTGTATGCCTGTTGGGATCTGCATGAGCTAGATGCATTTTCTGTTAGCCATCCGGGTTGTTCAACAAAGTATTCTGCATGGATAGAGACAGAGACAGCATTGGTTGCGATAGTATCCACAGTGCCAAGGATTAGTTCTGATAGTGGAGAGCCCATGGAGGACACTGATTCTCCCACTGAGGATGAGCTATTCACTGGGTTACCAAAAACTCTTGTAGGTTCTCCCAGTACGAGTGCTACTGTGATCCAACATTCAGCATAGTATTTAGAGCAGAGTCTTCATCTGATGACCTTTGAGAAAGATCAGGCTAGAGCCTTGATGTTGACAGCTCTTGATGGGAGAGATGTCGCTCTACTAGAGAGAGATGATGCCTTAGCTCATAGAGACACCGCTATTGCTGAGCGGGATGAGGTCAGATCATATAGAGCTGCATTGATTGTTGAGCGGGATGCTGCTATATCTGCCCATGACGTAGCCGTTACAAATAGTACTATAGTGAGATCCCTTACTGCTGGCATGATTGCCAAGACGAGTGCATATATTGATGAACATCATGTCACCATGCAGTTGGCTGTGGATCTGTTAGCTTGTGTAGATACCCTTGGGCAGGAGCTCACAACGTTACCTCCTTCCTCGGAGAGAGATGTCATGTTGGACTTGATAGCTCGTATATCCACTGGATTGTAGATAGGCTTGTATTTTTCTGCACAGACTAGCTTAGCCATTTTGTCATGTACAGTTCATATTGTATATATCAAACAACATTATATATGGCAGAGAAATATATTTTGATTCACTTCCCTTTTAGTTATGCCTTGCTACTTTTTTTTTTGTTAAATTTAGACTGAAATAAAAGAAATAAAAAGAACAAAGTACATGGGTCAAACCCAATCAGTATACCATAGCCATCATAGGACATGCCCTATGATGGCCGTAGTAAACTAAAGCTATTCACTAGCATACAAGGATCCAACCAGGAATAAAGCAACAACAATAAACATCCAACAATGGCATGAAATCAGACATTACAAACTGTAGCAGCACCACACAACCCAACAAGGTAAGGAGTAATGCAAAATAACATTAACCAACAATACAACAGAAGCCAAGTTGCCCAAACAGAACTGCCTAAACAGCAACCCGGCACAGCACATGACTGCACATTAGAACCCAATCAGCCCAAACAGCAGCACACAACAGCCAAACGTCCCATCTGCATGCTCAGCTACAACCAAACTGCCAGCAGAACCAAGATGTAGCATCGATAGGCCTACCAACTACCGAGACCAGCCAAAACCACAATGCACCACAACACAAGTCCAGCAAAAATCAGCCAAACCACAGCTGCCGAGAAAGCACAACAATGTCCAACAGTCTGCAGCAGAAGCCAGACCAACCACTACCCAGGCATAACCAACTTGAAACTGCCCAAATCAGACCCCATTAGCAACTTACCAGCACAGCAAACCAGAGACTAGAGATATGCTAAAATAGCTACCTTCTTTCAATCTACAAATTCCAGCCCATCCAATGCAAGAAAGCATGAATGATGACAATAGCAGCCCAGCTACACCAACTCCCAGAACGACAGAGGCAATGCAGCAGAAGCATGCTCTAAACCTGCAGCAGTAGCCTGCATCAAACGATCTAAACCTGCTAGCCAGACCCAACAAAGAGCCCAACCCAAGCCCAGCCCGAACCGACCCATTGCGACATCAACTGCCCATAATGAACAATCCTATAATAAACCCCCTAAAAATCATATACCTAGCAGCTACCCATAAAGCAAATCTTACAGCAAATAGCAAGACCCCTGGCCAGCCTCTCAGTCTAACATCAGACCTGCAGTCTAACACAAGGACCAAGAAAACCTAACATCAGACCTGTAGACCCAAAGAATCCCAAATGTCCAAAGCTGAACCACAGAACAAACCCAAATTGAAACCACTGGTATGAACTGCAGCTCGAACCAAAGAAGCAAACTCTTTTGCACACCAACTTGTGCCACAAGGCCACACAGCAGTTCCTAGTGCAGCTTGCCAGCACTTCACTAGGCCTGTAGCTGCCAGACTGATTCACCATACATAACAGATCTGAAGCAAACTTAGCAAACACCAGATCACAAAAAATCAGCCAGCAGCAACAAAACCCACACCAACATAAATTACTGAGGATGGGCAGCAGACGGAGCAACACCCCACCAACTGAAACTGAAACCAGCAGAAAACTAGCAGACTAAAGCAAACAGCAGAACCATAAGACTGCAGAACAAAACCCTCTACCCAGCCCATGACCACAGATCTGCACTATTAACATTTCTAGAGTAGCCAAAATCAGACACTAAAGTTAAAAAAGGTTTAAACTTAGTGTGTCTAAACCTAGATCAATTTTTGACTTTCTAGAATTTAGAATTTGTATGGAGTTTACATTTGAGCATTTGCAAGATATCAGCAACAAGATGTCTAACAGGGCAAGATTTATGTCTAAAAATCCATGCATTACGTTCATTCCAAACACTGTATACAACCGCCACAAACCCAAGATGGAGCAGACTATGGTGGAATTTAGGGTAGTATAATGGATGAGGTAATTCGTTAGAGAGCTCCAGCACCTACTAAAACCCCTCCACCCACAGTGTCTAAGAATAGAAAGAAGTACCCTAAAAGAGTAGTCACATTGAAAGACTAGGTGATCAAAAGTTTCTGCCTGAGAGGAACATAACACACATGTAGAGTTAATAGGCATCCCAAAATTGAGCAATCTGTCCATAGTTTGCAACCCTCAATGAAAAGCCAACAAGAGGGTAAAAGAGTATCTTGGGATCAAAATCTTATTCCACACTAACTTGTCCCAAATGACAACCACACCCACCTGCCTAATGGATCGCCAGAAAGTAGAGGCTTTAACCTCATTAGATTTAGTAGTGTCCCAAAGAATCTCATCGAGCCTTGAAGAGTCATAATGCCTAAGGAGATCGAAAGAATCCCGAAAGACAATAAAGTCATTATGGTTTGATGAAGGCAAGTACCAAGAGGAGTCTCTAATAATGTCCCTCACCATAGCATTTGGGCCTAGACCAGAATTGATGATCAAAGAAGAGTGAGTACTTGTAGCTAAAGGAACCATATTAATCCAAGGATCAAACCACAAGCTAGTAGTCTCCCCATTACCAATATGAAATCGAGTAAACTTAATTGCAAGCGCTCTCAACTGCAGAACCTTTCTCCAAATCCAAGAACAGTCATTAGGAATCTTTAAACCCCAAAAATGGTTTGATTTAATATGATTTTCTCTAACCTAAGAAGCCCATAAAGAATTGGAATTTGGGTTTATCACCCTCCAAAGCTGAAGAAGAATCAGAGCAGTATTCCAGTCCTCCAAATGCTTGATAGCTAAGCCACTTTTGGAGTATGGGAGAGCTATTTTACGCCAAGCAACTTTGGCCCCAAACTTCAACATAGAAGGCCCCTTCCATAAGAATCTACTCATAGTAGACTTAAGATCTTTAAGCACAGCCGCTGAGAGAATGAAGTGGGCAGACCAATACGATTGAATAGCAAAAATAACCGACTTAATTAGTTGCAATCTTCCAGCATAAGAGAGAAACTTGTTAGTCCACAATGCAATTTTGGTTTTGACCTTTTCTAGAAGCGGGAGACAAACAACAAGACTAAGCTTTGAGGTGATTAAAGGCACCCCAAGAAATTTAGCAGGAAATTTGCCCACCTGAAATCCCAGCCTATTGAAAATAACTTTAGCAAGAGGAGGAAACATTTAAGAGAAAACACATACTCTTCGAACCATTAATGTGTAAACCCAAGATGGAGGAGAAAAGATCTAAGCATTTTTTTATAACCATGATCTAATCAACATCACTGTGACAAAAGATAAGCAAATTATCTGCAAAACAAAGATGAGAGAGGGAGAGAGACTTTGTTTTCCAATGGTGCTTGAAGATACAAGACCTTGTTTCCTTTGACAAAATAATAGATAGCACTTCCATCGCAATAACAAAGAGATAAGGAGAGAGAGGATCCCCTTGACGTAAACCCTTTTCCCCTTTAAAATAGCCACAAAGGGAGCCATTTACCCTAATTAAGAAAAAAGGAGATGTAATACAGGCCCTTATCCAGTAAATAAACTTAGGGGGAAATTTTAACAGCCTAAGAGCATTCAGCATGAATTCCCATGTAACAGAGTCAAAAGCTTTCTGAAGGTCAATTTTCATTGCACACCTAGGTTGACCATAAGACCTATGATAGTTCCTAAACAGCTCTTGAGCCAATAGGATGTTATCACCAATCCTCCTTCCTAGAACAAAAGCAGACTGGCTGGGAGATATTAAGGAAGGGAGAATACCCTTGAGCCTAACTGCAATAATCTTAAAAATGCACTTATAGGTAGTGTTACAGTAAGAGATAGGCCAAAAAGCACTCATAGAAGAAGGATTAAGAACCTTTGGAACAAGAGCAATAGTAGTGGAGTTTGTAACCCGAAGATGGCAACCCTGTTTGAAGAAAGATTGAATAGCCAGAGTGAAATCTCTACCAACAATGTCCGACGCAAGAATAAAGAAATTAACATTGAACCCATAAAGACCAGGACTCTTATTTTTCTTCATAGACTTCAAAGTTGCCAAAATTTCAATATTAGAAATATCTTTCTCAATCATAGAAGCTTGATCAGCATAGACAACATGAGAGATATAAGGGCCAAGATCCGGGAAACTTAAATCCCCCACCATAGATGAAGTTCGCAACAGAGAACGAAAGTGATCAACTACAATAGATTGGATATCCTTCTGCTCAGTACAGAGAATGCCAGCCTCATTTTATTATGAATACATCGGTTCTTAATTTGATTGAAGAAATAGCCCAAGTTTTTATCTCCGTCCTTAAGCCATTAGATTCTAGATTTTTGCTTAAGAAAGTTTTCTTCACAACTAAGAGCATACCAAAGATTTTTAGAGTGAACCCTTTGAGCCTTTAGAAGAGAAAGATCAGTGGGGTTTGAAGACACCGCATCCTGAGAAGCATGAAGACAGTCTCTAGCCTTATCCACATTAGAGGCAAGGTTACCATTTTCTTTATTCAGGGTAGAGAGAGCCCTTTTAACCGACCTAAGCTTACCAGCTAGAATCTAAAGAGGATCCCCAGGGACGAATATATTCCAAGCAGAATGAACAGTATCATGAAAATTCCCAAGCTCACCCAAGAAATTAAAAAGATATCAAATACATTTATGACAACCTACTAAAAGGCTGCAAAAAAGTCTGTATAAGTAAGGATGGGCTAGGCGATTTCCCCTCTCTGGGTTCCTTTTCTTTCATTCTCTCTTAATTCCCCTCCATTTCTTTCCGTTAACCCTTTACTTCCTCTTCTATTTCCTGCTCTACCCCCAACTACTATTTATGTCCTACCATTCTTTTCTGTCTTCCTCCCCGTCCGGCCTCCTTCTCCGTCCTCCTTGTTCCCCTCCCTTCTTTCTCCTTCCTTGCCTCCCCTTCCTAGATTATGGTTGATCATCCGCATCTCTCGGCCGGTAATACTGTCAGCAGCTCCTCTAGAGATGTGTTTGTTGAGTTTGGGGTTTCCAATCCAAACTCCCCTATTGATGATTTTGCTATGGCCGAATCAGTCCTTGTCCCTGTTTTGGTTTCTCATAGCTCTGGGGGCTCCTCTGATGCTCACAGTGAGGCGAATATAAATCTGGGGTCGCAGTTGGGGCCCGATATGTCTGAGATATTTAAAGTTGCACAACAGCTCTCCCAGCAAGACCGAATTGACGCTGCTGATGAGCGTAAAAAGTGTAACACTCTTATGCTAGTGGTATAGGAAAATCCTTATTTATTAATAGCTTAACAGGAAAACTGGAGCCTATGACCTTTGCCAAGGTTTGTGTTGAAATTACCTCTGTCTCTAGCCTACCAGACTCTCTCGAAGTAGTAGTGCTGGATGAAGATAACATGTCTGAAATAGTGGTTACGATTAAAGTGGAATATCAAAACAGACCTCTTCTCTATTCTCATTGTAAATCTTTTGGACATTCTTGTATTAGATGCCCTTCAGAAAAGTTTAAATAGGTTCCTAAAGATAAGGCCCCTGACCCTATCCCCGACCCTGTTGGTGTAGTTATTTTAGGTGCTCCTTCTCTGGCTCTTTCGGATCATCCCTCCTCTGCCACGAGGGATGTTTGGACTGTGGTGGCAAAGGGCCCAAAGCAGGTTGCTTCCTCTCTCCCTGCTGTCGGTCATGTCTCTGTTGTTGTCCCTAATTCCTTTTGTTTACTCTCACCTGTGGTTCAGCCTTTGACAGATGGGGCTTATGACTCTGATGCTTCTCCCTCCCCAAATCCTCTTGTAGGGAAATTAAAGCTTATTGATGAAAAGGAATGTAGGGACCTAAAGCAAAAGGCTAAGCTATCTTTCGATCATGGACCTTCCTCTAAGAAAAAGAATAAAAAGGGGGGGCCCAAACTTTCTTCTTAACCTTTTATGGTTAATTTTTGCTCTATGAATATTAGAGGTGTAAATAGTAGGGCCAAGCATGCCAGTGTTCAGAATCTCATTAGGAAATTTGTTATCTCTTTTGTTGGCCTTGTGGAAACTTGGGTCAAAGCTCCCAATTCCAGTTTTGTTGCTAAGTCCATCTGTAGGAACTGGACGTGGCTATTTAACTATGAATACCATGCTAATGGGAGAATTTGGATTGGTTGGGATCCTGATATTTGGAATGTCACCGTTGTTACTAAATCTTCCCAGCATATTCATTGCCTTATTGCTTCTTTGGAACTCAACATCAATTTTTTGTTACGATCATCTATGGCCTCAATACTTCTGCCGAAAGGAAACTTCTTTGGGATCTTCTTCGAACTGGCCACTCCTCTATTGCCTCTTCTTAGTGCATTCTGGGTGATTTCAATGAGGTTCTCCATCTCTCTGAAATTAATGGGGGGAATGAGTTGTGAGATAGCGGCATGCAGGATTTTAAAGACTGCATTGGTGACATCTCTCTTGTCGACCTTAGGGTTGTGGGCCCATGCCATACGTGGTGGGACTCAAGCTGCTCGTCTCCTATTTACCGGAAGTTGGACAGAGCTATAGTCAACTCTTTTTGGCTCCATTAGTTCCCTTCATCTCAGGCTATTTTCTCCCCGAGGGACCTTTCTGACCACTGCCCTATTATTGTTCAAACGGGTCTACAGCTTCCTCGTATCCCAAAACCGTTTCAATTCTTCAATTTTATAATCGGTTTGGATAATTTCCATAGTACTATCCAAAATGCTTGGGACATCCACGCACCGGGTGATCCCCTGCAAGCTGTTGCGAGGAGACTTAAATCTATAAAGAGGGCCCTTGTTAGTCTCAACAAGAATCTAGGGGACCTATCCTCCAATGCGGGTCATAATAGAGCCCTCCTTCACGCTACCCAACTTGCTATTCACTCTGATCCTTATAATCCATTTCTCCTTGAAAGGCAGAAGTCTCTTACTGACAATCTATGGGCAGCTCTATTTTGTGAAGAACAACTTCTCAAACAAAAGTCCAGAATCTAATGGCTTAAGGAGGGTTATCGGAACACAGGTTTCTTCCATAACCAGGTTAAAGTTAGGTGGAATCAGAACAAAATCCTATCTATTACCAATTCGGATGGACAGCTCGTTACTGGGCAGAATGAAATCCAGCAGATTGTAGTGGACTATTTTCACTCTATTTTGGGGTCCCCCTCTTCAGCCAGCTTCTCTGAGATACAGGACTTGGGTGGTGATATTATAAACCTTGTCTCTTCCGCCGATGCCTCTGCTCTTGACAGAGATATCTCCGATACTGACATTCTTTTCGCTCTCAAATCTATGAAAAAGAACAAGAGCCCCGACCCTGATGGCTTTAATGTAAATTTCTTCTTGGCCTGTTGGGACATCGTCGGCCCGGTTTTTACCTCTGCTATTAAATCCTTTTTCCAACAGGGCTGCTTATTAAGAGGGTCAAACTCCACTGCCATTGTTCTTGTTCCTAAAATCTCAAACCCTACCTCTATGTAAGATTATAGGCCCATTTCATACTGCAACACTACCTACAAATGCATCTCGAAAATCCTTGTGAGCAGGCTTAAAGGTATTCTTCCTAAGATCATTTCTCCTTTTCAAGCTACTTTTGTCCCAGGGAGGAGGATTGGAGATAATATCCTTATTGCTCAGGAGCTTTTCCGGAATTATCATAAAAATTCGGGTCCCTCCAAATGTGCTCTGAAAATTGACCTGCAAAATGCTTTTGACTCTAACTCTTAAGATTTCCTATGGGAGGCTCTGAAGGTCTTTAACTTCCCCCCGAAGTTCATTTTCTGGGTAAAGGCCTGTATTTCCTCAGCTTCCTTCTCGGTGAAAATTAATGGTGGCCTCTATGGATATTTTAATGGAGCAAAGGGTCTTTGCTAAGGAGTCCCTCTATCCCCCTACCTATTTGTTATCGCTATGGAAGTCCTCTCCATCCTGATCTACAAGGAAACGGTAAAGCTCAACTTTAAATTCCATTGGAAAATGAAACAACTACGGCTGATTCATTTATGCTTCGTGGATGATCTGATCCTCTTCTGCAATGGGGATATTCGGTTGATAAACATCCTCAAAGGATGCCTTACAAAGTTTTCCTCCATTTCAGGCCTCCACCTTAATGCTGCAAAAAGTATGTGCTACTTGGCAAATGTCCCGACGGATGATTCTGCTGTTATCCTTGCCTCACTGGGCTTCCATTTGGTATCCTACCCTGCCATGTTCCTTGGTGTTCCCCTTATAACCTCAAAGCTCAGCCTTGCGGACTGTTGGCCCTTACTCAAAAAGATTACTCGCAGGATCTCCTCCTGGACAAACCGATTTTTGTCCTACTAAGGGAGGCTCCAACTCCTAAAATCTATACTATTTGCCATCCAATCATACTGGTCTTCTTTTTTTACCCTCCTTACAGCTGCTTTAAAGGAACTAAAAGTCATTTTCAGCAGGTTTCTATGGAAAGGCCCTTCTCTCTCAAAATTTGGGGCTAAAGTGGCTTGGAGCAAGGTTTCTCTTTCGTTCTCTGAGGGAGGCCTTGGCCTCAAGCAATTGGATTTGTGGAATAAAGCTTCCATTCTGCATCATCTATAAAATATTATCAACCCAGCCTCTACTTCTATTTTGGCTACATGGGTTAGAACTTTTGCTCTTAAGGGTAAGCATTTCTGGTGCATGAACATCCCAAACGATTGCTCCTAGATTTGGAGGAAAGTCCTCAATTTAAGGACTATTGCTTTGCAGCATATCTCCTTTTCTATTAGAGATGGTGGAATCACTAAACTATGGTTTGACCCTTGGATCTCTGGCTATCCTCTGGCCTCCTCCCCTGATTCCCCTCTCATCTCTAATTCTGGTACAGGCCCTAGTGCCTTGGTTAGCAGCATTATCTGTAACTCAAACTGGGTCCTCCCTATGTCCAACCATCATGCGGTTATCGAATTTCAGCATTTGTTCACTCCAACTTTAAGATGTGACTCTTCTAGAGAGGATTCCATCAGTTGGGATAATGTTAAGGCCCCTTGGGTTTCAGTCTCTACCATCTGGAGCTCCCTCTGTGTTGCGGGTAATATTGTGCTATGGGATAAGCTTGTCTGGCACCCTTTCATCCCTCCAAGGTATTCTTTTATCCTTTGGCTTGCTTTCCAAAATGGGCTTCGTACCTTGGATAGGCTTGCACACTTTGGCCTTGGAGTTAATCAAACATGCCTTTTATGCAATACTCAAAATGAATCCTTTAACCATCTGTTTTTCAACTGCCCTTTTTCCTTTCATCTTCTGGTCTCAGTGCTCCGCCATTATCGGTGGAAGGGATTTTCCAAGGACTGGTCCTCTCTCACTTCCTTTCTCATTTCTCGACCCATTACTCATGTTCACCATGGCATTCTCCACTTAGGATTTGTTGTGGTTGTCTATCACATTTGGCAGGAACGGAATGCTAGAGTTCATGCTAAAAGGGCTACTCCGGTTCGGGCTATTACTGCTACTATGGTGCAGATTATGAAATGTAAGCTTCATTCAGTCCATAGATTCCAAAAGGTTAAAGACCGGCCTTGGTTTACTCAGCTTGCGATTTGACTTCCTTTTGGGGTCTGGTATGTATGGTTTGCTATCCAGATTGCTGGCTACTGGTGTTGGGCTATGGACTGCTAGGGATGCTTCTGCTGGCTGCTACTATATGCGCTTCTGCTAGCTGCCACTCTATGCTGCTAGGGAGGAAGTTGTGTTTAACTACCATTGCTACTATGTTATGTTTGGGGTGTCCCATACTTCTACCCTCATGGGTTTGGTTTGCTTTGTTTAATATTGTTGCTGAGGCTGTAGAATGGGGACCTGCTCTATTTCTCCTGGCTTCTTCTATTGTATCTGGTTTGGCAAGTTAGTTTAGGATTTCTTGGGTTCTTTTGCCACTGAAAGAAGGCATAGAGAAAAGGGGGCTCCTATTCCTGGCTGCCTGGTTTGCTTTTGGGCTGCTAGGGTGGCTGCTGATTTTGGCTCTTCTACTTCGGGTTTATGATGCTTCAGTTGGGAGCTGCTATTGCTGCTGCTGGTTTTCTGCTGGGTTCTTAGTTGTGCTATTTGCTGCTGCTACTACGTGGCAACTTGTTGGGTATGATGTTGGTCTACTGCTACAACTGCTACTGCTGCTTATTGCTAATTACCGTCCTGGGTTGTTTATACTATGGTCTATGGTCTGTGGGCAGTTGCTTGTGCTTTGTTGGGATGTTCTGCATACTCTGTTTATGGGTTGTTTTGCTATGATTATAATTTTGCTTCAGGATTGGTTTGCTGCAGTTTGTATTAACTGTTCTCAAGCCATTTTGTTGGTTGTTTATTGTTGTTGTGTTCCATGTTAAATCCGTATATGCTAGTGTCTATCTTGGGTTTACTACTGCCATCATAGGGCCTGTCCTATGATGGCTATGGTATACTGATAGGGCTTTAACCCATGTACTTTGTTCTTATTCTTTTTTTTTATTTCAGTCTAAATTTAGCAAAAAAAAGAAAGAAATTGAAAAATTGGAAGGGTGTTGGGAATCTAAGAAGAAGCAAACAAGTTTAAACAACAGTCGGACAGTGATCAGAGAGATCACGAGGAGTAAAAATAACCTGAGAATCATGAAACTTCTGAAGCCAATCACAGTTTACCAACACCCTATCCAGCTTTTTGAAAAGGGGTTTCGTGCCACTAGAATTCCACCAAGTATGTAAAGGCCCAATAGCACGGAGGTCAAACAAGAGTAAATCTGTAGTACAGTCCAAAAAGTCCTGCATTCCCCAAGTCCAGGATACATCCCCTCCCAGAGTATCAGAGACAAAAAGAACCTCATTAAAATCCCCAAGGAGATACCAAGGTAGAGTAACAGAAAGACTTAATGAACGCAAGGCAGTCCAAAGATCCTTCCTCTTAGAAGAAGTATTAAAGCCATAAACAAAAGTGGCAAAAAACTACATAGAGGAAGCTACATATAAAACTGAGCAGTGCATATATTGAGAAGATTTTGAAATAATATCAACAGTCCAAATCGAAGGGTCCCAACCAACCCAAATTCTTCCATTCATATGATAATCATAGTTAAACTTCCAAGTCCATTTACTACAAATGGCTTTAGAAATAGCAATGGCTTTGGGACATTTGACTCTAGTTTCAACTAGGCCAACAAAAGATATTTTATGTTTACACAAAAGAGCAAGGACACTATCCTGCTTGTACTTCATATTTACACCTCTAATATTCATAGAGCAAAAATTTACCATAAACAAATATAAAATTTAAGATGGGGCAGGCCTCCCCCCTCCTTTAATCTTTTTCTTTGAAGACTGGCCAATTTCCAAACACACACGAGCTTAAGCCTTTAGATCACGACCAGCCTTTTCATCTATCATCTTCAGCTTTCCCACTAGAGGATTAGGAGACGGAGAGCAGTCTGTGTCAGAAAAACCTTCCAAAACCCCTCCAGCAGCAATAGGAAGGAAAGAATTTGAGTCACCAACCAAAGAGGATTCATGGAGAGAGACATGTTGTTTAGGGCCTTTAGCTACCACAGTCCAGTTATCAGAAGTAGCAACAGGAGCTATACCAGATCTATGGATAACAGGAGGGGACAAAGAAAGTTCCGTGGCAGTAGCTATAGAACTATCAGAAGATTTTTGAACTTTAGGAAGTCATTTATAATTTTCTCTAGGGCAGCGAAGAAGGGAGTGCCCAAATGTTTTACAGTGAGAACAAATTTGAGGTCTATTTTGGTACTCAACTTTAACATTAACAACCTTCTCAGAATTTGTTTCCTCATCTAGAATAACCACATCAAGCAAGCTAGGCAGATTTGAGGTAGGGGTAACCTCAACACAAATCCTAGCAAAATTTATAGGCTCTAATTTGGTTGTGATCTTATCCACTAGAAGTGGTACACCAACCCCACTAGCAAGATAACTTAGCCCAGCAGAAGACCAAAAAGACAAGGGAATATTGTAGAATTTAACCCATATAGGAGCTCTAGTACAACAGTCAAATTTGAAGTCCATGCCTTCTTTCCATTGTTTGAGACAAAGCTGCTTATTTGAGATATACCAAGGGCCCAGAGCAAGAACATTCTCACGTTCTTCAGGCTTAGCAAATTTAAAAATAAAATAACCACCCTCTTAAAGGAAAACATTTTGCAGGCCATACTTATCCCAAAGTTTATGGACATTTTCTTCCACAAGCTTAAAAGGAAGTTTGGAGTTCAGAAAACCACCCACAAGACATGAGTTCCACAGATTGTTACCTTGAATAAGGATCTCAGATGGAGGTCTGATGAGAATTTGCCCACTATCAGTGGAAGGGGGAGAGGGGGGGAAAACCAAGCTTCAGGGATGGGGCATCCTGAGCCACCACCTTACTCCAAGATTTCACTGGCAAACTCCCAGCAGCTACGCTCGCAACACCAGCACCCCCAGGAGAAATAGGAGGTCCAGGACATTCCCTTCTTCTAAGAGAGACACAGGTCCTGCCAAAACCAATTTTGAATCAACCCCAAGCAAAACTGCCTGACAATCAGCCCTTTTCGCCGTATGCTTTTCAGCCCCTTTAATCCCCAAAATTCTAGCACTAAGGATAGCACTATTCCAGGACATTCCCCTACTTGCTTGATATTTGCATGTTTCTTCAGGGCTTGTGATCTTGATGTATTCCGAACTCATCCTTGATGGGTGGACATTGAGATGTCTTAGGATCTTTTAGAATGGATCATTGATCTGTATGTATCCCTACCCTCTTTGGTGTCTTGGGACTGGTTGTCGTATGTAAATGTAGAGAGGAATGTGGCTTTCCTCTCTTAGATTGACCGCACCATAGATGGTTGTCGGTACTCCTATTGAAGAGGAGATACCAAATAGTTCCATCTCTTATGGATTGGTGTTGCTCTTCGAGGACTTAACCACAACTTAGATGGTTGGCAACTCTCCCATTTATGGGGAGGCCAGGTAGTTCCATCCCTTTGGTCTGAAGCCGATGAAATGTGGTGGATTAAAGTTTGATCCCAGTACAGTTGACAAGTATTTGTATTTTGGTAGGGATAAGACCGAACCATAAATGGCTGCCTACATACTCCTATTAAAGAGGAGATCAGGTCTGCGTAGTTCGAACTTAGTGTAAGAGGTTCAACGCTATTTGTGAAAATGTGTAGAAGGGTGTAGAAGTGTGTTTTTGTTTATTTTTTTTATATTGCAACTGGGCCATTAAAAAAATGGTTGCCTACGTAATCCCAGGTATCGGGGAGATCAGGTCGACGTAGTTCGCCCCATGTGCAGGACGAGTTGTATCCGAAAAAGTTTGATCCTATGTTCAGGACAAACTGCGGGGGAAAAGTTTGACCCCATGTCCAGGAAAAACTGCGGGTGTGAAAAAGTTTGATCCCATGTTCAGGATAAACTACAGGTATAAAAGGTTCAATCCCTGGTGGGATAACCGAAGTTGTGTGGTAGATAAATGAAGTGAAGGATCTGCTGATCCGAAACCAAGTTGCTGGCTTGAAAAGTGTGATTGTCCCTAATGGGGCAGATGGGTATGAAGAAAGTTTATATGTAGAAAGGGTTAAAACCTGAAATGACTGGTGATCCGGTGATCCAAAACTAGGATGTTTGCTTGATGGTAACTTCAGACATAGTACCGTTTCATGGTGTCCGAGTTGATGATCTGTGGAAATTCATCGTCATCCATTTCCTGTAATCTGAGAGAACCTCCTGTTAATACCTCTTTGATAATAAATGGGCCTTCCCAGTTTTAAGCAAATTTTCCCTTAGATTGATCTTGGTTGTCAATGATCTTCTTCAAAACCAAGTCATGTTGTTTAAACTATCGTAGCCTGACTTTTGTGTTGTAGGATCTGGCAATCCTCTGTTGGTATAACTGACCATGGAAGATAGCATCACTTTGCCTTTCATCTATTAAAGACAATTGGTGATACCTGTCTTGTAACCATTGGTCTTCAACCAGCTGAGCGTCTATCAACACTCTGAGGGATTCCATTTCCACCACTATGGGGAGCACTACTTCCATCCTATAGGCTAATGAATAGGGGGTTGCCCCATTGGAAGTGCGTATTGAAGTTTTGTAAGCTAATAGAGTCAAAGGCAAGAGGTCAGACCATCCTTTATGATTAGCGGACATCTTTTGCATGATCTTCATGATCTTTTTATTAGCCACTTTAATATCACCATTCATCTTTGGCCTGTAGATGATGGAGTTAAGGTGTTTGATGTTGAATTGCTTGCATAACTCCTCCATTATTTTGTTGTTGAGGTTCTTAGCATTGTCTGACACAATCACCTCTGGTTGTCCATATCGACAAATGACATTGTTCTTGATGAAAGCAATGATAACTTCTTTGGTAACCCTGGGGAAGGAGGTTGCTTCTACCCATTTGGTGAAGTAATCGATCATGGTGAAGATAAACCGATACCCATTACTGGCTTTGGACTCGATGGGCCTGATCACGTCCATTCCCCACATTGAGAAGGGCCAAGGAGAACTCATATTGTGGAGTTCCCTCGGAGGGGCGTGGATAACATTCCCATGAATTCGGCATTGGTAGCATCTCTTGACGTGATCATCATAGTCAGCCTTAAGCAAGAGCCAGTAATGTCCTATTCTCAGGATCTTCTTAACAAATAGAGGGCCGCTCATGTGTGGGCCACATAATCCACCATGGATTTCATCCATGAGCCTCTGAGCTTGGTCCTTGTCCAGACATCTGAGGAGACCTAGTCTTGCATCTCTTTTGTAGAGTGCATATCCGCTCAAGTAGAATTTCATAGCCAATCGATGGATCCACCTTCTTTCGGTTGGGCTCGCTTCAGCGGGAATAGATCTATCTCGCAAGTACTCCCTGATATGCTAATACCAAGTGTGTTGGATGGGAGGTAGCTCATCCGATACTTCTCCGATGTAATTCCCATAGACTGGAGCCTTTTGCAAGGAAAATGTCATGCTTGGCATGTTTTCCTTGTCAGGTATGTGAATCAAGGAGGCCAAACTTTTTAACGCATCTGCAAAGCCATTCCTATTCCGAGGAATGTGGAAGAAGGATATTTCTTCGAACTCCGTAGCCATCTGTAAAACTTGTCGATGGTAAGGCAGCAAATGTAGCTCTTTGGTGTGATAAATTCCGGTGGTTTGTCTGATCACCAATTCTGAATCTCCAAAGATAGTTAACCACCTAATACCCATTGATTCGGCAAGTTTTATCCCCATGATACAGCCTTCATACTCAGCTATGTTGTTGGTGCTGACAAAATGCAATTTGACGGCGACGGAGTACTGCTCCCCCGTACCGGATACTAGAACCTTCTCTAGCCCCAGAACCTTCCATGTTCATAGCTCCATCAAAATACATTTTTCACGTCTGGTATGCATCGTATTGATGGTGTTGCTGCACTGTCATCACCCCTTCATCGGGGAAGTAAGTTTCCAAGGGTTTGAAATCCCCTGAAGGTGCAGCGGCAACTTAATCCGCAATTCCTTGACCTTTGTTAGATTTTTACGTTATGTAGACGATGTCAAATTGTTGTAGGATCAACTGCCATCTGGACACCTAATAAGTGGGTTTTATACCAACTTATTGAATACCAATTCATGCGAACTATGCCCATCTCAAGTACATTTTAGTGTGTTTTTAGTTGTATTTCATGTTATTTTTCATTACATTTACTTAAAACTCCTTTTGCTAAAAAATGTGCAGGAAATGGCCTAATTTGGTGGTATTAGAGGGCACGAGGCTAATGGACGCATGAAGCGAGGCACAAGCTAGGATATGCATGGCATGAGGATGAAGTGGAGCAGAAAACTAAGCATGAATGGACAAAGGAAGGAGCAAAGAGAGCAGTCGATTCAGCAAGTGAGAACTAGAATTCACAGACAATGAAGCCAGCATGCCGCCACAGTAGATACACAAGCTTGGGGACGCTACCGAGCCGAAAGAAACACACCCTACCGGACAACATTACATACTGTAAGTCACGCGCCAGCCATGAGGATTACATCTGGGGGGCCCTTGTGCGCCGATGCCCGGCTTTGATTTGTTTTATTTTAATTTTTAATTAAAAGGGTTGTAATTGATTAAAAACGATATCTCACTAGTGTCAGACGTATCTTGGATAACGTTTTACGTATTTTCATAGTAGGAACTAGGTTTACACTTTGAGAGAGATTCCAACGTAGAACGAAGCTTAAACGCCTACTTCTCCAATTCTTCGCGGGATTTTCTTCCATTATAGATTATCATTATTATTTTGTTGGATTTATATGAAGATTTGAACGTTAATATTGGTCTATAATCAACAATTGGGTTTGATTGTTTCTATCCTTCATCTTTCAATTATTTGCTTATTAACCATGTTTAGCTTTGATCCCATGATGGCTTTTGGTTCAGTCATGAACTAAACTCCATTATGGGATTCTAACGGATTTTAATATGTTGTTTAATTGCATGCTTTATTGCTAGGGCTATTTTACATATTATATGGAATTTCTATCATGATTGTTTTACATGTATGAATGCTTGATCACCATTCATTTCAGTACTTGTATGGAATTGACAATGAACATGCAAGTATGGATTGTAATCATGATAGCATACGTATATGGGGCTATTTTATATGGCTTTGTGTATTTTGTGAACCAGATAGACATATATTGTTTCACCGTATGAGTTAAAATAAGGGCTTGTGCTTAAATTCAGTATGATTGCAATTTCACATAGACATATAGTGATTTTGGTTATATTGACGATTACATGGAGTCTATCATTTGTGGATGTTGTGTAAGTAGGTCTTAGTACATTGAAAAATGGCTATGACTCTATTAGTTCTCTTGGCTACTTTCCTATGATATGTGAATAATTCTTGCATGATAGCGGTAATTAGATGAAGTGTTAAATGAAGTTAGGATCTCATTATTTCCAGACTTGGTTTATTTCATTATTATTCATGTTTAGTTGTTATATGCAATTAAAGTAATTCACCAATTATAGTCATTAGTTTAAGCATATAAGTATAGTTATTTAATTGATGCATAGTAGTTTAAATTTGACAACTTTCTCTATGGGTTCGATACTCTACTTACTCTGTATTACTTGTTGACACATGTATGCTTGCATGAGTTAGAGCTCTTTTATCAGAATTGAAAAAGAGGCAACAAGTTTTTAAGCGCCGAATTGTTTGGGAAAGGCGTTAATTTAAATAATTATCATCAGTTTCAGGCTATATTGTATGACTTAGACAATTCTGATCGTTTCTCATTTCTATTTTTTTTTGTTTTTAGTTTCAGGTACTTATAGATTTTTATGCACACGCGATCATCCAACTCAGAATTAACACCAGCGCAGGATAACATTAACGGAAGAGGTTGGAAAGCAAGTGTGCGGAGAAATTTGCAAGCTCAGTTAGAAAGTATAACAGCTAGTATGGCAGAAGAACAGAGAATTGAGCAAAGAGAAGAGCATCGGGCTCTAAGGAACTATTCCATGCCAAATATAAACGGACTACATTCTAGCATAGTTAGACCGGTGATAGCAGCCAATACTTTTGAGATTAAATCGGGCACTATTCAGATGGTGCAGAATTCGGTACAGTTTGGGGGTGCTGCTACGGATGATCCGAATGAACACCCGTTAAGTTTCATCGAGATTTATGATACATTTAGATACAACAGTGTGACGGAGGATACTGTTAGACTTAGGCTATTCCCATTCTCATTGAGAGACAAGGATAGAAGTTGACTACATTCTTTGTCGTCAGGGCCAATCACTATATGGGAGGACTTAGCACAGAAATTCTTAGCCAAGTTCTTCCTAATGGCTAAGACTGCAAAGATGATGATGGCTATCTCTCAGTTTGAGCAACAACAGGGAGAGTCCTTATATGAAGTATATGAGAGATATAAAGAGATGATGAGGAAGTGTCCGCATCACGGTATGCCAGATTGGATGGTGATCAACTTCTTTTACAATGCATTGGGATAGCAGACGAGACCTATTGTAAGACCCTGAATTTTATGAAATAAAAGTATTCAAATTTTTTAATTACTATTCACGAGTTACTATTCATGAGTTACTATTCACGAGTTACTATTCATGAGTTACTATTCACGAGTTACTATTCACGAGTACTATTCATGAAGCATGATAATTTTTTTCGTGAAGAAGGCATTACTCAATAATTGTTACAAGTAATTCTTTGCTCAATATTTTATTTTATTGATTCAATAATTGCTACGTTGATCTTTTATATTATTGTTGTTTCAATAATTGTCACGGCACACGATATTTTCCATTATCTGAGCAATAATTCATATTATCCTAATAATATTATTGGATAACATTATTGGCAATGCCTAGAAAGTTCTGTCTTCTAAGGAGAGGTTTGGTCACCTAATTGCGCGCCCCATGAAGGAGAAATTCTTATTGAAAGCCCTTCTTTCTCTGGGGCTGCACGGTTGTTAATATTGTGATTATGTAATATTATTTGTGAATAATTAATTATTGATTTTTATGATGAGAAAATATTTATTTTATGTGGATATAGATGGAGAAAATTTTAAAGTGACAATTGTTGAAAATTAATATTTTATCTTTTTCGATAAAATAATTCATTTAAATATATTATTTTAATAATATATTAACAATGATATTTTTACGATGAATGTGGAATATATGAGTATATGAGGAGGAAGAATATTTTTGTTACAATAAATGTTTAAAACATGTTAAACATGACGGTGGACCTCATTTCTTGATCGAATTTGATTATACTTTAAAAATCGTCTGTTTGTGGATTTCTTGGCCAATTTCATTTTGGAATTTGGAAAAACTTTCTTCTGCAAAGTTGTAGAGAATTGAATTTCCTATAAAAACTCCGAGATTTGAATTTTCTGATAAAAGGGCTATTTATTATGAATTATTGAAGTTCCGAATATTGAGTCTAAATTAATTTTATTACAAAAAATGCTAAAAACATGTTTCTCATGTTAGTTGGCCCCATAAGTGTACTTTTGCATGTGAGAATTGCTGGAATCTGAATTCAAAGGAGGCGTATGACTTTGGTTATTAATAATAATATTTAATAAATTTTCTTTTGGTGTTCTAAGCATTTTCCTATAAATAGGTGCTTAGGTTAGAATTGAAAATCACACCGTAAACCCAAGTTTTCTCTCTATATTATTGAGCGTATTCTTGTGAGTATTTTGAGTATACTTTGAGTATTGCTATACGGTGCAAGTTCGTTCAAAGATTATTCCAAATCGAAAGTTTCTTTTTTTGAGGTAAGGGATAGTAAAGGGATTTTTAAGGGTGTTTATGTTTTTTTTCAGTTTTGTATTTTTTCGGACCTTCAAAATTCTGGAAAAATTTGAAATGATATTTTGATGAGTTTTAGATTGTGTCCAAAAATGGCGATTTTTGGATATATAGATTAGGAGTTATGGATTTTATGAGAAAATACTATTTTAAAAGTAATCGCTTATAACTCCTTGTGATTAACTCCAAAATTGATAAAATTTTTATTGGGAGTACATCTATATAATATCAGTATATCTGGTGTAAATTTCAGAATTTTTGGACAAAAGTAAAATTTATGATAAATGTTTAAATATTCTTGGTTTTGGCCATGTGAAAATAGTAAATGAATTTTAAAAATTCTGAGAAAAATATATATTCAATATGGGACTATATTCTTCTAAATCCCAGAAAATAAATATTTTTGGAACTGATTTTGTAATTTTCATGAAAATATTCTAGTTATGAGTAAATGAATTAAATATGTTATGTGAAATAAGAAAATTGGAAAATATGATTTTATGGCTTGAGAATCATATATGAGGTATATGCAGATTTTTGATGAGGGTTTTGGTTATTGGTGATGAAATCTTATGAGTTTGGCATTTTATGATGATTAAATGCATTAATAAGTAAAGTGTAAACAATTTAATTAAATTGTTTATAAGTTTTAGAAATGATTAAAATATTATTATAATATTAATAATATTAGATTATGAGATTTCTAAGTGATTTATAACATTTGGATTAAGGTGTTATAAATATGGATATGAATTTTATTATGAAACTTTATCTTTTAGTGTCGAGGTTACTACGCACGTATACGGTACTATGTCTTTAATCACGGGTACTATTCACGACAAAAATTGGTTTCTTCTTTGACCAAATTATTGTTGATTTATGAATCTTACTCTTGAAATTAAAACTATGTTTTGATTATATTGTTTTATATAACATTCTTATAACCCTAATGATGATATTTCTCTTTGACTTGAGTGTAAAAATGAGTAGATTATTGGTATGATCGTGACTATAGGTTCTCTTTGGCCAAGATGGTGCAAAAGTTGAATTGTTGGTCGGTATGATCATGACCATTGAATTTACAATTGAATATTTTTAGCTTAAGTGCAAAGGTGAATTAATCGACATATGGTTATAATTATTGTTATATAACTTCAAATGATTATGTATTTCTTTGATATATGAATATCTTTGGCTCGTTGTGCAAAGATGACTTGTTGATGAATATCTTAGCTTTAGTAGTGCAAAGATGAATTATTAATGAATATCTTTTCTTTGTGTAATGCAAAGATGACTGTTGTTGAATATCTTTAGCTTTGTAGTGCAAAGATGAATTATTGATGAATATCTTTGGATCGTAATGCAAAGATGACTGTTGTTGAATATCTTTAGCTTTGTAGTGTAAAGATGAATCTGTTGATGAATATCTTTGGCCCGTGGTGCAAAGATGAATTTATTAAATATGATTATGAGCGAGGCTGTGATTTGGTATAACCATGATATTTGATGTTTCGTAAAGACAGTGATGAAAATTATCTTAGTCCGGATGAGAAGAGGAATTTAGAATCACAATTATGATTATGAGTTATTCATATGATTGTGGAAAGGAACCGTTGATTGATGTTACGAGGGATAAAATATTGTTGGTGGACTTTTAACGTGGAGAAGACAATAGACTTTATAGTCTATTTGACTCTTTTAATGGATTGCTTGTTCCACTTGCAACTATGGATGAAAAGTTTTATCATCTACCATATGTTCTAAATCTCTCGATTTATTATTGATGAAGACTATTGATAATTTATGTATCTTTAGTTATAATATTCTTTCTTGAGCTAGTTACTCGCTCACCCTTTTGTTTCACAATTCCTTTCGTGTAATAAGAGTGTAGCATTTGGGTTGAAAGGGGATAACAAGGAAATAGAATCGGTGGTCTATAGTTGTTGAGGTTCTCCTTAAAGAGTATGGAAATAATTTTATTGAGGACTTTAGTGTGTCAGTATTTTATACATCATTTAATAGTTATTTTGGTGAATTAAATAGGGTGAGCGAACCCAACTTTGGAAGGGTGTTTTGTCACTATCATACAAGATGTCTAATGACATACAAACTCGTGTTATCATAAGACATGGTTGTGTTCATCCACTTGCTTTGAGTATATTTACAAGCACTACCTATATAATCTTGGTGTTTGTTTGGAGTATAATACCCAATTAGAGACAAGTGGAGATAATGATATGTCAAGAGAAGACTCACCATTGGGAAGAATATGATAGTAATCTTCTCGTTTTTCTTTTCGGGGTCTATTAGGTCAACCAAGGATAATTGCGTGGCCATATGATATCTACCATAACCTAAAAGCATGGCCTCCCATGTATGAAGGTTTCCTTGAGCACTTCCCAAAGATTCTAATTTCTAAAAGCAGCTTTTGACTATACCTTTATGTAAGGTGTTATTGTGACGTCTTCACAGTTGGTATATATTTGTATCCAAACTTACAGCATATGTGTTGTTGTATTTTGCACGACAATTGTTGTAATAAAGTTGTAGTTGTTTTCTGTACCATGTATTTGGCGACTCAGAATGGGTTGGATGGAATGGACCTATTTTGGGAGCGTCACACCTATTGTGGATGCAGCTGCACGAGGGGCATTATGGACAAAGAGCTATGACGAGGCATATACACTTATCGAGACTATGGCTGCAAATGATTACCAGAATCCTACATCTCGGATGCCACAGCCCAAGGTTGCAGGTATGTTGGAGGTTGATGCTATTACCCAGTTGTCGGCACAGATGACAGCGATGGCAAAGAAGATAGATACTCTGGTAGAAAGCAGGGTGAAAATAGTTGCCTTCGTATGTGAGATTTGTGCGGGGTCACACTCCACAGATCAGTGTGCTATCAACTCAGAGTCGGTACAGTGTGTGGGCAATTACAGGAAAGATCAAGGACAATTTCAGAACACATACCACCCAAACAACCGAAACCATCCAAACTTTAGTTGGTCAAATAACCAAGGGAATCAGCAGAATCAGTTTTAACCAAATCAACAATTTCATCACAAATTGTAGTCTCGCATACGGTTTACACCAAAACCACTGCTTCCACCGGATTTTCTCAACAACAACAACATCACACTCCAAATTTTCACACACGTTAGAAAAAAGAAATCAGAAATGGAGGAGATGATGTTGAAATACATGGCAAACACGGAAGTTATGATTAAAAGCCAAGCAGTGGCTATCAAGAATCTGGAGACTCAAATGGGGCAAATGGCGAGCATGCTCAACAACAGACCCTAGGGTTCATTGCCAAGTAACATAGAGACAAATCCAAGAAGAGACGGGAAGGAACAGTGTCAAGCGATCACATTGAGACCTGGGAAAAACATTGCAGACACTGCAGGTCGCGCGCCCGCGCCTGATTACACTAAGGAAGCCGCGCAGCCACGCGAGGCAGAGCAGGTGAATGCTGAGGAAGAAAATCTGGAAAATTCTGAGATCCCGCATGAAGAGAAAGTTAAAGTAGGTTCAAAGGAGAAGCTCAAGAGTTCAGTACCACCAATTCACCCTCAAGTACCATATCCGCAGAGATTGAATAAGCAGAGGGAGGATAAATAGTTCAGCAAGTTCTTGGAGGTATTTAAAAAGCTACAGATTAACATACGTTTCGCCGAGGCATTGGAACAAATGCTAAGCTATGCAAAGTTCATGAAGGGTATATTGTCAAGGAAGCGAAGATTAGATGAATTTGAGATAGTAGCCTTGACAGAGGAATGCAGTGCAGTGCTTTAGCGTAAACTACCTCCAAAGCTGAAAGATCCGGGAAGTTTCACAGTTCCGTGCACGATCGGAAAGATAAACTTTAAAAAGTGTCTATGTGATCTTGGGGCAAGTATAAATATGATGCCTTGTCAGTGTTTAATCAGTTGGGATTGTCGGCTCCAAGGCTGACAAACATTTCTTTGCAGCTAGTTGACAGATCCATCACGCATCCACGGGGAATTATTGAAGATGTATTGGTGAAAGTGGATAAATTTATCTTTCCAGCTGACTTTATCATCTTGGATTATGAGGAAGACAAAAGTATACCGATCATACTGGGGAGACCATTCTTAGCCACAAGAAGGACTTTGATAGATGTGCAAAAAGGGGAACTCACTATGCGTGTACATGATCAGGAGGTTACCTTTAATTTCTTCAAGGCAATGAAGTTGCCAACAGATGAAGAAGAGTGTTTCCTAGTTGATTAGGTGAATCGAGGCCTAAATGATGAAGTTCAACATTTGGTGAACTATGAACCATTAAGTTGTGTACTTGGTGAAAACTCAGATTTGGTGGTAAAGCCATTGACGAAAGCTGAAGTCATTAAATTTCAGGGTAAGGTGGACAGGCAGGAAGTCACCGCAATTCTATCTTCGCCATGAGATTCAAAGACAGTCAAGCTAATTGATTATAACTTAGCGCTTGATGGGAGGCAACCCATTATTTCCATCTCTACTTAGTATTTATTCAGTTCAAGTTGTTTGGTTTAGCTTATTTTCATTACTTGTTAGGACAGTATGATTACCTTTTTATGCTTATTCATCGTAGTCCACTCGCAGAAGATTATGTTCGTGTATTGCATTGAAATAAGGATGACAGAATATGCATTCATTTTTATTTAGAAAACCATGTTTTGATAAGGTCTATTGATGTTATTGCAGGTGTATTGGGGAGCATACATTTCTGTCTTACAGATTGTAAGAACAAAAGTTAGCGGTCACAGTATCGAGGATAAGCGTGGCAGCGCGATAATTACAACCTGATAGAATCAAGCACGCAAGGCTACCAAATTTTTATTAAAACCTCGCGACCCACCCGCACGACATCGATCGATGGAAAAATTTTTACATTTAAAAACATGATGGAGATCAGTTGGACTCTCATTTGAAATTAAAATAAAAGCGCAATCATAGTGCTCTCTCCCACAAATGAATGTTTCCTCATCTTCCTCTCTATCAGTTACAAATCAAAGCCATTAATCTCAGCACATACCCACGATTCCCTCCACGATCATAGCTCAGTCCCACGCTCTCATCCACTTCTATAAAGCTAGGGTTTGATTGGGATTGCAGAAACGAGTTTGGAGACATTGACATCAGCCGCTCTTAGTCATTATCAAGAATATCCTTTTCAGTTCTCTCTTAATTACAAATGGGTCCAAAGAGGGCACGATCTTCTTCTTCCTCATCATCATCTTCCTCTAGCAATCAAGGGGAGGATATCATCGATCATACCAAATTTTTGAATTTGGCAGCCCAACAGGAGTATTACAGAATTGTGGCGAAGACGTTTGTCAAGGAGCGCGGTTTCAAACCGGAGGGGCAAGATGGTCAGTTATGTGCCATGATTCGCGAACGGGGATGGGTTGGATTCACTTCCACTCCCACGCCTATTCCGATGAGCATTGTCCGAGAGTTTTACGCCAATGCCAAAGTCACCATGAACGATATCGCTATGGTTCGAGGTGTCGAGATAGACTACAGACCCACCGCCATCAGAACCATTTTCAGACTCACTGAGACACCACCAACAGGGGCTGCCAATTGGATCACAGGGGCACATATGGCAACAGACTTGGAGCTTGTTATTGTTGAATTGTGCATGCCAGGCACAAAGTGGACTTACAAAGTTGGCATGAACCAGCCTCGCATATTCCCAGCAGTCGTACTGAATCGATAGGCCATGGCATGGAATTTGTTCATATATGCCAAGTTATTGCCCTCGTCTCATCAGCATGAGATCACGGTGGAAAGCGCCATAATTTTGTGGGGTATAATTACGGGCAAGTATATTGACGTGGGTCATTTGATTCATCAAAATATTTTGAAGTATCTGAGGGGAAGTACCATGGGGAGCATTCCACATGCATCAGTGGTAGCCATGCTATGTGCTCATCAGGGATGCAACTGGGGCAATGAACAAATGCAATACCCAAGCCAAGACATAACTCATGCCACCATTGCAAAATTTGAGGACTGGGCAGGTGGCTAACCACACCCGCGCGGACGAGGATTTATTCTCTGGCCCACATTCCCAGAGCCATCCCAGCAGCCCTCTCAGACAGATAAGGCGGGCCCGTCGACACGACCACCTGGTGCCCATGGTGATCGCCAGCTCCGAAGGTTGGAGCGAAGGATTGATGCCATATACGATAATTTTGGAACGTTTGCTATGGGTCTCACGAGAGCCTTGGCCAAGGCTTTTGCACAGCAGGGAACAATGCTCAAGTGGCCTCAGTTCGGGATAGCAGTGCCATATCCACCACCAGATTCACCACCCGAGGAGGGTGGTACAGCCGATCATTAGGGGAGTTTTCTGTACCCTTTACCTTCATTCAATGGGGCATTGAATATTATAAGTTTGGGGGTATTGGGGTAGTATTATAGTTGCATATAGCTTCATTTATTTTTAATTTTGCATGTTTATGTGTTAGATAAATTTTTGCAAAAAAAATTTAATTTTTAGCTATTATTGCTTGTGCTAGTATGTTTTAGTTTGCATGTCTCACAATGTTTAGCTTTATGGAAATTTTGTCTAGCCAATGATGATGGTGAATTTTGAAAGATTCTTGAGTATTGTGGATAACATGAGCTGAGATATAATATTTTACACAATGAAATTCATATTGCTGTTTAAATGCTTTCGGTTTGCACGAAGTGTTCACAATCACTTGTAGGTATAAGAAGTATGTGTGCATTGCTTGATAGAAAATGTAGTTTTAAAAAGAGAAATATGTGGAAAGTGATCTTAAACTATATAAAACTTTGATATTCAACCTTTGGGAAAACATGGGTATGTTATGTATAAAAAAAAGAAGAAGAAAAATCAAATAGCAGTAACGTGGCTAGTCTTATTTTGGGGCCCTGACTACTTGAATAAGTATGCCCGAGGGGATTGTCTCTACAACTAGCGCCCTAAGGTCTTTCATGGTCGGGGAGTCATTGGTTGAAAGCTCGCTAAGGGGTAGCAATGTTGCCTAATGGAATAAGACATTGCACAGTCATGTGATAAAAAAAAGAAAGAAAAGAAAAATAGCAATAAACACCGCGGGAAAGAGCAAAAATCGCCCTCGTGAGTAGCAATAACGCAGTTAAACCCATTGTTGAACCTTAGTTTGTGTTGATATGTCAAAACAATCTATGTTACATGAGTATACATGAGTCTTGATTTAGACTATAATTTTCTATTTTGGGCGATGTAACATGTGTATTCTTTGTTTAAGTCAAGTTTTGGTGAACACCACACACACACACACATCATCTCTATAGTATATATGAATTATCTGAGTGTATAATATTATGCCTATAGTTTGGTTTGAAATGGTAATCTTGAATCTGGATACTTCATTGAGGGAATTTGGACTAAAATTCTGTTAGAGCTGGAACTATGTGAGACTCGTTTGCATCATAGCTTAGTTGCATAGTAATGTAGCTGCATTTTCATTGTTTATTAGTATGCATTGCTTGAGGGCAAGCAACAGTTCAAGTTTGGGGGTATTTGATAAGTGGGTTTTATACCTACTTATTGAATACCAATTCACGCAAACTATGCCCATCTTAAGTACATTTTAGTGTGTTTTTAGTTGTATTTCATGTTATTTTGCATTGCATTTACTTAAAACTCCTTTTGGTGAAAAAAGTGTAGGAAACGGCCTAATTTGGTGGTAATAGAGGGCACGAGGCTAATGGACGCATGAAGCAAGGCACAAGATGGGATATGTATGGCATGAGGATTGAGTGGAGTAAAAAACTAAGCATGAATGGACAAAGGAAGGAGCGAGAGAAAAGATCACTTTAAAGCAGTGAACCGAAATTCCACATGCAGATTTGTAAGCCACGCGCAGCGGAGACAAGCTTGGGGACACGTGCCCGCGCGAGCACCCGGCTGGACAACATTACATACTGCAAGTCGCGCACCTGCGCGAGGATTACAACGGGGGAGGCCTTGGTATGCTTGATACGCCTCAAGTCATTGATTTGTTTTATTTTAATTTTTAATTAAAAGGGTTGTAATTGATTAAAAACGATATCTGACTGGTGTCAGACGTATCTTGGATAACTTTTTACGTATTTTCATAGTAGGAACTAGGGTTTACACTTTGAGAGAGATTCCAATATAGAACGAAGCTTAAACGCCTACTTCTCCAATTCTTCGCGGGATTTTCTTCCATTGTAGATTATCATTATTATTTTGCTGGATTTATATGAAGATTTGAACGTTAATATTGGTCTATAATCAGCAATTGGGTTTGATTGTTTCTATCATTAATCTTTTAATTGTTTGCTTATTAACCATGTTTAGCTTTGATCCCATGATGGCTTTTGGTTCAGTCATGAACTAAACTCCATTATGGGATTCTAACGGATTTTAATATGTTGTTTAATTGCATGCTTGATTGCTAGGGCTATTTTACATATCATATGTAATTTCTATCATGATTGTTTTACATGTATGAATGCTTGATCACCATTCGTTTCAGTACTTGTATGGAATTGACAATGAACATGCAAGTATTGATTATAATCATGATAAGATACATATATATGAGGTTTGTTTATATGGCTTGTGTATTTCGTGAACCGAGATAGACATATACTTTGTTTCAACGTATGAGTTAAAATAAGGGCTTGTGCTTAAATTCAAGATAATTGCAATTTCACATGTATATAGTGATTTTGGTTATATCGACGATTACATGGAGTCTATCATTTGTGGATCTTTGTGTAAGTAGGTCTTAGTACATTGAAAAATGGCTATGACTCTATTAGTGCTCTTGGCTACTTTCCTATGATATGTGAATAATTCTTGCATGATAGCAGTAATTAGATGAAGTGTTAAATGAAGTTAGGATCCCATTATTTCCAGACTTGATTTATTTCATTATTATTCCAGTTTAGTTGTTATATGCAATTAGAGTAATTCACCAATTATAGTCATTAGTTTAAGCATATAAGTATAGTGATTTAATTGATGCATAGTAGTTTAAATTTGACAACTTTCTCTGTGGGATCGATACTCTACTTACTTTGTATTTCTTGTTGACACATGTATGTTTACATGAGTTAGAGCTCTTTTATCAGAATTGAAAAAGAGGCAACAACAGCCGACAATTCAACATGGGTTTACTGAACACGTACTTGAGAGGATCTACATGGGATATGAGATGGGTTGTGTGACCATGGAGGTAATGTTGTAACCTCATGGAAGCCCATGCTAAAGCACAACATTTCTTCTCAATCAGAGTGTACTTGTGTTCACTACTGCTGAATCTTTTGTTGAGGTAATAGATAGCTCACTCTTGGCCTCTATCGTCTTTCTGTCCCAGCATGTAGCCCATGGCATTGTCATTAATGGAAAGGTACATAAACAGCGGTGCGCCATCCCTGGGTGGTACCAAAATAGGAGCTTTGACTAGCTGCTCTTTGATTGTAAGAAAGGCTTTTTGACACTCATCATTCCATTTCATGGGGGAGTTTTTCCTTAACAACTTGAAGATAGGCTCACAAGTTGCTATGAGTTGGGAAATGAACCGGCTGATGAAGCTGATTCTTCCCAAAAATCCATGTATTTCCTTCTCTGTCTGAGGAATGGGCATTTCCGTGATGGTCTCGATTTTGGTGGGATCCAGCTCAATCCCTTTATGGCTGACTAGGAATCCTAGTAACTTGCCTAATTTAACGCCAAAGGCGCACTTGGCTGGATTCAACTTCAAGTTATACTTATGCAACATGTTAAAGAGCTTTCTGCGATGGTCTAAGATGTCATCTTCCCTTCGGGATTTGATAATGATGTCATCCACGTAGATCTCTATCTCTTTGTGCATTAAGTCGTGGACAAGAGCCATCATAGCTCGCTGATAGGTTGCCCCGGCATTAATGAGGCCAAATGACAACCATCTATAGCAAAAGGTTCCCTAAGGCGTGATGAATGCAGTTTTCTCACGATCCTCTTCAGCAACCATAATTTGATGATACCCCGCAACGCAGTCAGCAAATGAGTACATGTCGTATTGAGTAGTATTGTCAATGAGTATGTGGATAAATGGCACGGGAAAGCTGTCTTTGAGGCAAGCTTTATTCATATCCCCGTAATCCACGCAAACTCGCACCTTTCCTCCCGGTTTAGGCATGGGGACTATGTTGGATAGCCATTCACGGTATGTGGACACCATGATGATGTCAGCTTGAAATTGTTTCACAATTTCTCCTTTAACCTTTAAACTCCACTTAGGTTTTAATCGCCTGAGCTTCTGCCTAACTGGCTTGAATCCCTCTTTAATGGGAAGGCGATGGATGATGATGTCATTGGATAAACCCACCATGTCTTCGTGAGACCATGCAAAAATATCCTGGAATTGGGTCAAAATAGTAACCATGTCATTCCTTTGGTTTGGAGTGAGGTTCGTACCAATCTGGATTAGCTTAGGGTTTTCTAAGGTTTCGAGGTTAAATGAGGTGGTTTGATCAAGATTTGGTTTGGGTTTATCTTCGACCCATTCTTTGATCTCCTGAGGTATCTAACTGTCCTCTTGTATTTCCATCAAGTCTAAGTCCAACTTTTCATCAAAGTTACAATCCTTATGGAGAAAAGGCACATCTTCAACAAGTATAGGCACATCTAAGTTCAGAGTCCTAGAAAAAAAATATGCTTTCACTTAATATATGAAACTGTTCAATCATGCAAAGTGTTAGCATGTACAGACAAAATAATTGCTAATAATGTGCAGAAAAGTAAACAATTAATGCTATCTACAGTGCAGAGAGAGTTTCTGCCCTTTTTACCCTTGTCGACAAATGCAAGAGTCTTTGCTCAATTGTCGGGGTGAAATCGATGGACTAGGCGATGATGAAGGGGCTATCATCGTCCTCTTTCTCCCGAATAATGACCATAATGCTTGGACAATCATCGTCTGGAGTGTATCTATTTGTGTGCTCATCATGGAAAATGATGCGCAGGTGAGATAATCTCCTGGCGATGTCTTATTTATATCTCCGTTCCTTTTCTTCCACTTTGGGATCAAAAATCAAGACCTCTTTTCCTTTGACCGGTATCAATTTGGGAAATAACATAACCATTACATGGGCAGGCACCTTTATCGGAGACTGTACAGGTTCAAGATCTGTAGGTTGAGATAATCGTCGTGTGGCTGAAGTTGAAGGAATCTGCTTGTGCTTATGAGGATTCCTGTGACTGGAGCTTTAGAATAGCCTAATCCAGTTGTCCCTGTTTGACTGAGAACTTAAATTGGGCGCTTAATGCCCTGTTAATTGTTACCCAACCCTTGTCCAGGTTAATGACCCAATGATATCATCTCTTGAGTGGCCGACATTACTTCGGCAGAAATTTTGGGTATCAAAGGTGGCACCCAAATAGGATAGTAGTGAGTGTTGCTCACCTCCAGAGTATGGAAACTGACCGGTTCAACTTCTGAATTGAAGCTGATGAGTGGTATGTCACCTTGTTTAGGACATTTTGGTTCAACATTAACAGTGATTAAGCTATTATTAATGATGTATTTGAGTTGCTGATGAAGGGTGGAAGGGACAGCTCCAGCCATGTGAATCCACGGTCTTTCCAAGAGCATATTATATCCTATGGCTATTTTGAGCACATGAAACGATACACTGCATGTATGTGGACCAATCTCCATAGGTAGTTTAATCTTCCCAATAGCATTTCGTCGGGATCTATCAAAAGCTTTGATAATAGTATGGCTGCTTTTGATCCTCATGAGATTGATGTTCAGCTTCTCAAAGTGGCATAAGGATAGATATTCAAAGATGATCCTCCATCTATCAGAACTCCTCCCATCATATATCCGGAGGACATAACCACTATGTGCAACGGTTTATAATGACCAGTCCCTTCGGGAGGTATGTCGTCATCAGTGAAAGATATCACATTGTTGTTAAAAATGTGATCAACCAGATGTGGAAATTTTTCAACATCCACTGATTTCGGCAAATGGGCTTCTTCCAAGACCCTTAGCACAACCTTCATGTGATCTTCAGAAGAGAAAACCAAGTCCAGTATGGAAATTTTTTGTGGAGCTTCTCTCAAGCTTAAAACCACCTTGGCTTCATTATGGCCCATAGTACGAAGAAACTCTTCAATCCTCTCAATGGGAACTTTCCCCTTTGATTTGATGGTAGGCTTCATCACCTGGTGGGGAAGATACAGTGGATTCTCCTTCAACACTGTAGCATTTATGTGCGATATGGATACTTCAGCCTCTCCATAATTCCATGACTCTTTTTATAGGCTGACAACAGGATATTGTGGTCTGTATGGCAATGTAATTGGTTTTGGCGCATCCACTTTCAAAGGATTGTCAACACCTTTGAGTTGAATTTCTTGTATTGTGGGTGGTTTGGCAGCCAAATCATCCTCAGCAGATATAACTGCTACGACTTCCTTCCACTTTGTAGGACATGTGTTCTCACTCCCAAGTAATAAAGTGTCATTGTCTGCCATCTGCAGGACACCACTGTCAATTAGGTTCTGAATGAGATAGCGGAGTGCCCAGCATTCTTCTGTGCGATGACCGCAAAAATGGGAGTGATACTGACATACTTCATTAGAATTGAACCGTCTTGAACAGGGATTGATTGGAGGTAACAGAGCTATGATTCTTCCTTCATTGATCAGCATCTGAAATATTTCCTCCATCGGTTGGCCAAGGTATATAATTTCCCTCTTGTTGGAAAAATCCCGACGGGCTTTGGCACTTGCTCTTATTGTAATTTTATCCTCTAGTGTTTCACTTTCTAAAGGCAAGGATGGAGTATTCATAAGAAGAGGAAGGAGACTAGCATGCTCCTGGCTGACTAATTGGCGTATGACTTGATGCTGATGGATCACCAGTTCTGCCAATTAATTAACTTGCTCACATAGAGCCTTCATTTTTCATTCCATCATAAACTAGAACTGTGCATAATCCTATTTATCAGCACCATTGTGACGCCCCCAAAATAGGTATACATCACCCATCTTGGGTCGCCAGATACATGGTACATAAATTCAAATACAACTTAATTATATAACTGTCGTGTAAAATACTACAAAACATAGCTGAGAGTTTAAACATGAATATTGCCTTCTGGACAATATCCACACTCAATGGAGTCCTCATTACAATTATTATCACACTATTTTATAAAAATAGTGAGGACTACTATAGCCACCATCTCGAACCATCACTCCATTCCCCGACTCGTCCCGCTATATTCTCATTTCCTGAAGAGACCAATGAAAGAAAAGGGTGAGCTCAACTAGCCCAGTAAGAAATATTATGACTAAGATAATGCAGAATAAATTATCCTTAGCCTTCAACAGTGTTAAACTAATAAAATACAATAAACATCAAGTTTAACTGCAGCGGAAAAAGCAATCCATTAGAAGAGTCAAGTAGAACATAATGTCTATTATCTCCTCTAGATTAAAAGTCCATCATTAATATTTCATTCCTGTAATACTCAATAATAGTTCTTTGTTATACCCAAGACAAAAAGAACTATCATCACCTGTCTTCACCTAAACCACCAAAGATTATAGTTAAATCCAAAATTCATATTTATAATCATGTAAATTAATAGTTTCTCCTTGCCACAAAAACTTAATAGAACGTTTACTCAATATCCTTACCCCAAAGGCTAAAGCTATTCAAATGTAATAACAATGATCAAACCAATCAGTTGTCTACCTTTGCACTACGGGCCAAAGATATTCAACTATAAAACCAATGTTCATGATCATACCAATCAATTATCTGTCAGTGCACTACGGCTAAAGACATTCAACTGTTAACTAATGGTCATGATCCTGCCAATCACATCATTGAATTATCCATGCTCTACGGGCCAAGGATATTCGTTAGTATCACCGGTGGTCATGATCATGTCATACACCTGTCCATCTTTGCACTACAGGCCAAAGCTTTCAATCAATAGTTCGTCTTTGCACATAAGCCAAAGATATACAATTGTAAAATCAATAATCAACAGTCCATCTTTGCACGTAAGCCAAAGATATAAAACCATAAAACTAATAATCAACAGTTCATCTATGCACGTAAGCCAAAGATGACTTTCATCACAATATAAGTATGAGGATGATGACAATGATATAAGCATTAATCAAACGTAATCAAGGATAAATATTAAAGACTTAAAATTTATATAGAGTTTAAAAATATCTAAATTGTCAACATGATACTGCTTTGTAGAGTAAAATTCAAAAATAATATTCACGTACGAAAAATAATTTAGACAGAAAAGAAATATATTTTTCGGGTGAATTGTGATCCCGAATTTTATGAAATAAAAGTATTCAATTTTTCTATTTAGTAAATAATTAAATTGATAAAAGTTTAAAGTTAAGGGTAATATATATAAAATTTTCAAAATACGCAAGTGGTTATAAAATACTCATTTTTGTGGAGGAATATTCGTTTGGTCGTGGAATATTCTTGTTGTCGGGGAATATTCGTATTACCTGCCAAGCAGACCATTTAGGGCCCCATAATGTAATAACCGTTGATGAAGAAAATGACAAGTTTGAGCTTTTATAAATAAAGGCGTAGTTATTACCGTTAACACTGTTGGAATACCTGGTGGTTAAAATACAATAATACGGCGCTGTCAGACAAAGAAGACACCTCAGTATTACAAAGATTTTTGAATTATTGATTCTTACGTAAGAAAGCTCTACTCAATAATTGTTACAGTAATTAATGTTCAATATTTTATTTTATTGATTCAATAATTGCTGTGTTGATATTTTATATTATTGTTGTTTTAATAATTTTCACTGCACAGTATTTCCCATTATCATATCAATAATTCATATTATTTGAATAATATTGTTAGATAGCATTATTGGTAATGTCTAGAAAGTTCTGTCAAGGAGAGGTTTGGTCACCTAATTGCGCGCCAGTAAGGAGAAATCCTTATCGGAAAGCCCCCTCTTTCCTGGGAACTGCCTAGTTGTCATTATTGTTATTCTGTAATATTATTTGTGAATAATTAATTATTGATAAGGAAATATTTATTCGATGCGGATATAAATGATGGATTTATTTATTTTATGTGGTTATAAATGAAGAAATTAATGTTGATGTGTTTCTGGTGGGACCCGCTTTTGGTTGTTGTGGAAGGTGGCTGATTTCTGGTGGGCCCCACATGTGGTGGCTAATATTTGGGTCAAGGAAGCATGTGTAAGAAAAAAAATAATATTATTTTATTATTTAGTCTCCTTTGGCGTTCTAGTATTTTCCTATAAATAGGTGCTTAAGTTAGAATTTAAAAGCACACCAGAAACATAAGTTTTCTCTCTCTATATTATCGAGCGTATTTTTGTGAGTATTTAGATACTTTGAGAGTTGCTATTCAGTGCAAGTTTCCTTCAGCTTTACATCCGACATTCCAGTTAGAAATACTGCTCTTTTGAGGTACGGGATTGTAAGGGTTATTATGTTTTTTAGTTTCGTAATTTTACTGACCTTCAAAAATTCTGGAAAAATTTGAAATGATAATTTGATAAGTTTTCTAAGATTGTGTCCAAAAATGGCGATTTTTGGGTGTATAGATTAAGAGTTATGGATTTTATGGAAAAAGACTATTTTAAAAGTAAACTCTTATAACTCCTTGTGGTTAACTCCAAAATTAGTAAAATTTTTATTAGGAGTACATGTATTTAATAGCAGTATACTCTGCAAATTTTGAAATTTTTGGACAAAAGTACAGTTTATGATAAATATCTAGATATTCGGCGGTTTTGGCCATGTGAAAAATAGTAAATGAATTTTAAAAATTTTGAGAAAAATATATGTTCAATATGGGACTATATTCTGCTAAATCCCAGAAAAGAAAATTTGTTTGTACTGATTTGGTATTTTTCATGAAAATGGACTAGTTATGAGTAAATGAATTAAATATGTTATGTGAAGTAAGAAAATTAGAAAATAGGATTTTATGGCTTGAGAATCCTATATAAGGTATATGCAGATTTTGATGAGAGTTTTGGTTATTGGTGATGAAATTTTATGAGTTTCGTATTTTCGGATGATTAAATGCATTGATTAGTAAAGTGTAAACAATTAAAATAAATTGTTTATATATTTAAGAAATGATTAAAATATTATGGTAATATTAATAATATTAGATTATGAGATTATTAAGTGATTTATAACATTTGGATTAAGGTGTTATAAATATTGATATGAATTTTATTGTGAAACTTTATCTTTTTGTGTCGGAGTTACTATTCACGAGTTACTATTCACGAGGGTACTATTCACGACAAAATTTATTTCTTTTTCTGACCAAATTATCGTTGATTTATGAATCTTACTCTTGAAATAAAATCCATGTTTTGATCATATTATTTTTATTATCATATATAACATTTTTATAATCTTGGTGAAGAAATTTCCCTTTGACTTGAGTGTAAAGATGGGTAGATTATTGTTACGATCGCGACTATGGGTTCTTTTTGGCTAGTAGTGCAAAGTTGAATCGTTGACTGGTATGATCATGACCATTGAATTTACAATTGAATATTTTTAGCTTAAGTGCAAAGGTGAATTGATCAACATGGTTATAATTATGGTTTATATAAATTCTGAACTGATTATGTATTTCTTTGAGATATTAATATCTTTGGCCCGTAGTGCAAAGATGAATTATTGATGAATATCTTTGGCCCATAGTGCAAAGATGACCTGTTGTTGAATATCTTTGGCCCGTAGTGCATAGATGGACTTGGTATGATTATGACCAGGGATTATTCAATATAATCATGACCGTAATTGAAAACACGAATATCCTTGGCCCGTAATTCATAGATAACTCGTGGTCGTGATACTATTAAGCTGAGTCTCAGCATTATTGGTTTTACAGTTGTATCTCTTTGGCCTGTAGTGCAAAGATGGACTATTGGTTATTGGTTTTTCAATTATGCCTGTAGTGCAAAGATGGACTGTTGATTATTGGTTTTTCAATTGTATATCTTTGGCCTGTAGTGCAAAGTTGGACCGTTGATTTACTTGATTATAAATATGAATTATGATTTAATTATAATCTGTGGTGGTTCAGGTGAAGACAGGTGATGAGAGTTCTCTTTGTCTTGAGTATAGCAAAGAACTATTGATGAGTATTACAGGAATGAAGTATTAACGATGGACTTTTAATCTAGAGGTGTGATGCCCCCAAAATAGGTATACATCACCCATCTTGATTCGCCAGATACATGGTACATAACTCAACTACAAACTTAATTATACAACTGTCGTGCAAAATACGACAAAACATAGCTGAGAGTTTAAACAAGAATATTACCTTCTAGACAATATTCACTCTCAATGGAGTCCTCATTACAATTATTGTCACACTATTTCACAGAATAGTGAGGACTACTAAAGCCAATTATCCTGGACCATCACTCCATTTCCCGACTCGTCCCATCTATATTCTCATTTTCTTAAGAGAACAGTGAAAGAAAAGGGTGAGCTCAACTAGCCCAGTAAAAATATTATGACTAAGATAATGCAGAATAAATTATCCTTAGCCTTTAAAGGGTATAACAACTGATAGAATATAATAGACATCAAGTTTAACTGCAGCGGAATATGCAATCCATTAGAAGAGTCAAGTAGTACATGATATCTACTATCTTCTATGATTTAAAAAGTTTTTCATCAACTTTATCCCTGTAATACCCATTAACAGTTCTTTATTATACCCAAGACAAAGAGAACTTTCATCACCTGTCTTCACCTTAACCACCAAAGATTATAGTTAAATTCACAATTCATATTTATAATCATGTAAATCAACAGTTTCTCCTTGCCACAAAGGCTTAATAGAACGTTTACTCAATATCCTTACCCCAAAGGCTAAAGATATTCAAATGTAATAACAATGATCATACCAATCAGTTGTCTACCTTTGCACTACGGGCCAAAGATATTCAACTATAAAACCAACGGTCATGATCATACCAATCAATTGTTCACAAATACGCTTACTACGGCCAAAGACATTCAACTATTAACTAATGGTCATGATCCTGCCAAACACATCATCGAATTATCCATGCTCTACGGGCCAAGGATATTCGTTATTATCACCAGTGGTTATGATCATGTCATACACCTATCCATCTTTGCACATAAGCCAAAGATATACAATTATAAAACCAATAATCAACAGTCCATCGTTGCACGTAAGCCAAAAATACACAACTGTAAAACCAATAATCAATAGTCCATCTATTCACGTAAGCCAAAGATATACAATCAGAAACCAATAATCAATAAATTCATCTATGCACGTAAGCCAAAGATGACTTTCATCATAATATAAGCATGAGGATGATGACAATGATATAAACATTAATCAAATGAAATCAAGGATAAATATTAAAGACTTTAAATTTATCCAGAGTTTAAAAATATCCAAATTATCAACATGATACTGCTTTGTGGAGTAAAATTCAAGAATAATATTCACGTACCAAAGATAATTTGGACAGAAAAGAAATATATTTTTCGGGTAAATAGTACCCCGTGAATAGTAACTCGTGAATAGTAACTCGTGAATATTAACTCATGAATAGTAACTCGTAAATAGTACTCCGTATTCGTACATAGTACCGTATACATAAATAATGTCATATACGCAAATAGTGCTATATACATAAATAATGTCGATATCGTGAATAAGTGTCATATATCGTGAATAAGAACTCCCATACGAAAAGATAAAGTTTCACAATAAAATTCATATCAATATTTATAACACCTTAATCCAAATGTTATAAATCACTTACTAATCTCATAATTTATTAATATTACCATAATATTTTAATCATTTCTTAAACTTATAAACAATTTATTTTAATTGTTTACACTTTACTAATTAATGAATTTAATCATCCTAAAATGCCAAACTCATAAGATTTCATCACCAATAATCAAAACTCTCATCAAAAATCTGCATATACCTTATATAGGATTCTCAAGCCATAAAATCCTATTTTCCAATTTTCTTACTTCACATAACATATTTAATTCAATTACTCATAACTAGCCCATTTTCATGAAAAATACCAAATCAGTACAAACAAATTTTCTTTTCTGGGATTTGGCAGAATATAGTCCCATATTAAATATATATTTTTCTCAGAATTTTTAAAATTCATTTACTATTTTTCATATGGCTAAAACTGCTGAATATTTAGACATTTATCAAATATTGTACTTTTGTCCAAAAATTCTGAAATTTACAGGGTATACTGATGTTATATAGATGTACTCCCAATAAAAATTTCACCAATTTTGGAGTTAACCACAAGGAGTTATAAGGGTTTACTTTTAAAATAGTCTTTTCCCATAAAATTCATAACTCCTAATTTATACATCCAAAAATCGCCATTTTTGGACACAATCTAGAAAACTCATCAAATCATCATTTCAAATTTTTCTAAAATTTTTGAGGGTCGGAAAAATTACGAAACTGCAAATGGATTTTCACCTACTATGCGGTAATCCACGTAGACAGATCATTTCCATAATTTAATAAGGAATGAATACAAAGGATCATTCACCATACATGCGGTAATCCATATAGACAGGTTATTCCAACAGAATAATAAGGAATGGAATAACAGAAGAATTCACCATCCATGCGATAGAACGCACAAACAGGTTATTCCCAACAGAATAATAATGAATGGAACCAGGTCATGCGTAATCTGCACAGACAGGATATTCCAACAGAATAATAAAGAATGGAACCGGATCATGCGTAATCCGTACAGACAGGATATTCTAACAGAATAATAAAGAATGGAATAACAACAGAAATCACTAGGCATGCGATAGACCGTACAGACAGGTTATTCCAACATAATAATAAAGAATGGAATAACAGAAGAATTTCACCATGTATGCGGTACTTTGCATAGACAGGTTATTCCAACATAATAATAAGGAATGGAATAACAACTCTTACGAGTATTGAAAGAAAATAACTCTCTTCATGAATACGAAAGAATAATACCCCTTACTTACAATGGTTGAACGAAAATAATATTCCTTACGAATATTAAACGAATATAATGAATATTGAACGATAATAATATTCATACGAATACAAAAAATAATATATCTTCATAATATAAAAAAAATAATAACACTTACCTCAGAAGAAGACTATATACTGGAGTAGTGAAGTAGCAGACTTCGCTTCTTCTTTCTCTCTATAGCTTCTATCTCTATAATTGCTCTTGTGAGACTTAGTGAATTGGTAAAAAATAATGAAGGAATGAGCTTCTATTTATAGGAAAATATAGGTTCCATAATTGTACATTTTGGGGCTCGAAATATTATAGTATAATACCTTCATCTTTTCCTTCATTTTTAATTTAGTCATGCAAGTATTATCAAACTTGCACCATCTCCCCTAATAGTAAATCATGTGAATCAATAGTAAATCATGTAACTCAATAGTTCTAAACATGTGAAAAAAATTAATTATAGTATAGTATTTTCATCTATACCTCCATTTTTAACTTAGTCATGCAAGTATTATCAAACTTGCACCAACTCCCCTAATAGTAAATCATGTGAACACATAGTTATAAGCATGTGAATTAATAGCAATTAATTTCTCATTTATCCGGGTAATTACCTGGTTGGTCAATATAACCTCTAGACATCAATTATTATCAAAATAAATATCGATTTCCACTAACACTAATAATTCCCACACAATGGAACTATCAATTTCATCTTTAATCAACACGAATTTATTCATCATTAATATTATAACGCACAATATTTAACAATCAGGTCGTTCCCAGGAAAGAGGGGGCTTTCCGATAAAGATTTCTCCCTATTGGCGCGCAATTAGATTATCTAACCTCTCCTTGACAAAACTTCTAGACATTGTCAATATTGCAAATAATAATATGAATAACTTTATCGTCTCAATTATTTATTTAATAATATAACATATTGTGCAGATGATACTGTGACAATAACTGAATCAATAATATGAGAGATATGATGCAACAATTACTGTAGCAATAATTGAGTATAACTGAGTGACTTCTCATGGAAGCATCAATAATCAAAGATATTGTACAATACAGTGTGCTACTATGCAACCACGCGTATTACCATACTTTTATTACCATTTATTTTATGACAACTTGTTTACTTTGAAAACTTTTCACATATCACCCTTAACTTTAACCTTTTATCAATTTAACCATTTACTAAATAGAATAATTGTAAGAAAATTGAATACTTTTATTTCATAAAATTTGGGGTCTTACAATCTCCCCTCCTTATGAAATTTTACCCTCGAAATTTACATACTTGGTAGTTCGAAGAGTTGAGAATACCTTGCTTTCTTTTCGAATTAGACCTTCCCGGTTATTTCCTCTATATCATGATTTTCCCATTGCTCATCTCCTGTTTTTCAAATATCATTCTAGAATACATCTTCAAAACAAAGGTTAATTGACATACCACGTATTATCCCTATATTCTGACCGACCAATTAAATACTAAATAAACTTAGGTAGGTCATACTAGCGAAGGAATTCCCCGTCTCTTCCCTCCTAGTTCTTATCTCACATCTTAGCCAGGGATCATATCCCTAAGCTTTGATACCAACTGTGACGCCCCCAAAATAGGTATACATCACCCATCTTGAGTCGCCAGATACATGGTACATAACTAAACAACAAACTTAATTATACAACTGTCGTGCAAAATACGACAAAACATAGATGAGAGTTTAAACAAGAAGATTGCCTTCTAGACAATATCCACTCTCAATGGAGTCCTCGTTATAATTATTGTCACACTATTTCACAGAATAGTGAGGACTACTAAAGCCACTTATCTTGGACCATCACTCCATTTCCCGACTCCTCCCAGCTTTATTCTCATTTCCCAAGAGAACACAGAAAGAGAAAAGGTGAGCTCAACTAGCCCAAGAAGAAATATTATGACCAAGATAATGCAGAATAAATTATCCTTAGCCTTCAATAGTATAACAACTGATAGAATACAATAGACATCAAGTTTAACTGCAGCAGAATATGCAATTCATTAGAAGAGTCAAGTAGAGCATGATATTGTAAGGTATTGTGAAAAACAAAGTAGCAATCAAATTGCAAAAATTAGCGAAAGTATAATAAAATCAGATTTTAAAAAAAATTCACAAACCAATAACCCAGATCATCCTTTATGCATATTATTAATTAAATGAAGAATAAAAATTTATGAAATCATACCCTTGTAGAAACGAGCTTTCTCAGGTACGAGTTCACCTCCTCCTTCTCCACGATCTCCTTGAATCTCCTGGTAGATTCCCTCCTTTGATCAATGTAAGCTACCCAAATGTATGGCCTCTAGAGGTGATCCACCAAGGAAGAAGAATTTTTCAAGAAGAAGGGTGTATTGACTCAAACCCTAGTTTTCCTATCTCTATAGAAAAAGGGGCATACTCTCCAACTCTTGGAATTACGTATATTTGATATCTGATATAAGACTCGTCTTCTAAAAATAGCAGGTAACCCTATTTTAATTAAAATAAGGTATTATTCATTTAATTAAACTCTTTTAATTAAATGGGCTCCCTAATCCTATTAGGGATAATTAGTTAAACTCCTTTAACTAATTTTCCCTCCTAATCCTATTAGGAATAAATGAGAGTACTTATATTAAATTAATTCCTAAACTCTTTTAGAAATTAAAATAATAATAATTGTAATAGTATTAATAAGACTCCTCTTATTAATGTATATTTAATATTTCTAAAATATTAAATAATAAATATTAAGCTTATTTAATTTATTCTATGGTGAATTTAATTTATTTTATCACCATAGATTAAATTAAATATACTCAACATATTATTACGATTATGCCATTAACTTTTTAAATAATTATTCTTCCTTTTATGGTGTGATCCTTTAGGTTCACCATATTAAACCAGTTGTGAATAAATCAATTAGAACAATTCTAATTTTATTTAAATAAATAAATTACATGATTAATTTATTTAAATAAATAATATTTATTCTACAATAGGGATAAGCCTCCCTAGTGATCAACGACTTTCCAGATAATATAGATTTCAATATTAATCATAAAAGAACCTTTGAGTAAATAGTTACCGTACAATTCAATCCTTCCACCATACAATGTCCCAATTAAATATAAGACATGGAATTACTATCAAGTCTTATTTTATTTAATTATATGTATTTCGATTCATAAATGCACAACTCCTAATGAATGCAAATTAGAAACTACTTTCTAATTTCATTCCACCTTGGCCAACGATTCCTGGGTTGTCATTTATCGAATCATTTAGGACATTTCTCTTCTTTTACTAGAAGTGGTAGATTCTTTATTGATCATTCATTATCTTCATATATAACTTATTACACCTAAGCATACCCTTTGATATACTCTAAGAGTCTTAAGGAATATGTCAAAGTGTAATTCATAATATATAAGATACTATGATGATCTCAAGTCTAAGGATCACTTGTACTACTATCACTATAGGAATTCCTATTGACAGGCAAGTAAAACTCCATTAGGTATTCCTTAGCGAGTCACATTCAGTGAACTTATTCTCTAATAAGCACCTACACACTTGCTTTAGTGTCTCCACACAAATGATCATGAGATCAATCATCCTCGTCCAATGAGCAAGCAACGTACATACCAATCTATCTGGATTCACTAATCCCCTTTTTAGTAATCCATTAATTGGGAACATTTTAGTTTTAAGCTATCTAAGAATTTAGATCTCATTAGCATGATCTCATCATGATTCTAAAAGCATTGCTTAAAACTATGGGTTTATCACATATTATTAAACACAACACCATGTAGATAATAAATGCCTTTAATAAATAATTCTTTTATTAATAAATAAATAAGATTAATTACAAAGTATATGCTTTATCATCATACATGATTGGCTTGTATGCATAATACTTTAAGATATCTACTATCTTCTATGATTTAAAAAGTTTTTCATCAACTTTATCCCTGTAATACCCATTAACAGTTCTTTATTATACCCAAGACAAAGAGAACTTTCATCACCTGTCTTCACCTTAACCACCAAAGATTATAGTTAAATTCACAATTCATATTTATAATCATGTAAATCAATAGTTTCTCCTTGTCACAAAAGCTTAATAGAACGTTTACTCAATATCCTTACCCCAAAGGCTAAAGATATTCAAATGTAATAACAATGATCATACCAATCAGTTGTCTACCTTTGCACTACGGGCCAAAGATATTCAACTATAAAACCAATGGTCATGATCATACCAATCAATTGTCTGTCAGTGCACTACAGTCAAAGATATTCAACTATTAACTAATGGTCATGGTCCTGCCAATCACATCATCGAATTATCCAAGCACTACAGGCCAAGGATATTCGTTATTATCACCAGTGGTTATAATCATGTCATACACTTATCCATCTTTGCACGTAAGCCAAAGATATACAACTATAATACCAATAATCAACAGTCCATCGTTGCACATAAGCCAAAAATGTATAACTGTAAAACCAATAATCAACAGTCCATCTATACACGTAAGCCAAAGATATACAACTATAAAACCAATAATCAACAGTCCATCTATGCACGTAAGCCAAAGATGACTTTCATCATAATACAAGCATGAGGATGATGACAATGATATAAACATTAATCAACGAAATCAAGGATAAATATTAAAGACTTTAAATTTATCCCAGTTTAAAAATATCCAAATTGTCAACATGATCATCGCTTTGTGAGTAAAATTCAAGAATAATATTCACGCACTCAAAGATAATTTGGACGTAAAAGAAATATATTTTTTGGGTAAATAGTACCATGTGAATAAGAACTTCGTGAATAGTAACTCATGAATAAGAATCTAAGTAAATAGTACTCCGTATTCGTACATAGTACCATATACATAAATAATGTCATTTACACAAATAGTGCCATATACATGAATAGTGTCGTATACGTGAATGGGGTCATATACGTGAATAGTAACCCCGACACAAAAAGATAAAGTTTCACAATAAAATCCATATAAATATTTATAACACCTTAATCCAAATGTTTTAAATCACTTAATAATCTCATAATTTATTAATATTACCATAATATTTTAATCATTTCTTAAACTTATAAACAATTTATTTTAATTGTTTACACTTTACTAATTAATGAATTTAATCATCCTAAAATGCCAAACTCATAAGATTTCATCACTAATAACCAAAACTCTCATCAAAAATCTGCATATACCTTATATAAGATTCTCATGCCATAAAATCCTATTTTCCAATTTTCTTACTTCACATAACATATTTAATTCAATTACTTATAACTAGCCCATTTTCATGAAAAATACCAAATCAGTACAAACAAATTTTCTTTTCTGGGATTTGGCAGAATATAGTCCCATATTAAATATATATTTTTCTCAGAATTTTTAAAATTCATTTACTATTTTTCATATGGCTAAAACTGCCGAATATTTAGACATTTATCAAAAATTGTACTTTTGTCCAAAAATTCTGAAATTTAAAGGGTATATTGATGTTATATAGATGTACTCCCAATAAAAATTTCACCAATTTTGGAGTTAACCACAAGGAGTTATAAGGGTTTATATTTAAAATAGTCTTTTCCCATAAAATTCATAACTCCTAATCTATACATCCAAAATTTGCCATTTTTGGACACAATCTAAAAAACTCATCAAATTATCATTTTAAATTTTTTCAGAATTTTTGAGGTTCAGAAAAATTATGAAACTGCAAATGGATTTTCACCCGCTATGCGGTAATCCACGTAGACAGATCATTTCCACAATTTAATAAGGAATGGATACAAAGGATCATTCACCATGCATGCGATAGTTCACATAGATAGGTTATTCCAACAGAATAATAAGGAATGGAATAACAGAAGAATTCACCATGCTTGCGATAGACCGCATGCATGTGTTATTCCCAAAGAGTAATAATAAAGAATGGAACTAGGTCATGCGTAATCCGCATGCATGTGATATTCCAAATGTAATAATAAAGAATGGAACAAGGTCATGCGTAATCCGCACAGACATGATATTCTAACAAAATAATAAAGAATGGAACCAAAGTTATCGTAATCCACACGCATGTGATATTCCAAATGTAATAATAAAGAATGGAATAACAATAGAAATCACCGTGCACGCCATGTAATCCGCATGCACGTGTTATTCCAATAGAATAATAAAGAATGGAATAACAGAAGAATTTCACCATGTATGCGGTACTTCGCATAGACATGTTATTCCAACATAATAATAAGAAATGGAATAACAACTCTTACGAGTATTGAAAGAAAACAACTCTCTTCATGAATACGAAAGAATAATACCCCTTACTTACAATGGTTGAACGAAAATAATATTTCTTACAAATATTGAACAGAAATAATATTCCTTACAAATATTAAACTAATATAATGAATATTGAACGATAATAATATTCATACGAATACGAAAAATAATATCTCTTCAGAATATAAAAAAAATAATAACCCTTACCTCAGAAGAAAACTGTATACTAGAGTAGTGAAGTAGCAGACTTCGCTTCTTCTTTCTCTCTATAGCTTCTATCTCTATAATTGCTCTTGTGAGACTTAGTGAATTGGTGAAAAATAATAAAGGAATGAGCTTCTATTTATAGGAAAATATAGTTTCTATAATTGTACATTTTGGGGCTCGAAATATTACAGTATAATACCTTCATCTTTTCCTTCATTTTTAATTTAGTCGTGCAAGTATTATCAAACTTAAAACGTGTGTGACATGTTTTATACATCATTTGATATTTAATTTTGGTGAACTATAACAGGGTGAGGCGAATCAAAATTTGGAAACGTCAAAGGTGCACTCCATTAGAATGAGGAGAACAGATAACTTCTCGTGTCCCTTCGGGGACTTGATATATTTGTTGTTGTACTTTATATGGTATTGTAATAATTTAAATATGAATATTGTCATATTATATACGTAACAATATTTGTATTGAAACTCACAGTATTTATGAGAATTTTTGGGTTTGAATACTGTCTAGAAGACAATATTTGTATTAAAACTCACAGCTCATGTTGTATATTTAAGTTTATATTTGAATTTTGTACCACGATCCGGAGACCCAAGATGGGTGGCGATACCTATTTTGGGGGCGCCATCATTTATACATTTGTATTAAAACTTACAGCTTTAATCGTGGTCGATTCTCGCATGACAGTTCAACAGTTGTATAAATGAAGTTTGTATTTGATTTTTATAGTATGATATCCGGCACTCGTAATGGGTCGTGTGGACCTATCTTGGGGCGTCCGCATTGGTATCAAAACTTAGGATATGATCCCTGGCTGAGATGTGAGACAAGAACTAGGAGGGGAGGGACGGAGAATTCCTTCGCTAGTAAGACCTAACTAAGTTTATTTGGAATTTAATTGGTCGGTCAGAGTATAGGGATAATATGTGGCATGTCAATTAACTCTTATTTTAAAACTATATTCTAGAATGATGTTTGAAATACAGGAGATGAGCAATGGAAAAATCATGATAGAAACGAAATAACCGGGAAGGTACAAATCCGAAAAGAAAGCAAGGTATTCTTATCTCTTCGATATACCAAATACGTACGTAAATTTTGAGGGCGAAATTTCATAAGTAGGGGAGATTGTGAGATCCCGAATTTTATGAAATAAAAGTATTTAATTTTTCTATTTAGTAAATAGTTAAATTGATAAAAGTTTAAAGTTAAGGGTGATATATATAAAATTTTCAAAATACGCAAGTGGTTATAAAATACTCATTTCTGTAGGGGAATATTCGTTTGGTCGTGGAATATTCTTGTTGTCGAGGAATATTCGTACGACGGCGCAGCCATTTGTGGGCCCCATAATAGAATAATTGTCGGATGAAAAAAAATGACAAGTTTGAGTTTTTATAAATAACGACGTAGTTGTTACTGCTAACACCGCTGAATACACGATGGTTAAAATACGAAGAATGGCGCCAGAATTGCACAAGAAGAACCAGATTGCATGATATTTTTTGAATTATTGATTCTTACGTAAGAAAGCTCTACTCAATAATTGTTACAGTAATTACTGTTCAATATTTTATTTTATTGATTCAATAATTGTTGCATTGATATTTTATATTATTGTTGTTTCAATAATTTTCACTGCACAGTATTTCCCATTATCATATAATTAATTCATATTATTTGAATAACATTGTTAGATAACATTATTGGCAATTCTAGAAAGTTCTGTAAAGGAGAGATTTGGTCACCTAATTGCGCGCCAGTAAGGAGAAATCCATATTGGAAAGCCCCCTCTTTCCTGGGAACTGTCTGGTTGTCATTATTGTGATTATGTAATATTATTTGTGAATAATTAATTATTAATAAGGAAATATTTATTCGATGCGGATATAAATGATGGATTTATTTATTTTATGTGGTTATAAAAGAAGTAATTAATATTGAGGTGTTTTATCAGAATTTTTGTCGGAATGGAGGTATTAAAAATCAAATCAGTGTTCTTAAAGCTCTATTATGTGAGTTATAATTTTTATCAGACCGTTGGATCGTTGTGATTTTTGGATATGTTATACATATATAAGTTGAGTATATGTCCACAAATTTTGAACCGTTAAAAATTAACGCATGATTTGTTATGAATTTTAAAAGGTGTTAAAAATCATTCGTTTGTGGATTTCGAATATTTTTTCATCCGAATTTGGAAAAACTTAAAGCTACAAAGTTGTAGAGAATTCGATTTCATGTGGAATGGACATAAAATTCGTATTTTTCTGATAAAAGAGCTAATTATTATAAATTACTGAAGTTTCGGAAAATAAAATGATTTTTATTAAAATTGGGTGGGACCCACTTTTGGTTGTTTTGGTAGGTGGCTGATTTCTGGTGGGCCCCACTTGTGGTGGATAATATTTGGGTCAAGGAAGCATGCTTAAGAAAAAAAATAATATTATTTTATTATTTAGTCTGCTTTGGCGTTCTAGCATTTTCCTATAAATAAGTGCTTAAGTTAGAATTGAAAAGCACACCAGAAACATAAGTTTTCTCTCTCTATATTATCGAGCGTATTTTTGTGAGTATTTAAATACTTTGAGAGTTGCTATTCAGCGCAAGTTTTCTTCGACTTTACATCCGACATTCCAGTCAGAAATACTGCTCTTTTGAGGTAAGAGATTGTAAGGGTTATTATGTTTTTGAGTTTTGTAATTTTTCTGACCTTCAAAAATTTGAAATGATAATTTGATGAGTTTTCTAATATTGCGTGCAAAAATGGCGATTTTTGGATGTATAGATTAAGAGTTATGAATTTTATGGGAAAAAACTATTTTAAAAGTAAACTCTTATAACTCCTTGTGGTTAACTCCAAAATTGCTGAAATTTTTAATGGGACTACATGTATATAATAGCAGTATACTCCGTAAATTTTGGAATTTTTGGACAAAAGTACAGTTTATGATAAATGTCTAAATATTCTATAGCTTTTTGGCCATGTGAAAATAGTAAATGAATTTTAAAATTTTGAGAAAATATATGTTCAATATAGGACTATATTCGCTAAATCCCGTAAAAGAAAATTTGTTTGTACCGATTTGGTATTTTCATGAAAATGGACTAGTTATGAGTAAATGAATTAAATATGTTATGTGAAGTAAGAAAATTAGAAAATAGGATTTTATGGCTTGAGAATCCTATATAAGGTATATGCAGATTTTGATGAGAGTTTTGGTTATTGGTGATAAAATTTTATGAGTTTGGCATTTTCGGATGATTAAATGCATTAATTAGTAAAGTGTAAAAAATTAAACTAAATTGTTTATAAATTTAAGAAATGATTAAAATATTGTGGTAATATTAATAATATTAGATTATGAGATTATTAAGTGATTTATAACATTTGGATTAAGGTGTTATAAATATTGATATGGATTTTATTGTGAAACTTTATCTTTTTGTGTCGGAGTTACTATTCACAAGTTACTATTCACGGGGTACTACTCACATCAAAATTGGTTTCTTTTTTCTGACCAAATTATCGTTGATTTATGAATCTTACTCTTGAAATTAAATTCATGTTTTGATCATATTGTTTTTATTATCATATATAACATTTTTATAATTTTGGTGAAGAAATTTCCCTTTGACTTAAGTGTAAAGATGGGTAGACTATTGTTATAATCGTGACTATGGGTTCTCTTTGGCCAGTAGTGCAAAGTTGAATCGTTGACTGGTATGATCATGACCATTGAATTTACAATTGAATATTTTTAGCTTAAGTGCAAAAGTGAATTGATCAACATCGTTATAATTATGGTTTATATAAATTCTGAAATGATTATGTATTTCTTTAAGATATTAATATCTTTGGCATGTAGTGCAAAGATGAATTATTGATGAATATCTTTGGCCCGTAGTGCAAAAATGACATGTTGTTAAATATCTTTGGCCCGTAGTGTATAGATAGACTTGGTATGATTATGACCAGGGATTATTCGGTATAATCATGATCGTAATTGAAAACACAAATATCCTTTGCCCGTAGTGCATGGATAACTCGTGGTCGTGATACTATTAAGCTGAGTCTCAGCATTATTGGTTTTACAGTTGTATATCTTTGGCCTGTAGTGCAAAGATGGACTGTTGGTTATTGGTTTTTCAATTGTATATCTTTGGCCTGTAGTGCAAAGATGGAGTGTTGATTATTGGTTTTTCAATTGTATATCTTTGGTCTGTAGTGCAAAATTGGACCGTTGATTTACTTGATTATAAATATGAATTATGATTTAATTATAATCTGTGGTGGTTCAGGTGAAGACAGGTGATGAGTGTTCTCTTTGTCTTGAGTATAGCAAAGAACTGTTGATGAGTATTACAAGAATGAAGTATTAACGATGGACTTTTAATCTTGAGGAGATAGTAGACATTATGTTCTACTTGACTCTTCTAATGGATTGCTTATTTCGCTGCAGTTGTTGATCTAAAACTTGTTGTCTATTATATTCTATCAGTTGTTATACTGTTGAAGACTAACGATAATTTGTTCTGCATTATCTTAGTCATAATATTTCTTACTGGGCTAGTTGAGCTCACCCTTTTACTTCACCACCCCTTTCAGGTAATAAAAGGGTAGCCGGGACTAGCAGAGAGAGAATACGGGTATAAAGTGGTGATACTGAATTAGTCACAAGCCTAATCAAATTATGAAACGGTGTGGCATAATAATCGTATTGAGAACTTAAAACGTGTGTGACATGTTTTATACATCATTTAATATTTAAAATTTAGTGAACTATAATAGGGTGAGGCGAATCAGAATTTGGAAACGTCAAAGGTGCACTCCATTAGAATGAGGAGAACAAATATCTTCTCGTGTCCCTTCGGGGACTTGATATATTTGCTGTTGTACTTTATATGGCATTGTAATAATTTAAATATGAATATTTTCGTATTATATACGTAACAATATTTGTATTGAAACTCACAGTATATATGAGAATTTTTGAGTTTGAATAATGTCTAGAAGACAATATTTGTATTAAAACTCACAACTCATGTTGTATATTTAAGTTTGTATTTGAATTTTGTACCACGTATCTGGCAACCCAAGATGGGTGGCGTATACCTATTTTGGAGGCGTCACAGTTACATACATTTGTATTAAAACTCACAGTTTAATTGTGGTCGTATTCTGCACGACAGTTCAATAGTTGTATAAATAAAGTTTGTATTTGATTTTTATAGTATGGTATCTGGCAACTCAGAATGGGTCATGTGGACCTATTTTGGGGGTGTCACATGAATAGTACCCCATGGATAGTACTTCGGGAATAGTACCCCGTGAATAGTACCCCGACACGAAAAGTGTCCCAAATACCCGAGTGAATGACACTAGAGCGAATAGTAATTGGTTGAATAGTAACCCATGAATAGTAACTCATGAATAGTACTCCGGCACGAAAAGTGCCCCGAATACCCAAGTGAATAATACTAGAGTAAATAGTAACCCGTGAATAGTAACTCGTGAATAGTACTCCGGCACGAAAAGTGCCCCGATTACCCGAATGAATAATACTAGAGTGAATAGTAACGGGGTGAATAGTAACCCATGAATAGTAACTCATAATAGAAAAATACCAAAGAAAATGATATTCCACGATGAGTACAAAAGAAATGATATCTCATACGAGTATAATAGAATATACGAAACTGCAAATGGATTTTCACCCGCCATGCAGTAATCCACATAGACAAATCATTTCCACAATTTAATAAGGAATGAATACGAAGGATCATTCACCATGCATGCGGTATTCCACATAGATAAGTTATTCCAACAGAATAATAAAGAATAGAATAACAAAAGAATTCACCAGGCATGTGATAGACCGCACGGACAGGTTATTCCAATAGAATAATAAAGAATGGAACCAGGTCATGCGTAATCCTCATGCATGTGATATTCCAATGTAATAATAAAGAATCTAACCAGCCATACGAATCCGCAAGATGATGTGATATTCCAATGTAATAATAAAGAATGGAATAACAATAGAATTCACCGTGCATGCGATAGATCGTATAGATAAAGTTATTCCAACAAAATAATAAAGAGCGTAACCCGTTAAATGCGAATCCACACGCATAAGATATTCCAAATGTAATAATAAAGAATGGAATAATGTAAGAATTTCACCATGTATGCAAAGATTAGATGTATATGTTATTCCAACATAATAATAAGGAATGGAATAACAATAGCTCTCTTCATGAATACGAAAGAAATAATACCCCTTTCCTCAAAAGAAGACTGGATACTAGAATAGTGAGGTAGCAAACTTCTCTTCTTCTTTCTCTCTATAATTTCTCTCTATAATAATTGCTCTATAGCTTTAGTGAATTGGTGAAAAATAATGAAGGAATAAGCTTCTATTTATAGAAAAATATAGTTTCGATAATTGCACATTTTGGGGCTCGAAATATTACAGTATAATACCTTCCACTTTTCTTTCATTTTTAATTTAGTCCTGCAAGTATTATCAAACTTGCACCATCTCCTCTAATAGTAAATCATGTGAATAAATAGTTCTAGACATGTGAAAATATGAATTACAGTATAGTACCTCCATCTATACTTCCATTTTTAACTTAGTCATGCAAGTATTATCAATCTTGCACCAACTCCCTTAATAGTAAATGAATGTGAATCAATAGTACACACATGTGAACAAATAGTTATAATCATATGAATCAATAGCAATTAATTGCACATTTATCCGGTTAATTACCCAATTGGTCAATATAACCTCCAAACATCAATTATTATCGAAGTAAATGTCGATTTTCACTAACAATAATAATTCCCACACAAGGAATTATCAATTTTATCTTTAATCAATACGAACTTATTCATCATTAATATTATAACTCACAATATTTAACAACCAGGTAGTTCCCAGGAAAGAGAGGGCTTTCCGATAAGAATTTCTCCTTATTGGCGCGGAATTAGGTGACCAAACCCCTCCTTGACAGAACTTCTAGACATTGTCAATATTACAAATAATAATATGATTAACTTTGTCATCTCAATTATTAATTTAATAATAATAAATATTATGCAGATGATATTGTAACAACAATTGAATCAATAATATGAGAGATATGATGCAGCAATTACTGTAGCAATAATTGAGTATAACTGAGTGACTTCTTACGTAAGCATTAATAATCAATACCGCGTGTACTACGCATGCAACCACGCCAGATTATTGTACTTTTTTACCACCGGGTAGTTCAACAAATTTTAACTAAGAAAACTTTCACCATTATTTTTATAAAAAGATATTTCGCCATTTTTAGCTACGATAATACTTCCGCTAGGGGTTCACTAATGAATGTGTCATTGCATTTAATATTCCCTCGTTAAATGAATATTCCTCGACCAAACGAATATTTCCCGACACAACGAATATTTTATAACAACTTGCTTACTTTGTAAAATTTTCAAACATCACCCTTAACTTTAAACTTTTATCAATTTAACTATTTACCAAAATAAAAAAAATTGAATACTTTTATTTCATAAAATTTGGGATCTCATAACCATCCTTGCTGGTTTGGGAGGATTCAACACCGTAATTGGAACTCTATCCACTGCTCCAATTAATCATATTAACCTCCTCTTCTTTGTTTTGAGGAAGAGGGTTGTCTTGCACATGCGGTTGGTCGGGTTTAGTCACCATGATCTCACCGTTGTCGATCAAATCCTGGATCTTGTGTTTCAAGGCCCAGCAATCCTGAGTATCATGTCTTTGAGCTCTAGCAAGATAAGCACACTTCCGAGTAGCATTCAAACCCTTCCCATTCGGGTTGGCTGGTGGAAGAAGATGTGTAATTTTCTTTTGAGTTGTCAGAAGATTGAGAATATTATCGAGTGAGTCCCCTAGGGGTGTGAACACTTGGTTGCGTCGGAGTTCTCCACTCCTTGCCAATGTAGGGTTGGAAGACTGTGCTTGAAAAAGGGAATAGTTCCTCCTCTGGATAGGCATGTTCTGACTGCCTTTCTGGCCTTGTAGTATCAAGGAAACATCCTCCTCTATCTTCTTATGGACCCTTCTGGGGTTGTTTCCATAACTTCCAGACTGGATGTGCTTAGCAACAGCTTTTAAAGCGGCTAGATCCTCGAATCTTTCCCGACTTCAATCCCATCTCAGCCATATCTCCATGTTTAATCATTTCAGAAAATGGCTTGCCAATGCCAGCTAAGACTCTCTCATAGAAGGGAGCTTTTTGTATGTCTATGAAGGTCATAACCATTTTCGACTCAGTTATAGAAGGAGTAACTTGAGCAGCAAGGCGCCTCCGCCTTTGAGCATACTCTCGGAAAGACTCATTGGCATGCTTCTTGACCTTGGTAATTTGGTACCGGTCTGGAGCCATCTGAGACCAAAAACTATACTGATTGAGGAAGGCATGAGCTAGCTCCTCCCAGCTATGGATCTTAGAATTGTCTAATCTTCTGTACCACGTTCGGGCTTCTCCAGTTAGACTCTTTTGAAACAGATGCATTCTGAGCTTTTCATCTTCTGCATAAGATCCAAGCTTTCCAATGAATACCTTCAAGTGTGTGTAAGGATCTCCCAACTCGTCATACTTTTCAAAGTTGGGAGTTTTGAACCTCTCTGGATAATGAACACCAGGGAATATACAAAGGTCAGCATATGAAATACTCCCATGTGCTCTAATTCCTTTGATAGACCAAATGGTCTCTTCCATTTGAAGGACTTTTTTTCCGATATCACCAGTGTTTAGATCTTCTTTAAGATGGGTGACTTCAGGGATTTTATTAGTTTTGTCCAAATTTGAGACTCGTATGTGAGTGAGCTTCTTTGTCCGCACTTGGGTTCTTCCATTGCAAGAGGATTCTGTATGCATTTTGCATTCGTGGACCCTGAGTAGAATGATGTAATTCTTTAAGTAGAACAACCAACTCTGTAAGTTTGTTGCTTAGTCCTTCGAACTCCTCACGAGTGACAGGAGTAAGACTAGATTGGCTAGATGTAGCCATGGTTAGTTATAGGCTTTTTGCCTTTTTGGACTTTGAACGGGTAGTAAGTCCAATTGTTTCCCTAAAAAAAACTTATGTAGTTTAGTCTTAGGGAATGTATAAATGTTTACATGCTATGTGATGTGTCCGTTATAGGAGTATTATCCTACAAAATGGATGTTAGCTGTTTGTAAGATAGCATGGTAAAAAAGAAATGCATGTACACATTTTCCTTTATACTTTCCATTACAATGAGATTGACATGGAATGAAATTACAAGTAATTGATTTTACAAGTAACTAAAAATGGAAAGCATCAAGAGACTTTCCTCCGCGTTTGGTTTATCAGAGGTTGACCTATCTTAGGTTACTCTCGCGGCTTTTTAGCATGAAGGTTCCCAAATCATCGCAATTTACTTGACGGAAAGTTAATCCGGTCTTTCAACTGGAGCGAATTTGGGTGGTGCCTTTCCTGAGCCTCATTGGAATTAGTCTCCCTACGAGTCCAGTAATCAAACACCGATGGGATAGCGTCCTGAGTGGAGGAACCACACAACATTCATTTACATTCAACATGTCTCACCGTAAGAAATGATGACATGTGCGAAGCACTAATACCATATGCAGATATAGTGTAAAACATTAAGTGCAGTAAGTAAATGCATTCGTACACATTCATCAAAAAATGTAAATGCAATATCCACACACAAGTATATAATAGTTTTGAAAAGTTTGTTGTAACGGCTTAAGTACTATTGTTGAGTCCCCAGCAGAGTCGCCACCTATCGACGTCGTGATTTTTATTGTCCCTTTTCTGTTCTTGTCTTTTGGTGTTCTCATGTTAGGTGAGATTTGTTTGAAAATATAAGTAGTGAAGAGGTCCGACATTTATATGTCGACCATTGGACTGTAAGAGTCGCCAATTGGTATTTTTAAATGGTTGCACCAACTCAACTAAGAAAAGGTTTGCACATTAACCACGTGATGTAACACTGTTTGACAAGTCTGTGAAACCGAGATTCGTTAGGGTTCGGGGACTTGATTATGCGGAGGGAAGGTGTTAGGCACCCCCTGACATCCGTGTTACCACGGTGACCGCCACTTTTCAATTAAATTGTTATAAGAATGTGTGTGTGTGTGTGTGTGTGTGGGTCAATGTGCAGTTATTTGGAAGTAGTGCTATGAATCGTTTGCACCTATATATAAAGGGTTTGAATTTGTATAAAAGTTCAGTTTTAACAAGATATAGCAATGATGTTTTGTAAAAGAGGTTCTTCAAACCCTTACGCTCAATAGTAATTGAGGCCTTTGATACTTCCATTTTATTAAGTGTTCGGCTTAATTGCTTTTATTTTCGAGATGTGAGGCATTCTCGAGAAAATAAGGTATAGAGCAGCGCCGAACTCCTTGTGGGAATGAAAGCCATCTAAGGAAATTCTAACACCGTAAATAATGTACAAGCTGAATACAGTCGAAAATGTCCATCACGGGAACCGAATCTAGATTCAGGAGACTGAATCTATGATCACATGATTCCTAGGCTCACATGATATAGCAATTTGTATAAAAGCTGTAAACAGTTATATATATATATATATATATATATATATATATATATATATATATAGACGGCCAACCACCACGGTTTAACTTCATGGGGGGACCTAAAATGTAAATATATTAAAGCGGTAAATATATATATACAGACACAATCAACCATCATGAAGCACCTCCATGGGGGATCGGGAATGTAAATAAAGCAGTAAATACGATCAACCGCCATGAAGTAAACTTCAAAGTGGACAAAATGAAAATAAAAGCGGAAAAGGCCACGAAGTAAACTCCGTGCTCCGACAGAATGTATATATATATATATATATATATATATATAAAAGCAAAAACACTCCTGATATAAAATTGTGCTCATCGAATGTAGTTCGACAACAATTTTATATATATATATATATATATATATATATATATATATAAGAGCAATAAACGCTCTGGATGTAAATCCAGGCTAATTGAACAGAGTTCGACAACAGTTTATATATAATTATATATATATATAAGCAATAAACGCTCCGGACGTGAGTCCAGGCTTAATCGAGGCATAACTCGATAATGTTAGTCCATATATATAAATATATATTCAAAACGAAATAAAAAGCCTCGAACCGAAGTCCGGACATACACACGCAACACGACTCTCAACGTGAAGAACGGTGTGTGCAAAATGTGGAGAAAAGGATTTACGAACGGTATGAAGGCTTACAGTAGACTTCCAAAGAAGACTTCAATAGCTTTAAATGGATGAACACTCGGTTCCCACTGGTAAAAAGTAGCAATATATGAGCTCACAAGTGTTTAAAATGAGAAAGCACTCAGTTTATAGTGTGTACAAAGAAAATTGGACAGGGCTTCCTCGTCGTTTTGTCTTATAAAATGGCCACCCCAAGCCCTATATTTATAGAGGGGGGAGCCGCAGGTGCACTTGCGGCTGCTCGGGGTGCTCCAGGCTCTGCGGGTCCTGCCATCTCAAAGTACGTGCACGGATGCAACGTGTTGTCCACTTGAACTTTCAGAAATTCAATTCGGGCATCTAATTGAGGTGTATAAGACCTTTTTTAGAGTACTATTATCGAGAACTACACAAATGATATTGGATTAGAGGTTGTGCAAAGTCACGAAGATGGGACCATTCCCTTGGTCTTCAAGCTTCAAATTCAATCCGGTGTGTTGTCCTATGTAGTAGTCACTCGAGATTTGAGTCATTTGGTTCTTGTAGGACACTGTTGTGTAGAATGTATATAGAAATGTGTTAAGATGGTGAGCATGTGGGATCGAGGTGGCAAAATGATGATTTTTCCCCTCACCAAGGTTATCTCCAGTTTGGGCTGATAAAGCAGTTGTTGCTCAGGGTTATCTCTGAGATTGGGCTGCTACAAGTACTGGATGTCCTCAGGGTTATCTCTGAGGTGTGCCTGACCTCTCTGGGGTTATCTCTGAGTTTCGGACTTAGTGCCTTGGGGTTATCTTCAAGGTTGAAGCTGGTTGCTGGGATTGAGATGAGCATCTCCGGGGTTATCTCCGGAATTATAACTGCACTCCTCGGGGTTATCTCCGAGGTTGAGACTGAAATTCCCGGTGTTATTTATGGGATTGAATATCTCGGGGTTATCTCCGAGATTGAAAAGGCTTCTCCAGTGGGATTTTCGGAACTGGAACGGTTTTGTCCTTCTGGGTTATCTCTGAAAGACGATTCTACCCTCCTACAATGTTAGTAACAGGAATGCAAAATTTTAAGTGTCTACAGATGCCCCTCTTTATCATATTCATGCAGTGCAATGGCATGGATAGGATAAAGAATACTAGACACTTGAAATGAGATAAGATAATTATGATGCAATGTACAACAGCATGATGAAATGTATGATGCAATGTGATTTTTTGGACCATTTTCCAACAGGATGTGATGACTGTTTGCTCCCACGACTTCTGATGGGGGCTGAAGTTATCACTGATAACTCTGATGAAATGCTTGGACGTGTGATCCAAAGTTCTCAGGAACTTTCAAGATGTTGACATTGGGGTTATCACCAAAGTCTTTAATCCTTAGTACAGACTTTCCACTAAAGATGTATCTCTCATGTACAAGAGACTCTGTGGGGATGTGTTTTGTCTGACGAGACCTTGTATAACATATTCCATCATCGGTCCTCCCCGATGAGGATGGTTCTTCCTGGTTTGTGTCGCCAGGTCCTTCTGATGCTCTGTCGGAGTTACTGCCAACAGTCTGTGTTGCCAGGGCCATCTAAACTTCGTTGACATGTTCATCAACGGATGAGATCCCTGTTAGATAGTGTCAAGGCTGCTTGACCTTCGTCGACGTGTACATCAATGGCTGAATTGAATGAAATCCCTGCTGGGGAATTTGTTGGAGTTACAACCTCAAACTGACGGCATCAGACCTTTTTGAGGTATTGTCGAGTGTAGTTTTCAACAGCTGTGATCATCAGTATAGTGAACCCTATGTATGGGCGAATACCAATAAGTGATGTATAGACCCGCAGTTTGGTCTTGCAAAAAACCCAGATTTCAGGCTATTCCGCTCAATCGCGTAACGTTTATAAGATTTGAATAATATTCCTGTTGTTATTGATTTTTCCTGACGTATTTCCTGAAGAATTTCTTGGTTTACTCCCAAAGACTGATATTAAATTTTGTATCGACTTTGAACCCTAGACAAAACTCATTTCTAAAATCTCATATCGAATGGCTCCTATTGAACTTCGTGAGTTAAAATTCAACTATAGAATTTGGTACATGAGCCTTTATCTTGTGACTTCCTTTGTGGAATTCACCTGCTTTAACTCTCCGTAGGGGACGCCATATTCGTATGCGATAGTAAATCGATAGGTGTCATTGTGACGTCTATCCAAGATTGGGATATGAGTCACGGCTTGAGAACAACCTAAGCTCAGAATCGAAATGCGTAGTTTTCTAGGCTTAGTTGGTTATTATCGAGATTCGTTGAAGGATATTCTCGAATCGTTATTCCATTATCGCAATGACTCGTAGAGATACAAAATTCAATGGAGCAAGGAATGTAGGAAGAGCTTCAAGAACTCAAGAGGAGACTCATTTCAAAGACATGTTCACCCCATGCCATCCTCGAAAAGCGAACGTGGTAGTGACGTGTTGAGTAGTAAGATCGATATAAGCACGAAAATGATATTGTCAAAGACTAATTTCAGATAATTTACAAATAATAGAGATGGAGATGAAAACTCTAGGTACCCACGTGATGATATACGAGTATAATCGACTTTTAATCGATAAAGTTAAAGTCGCTTTCAAGCCACCGAATCTTGAAATGATGCATATGAAGAAGAAGGTACAAGAAGGAGCTATTCCTAAGCGAGAATTGATGAAGAAGGAATACTTCGAGTCCACTCTGACTTTCTTGTGTTCCTAACGACTGATTTGAAGAACAAGATTATGATGGAGGCACACAATACACCATTTGCAATCCATCCTCGAAGTACTAAATGTATCGTGATCTTCACATACATTTTGGTGGAATAATATGAAGAGAGAGATTGCAAAGTTTATCTCGATGTGTTTAACTTGCTAACGGTAAAGGCGAGCATCTAGTACCTAAGGGTCCGCAGCAACCACTTGAGATTCCTAATGGAAGTGGGAACACATTACCATGGATTTCAAGACGGGTCTTCCTACGGTTTCTCAAGGTATCAATGCTATTTGGGTTATTGTTGATAGATTAACCAAATCTGCTTTCATTTCTTGCCGATACGGAGACTTATTCCTCGAACGCCTTGCTAGTATATGTACGTAAATGAGATTGTGAGGTTATATGGCATGCCCAGTATCCATAGTTTGAAGACCCCAAAATTTTTTAAATAAAAAGGAATTTCCTTTATTTATTATTTTGAAATAGTAAGGGTTGATTTGATTAATGTGGATAGTTAAGGGTTAAATACGCAAATATTTCAAAATAAGCAAGTGGTTATAAAATATTCATTTTTGCTTGGGAATATTCGTTTGGTCGTGGAATATTCAGATCGCTTTGTGAATATTCGTATCACGCAAATGTACCATGTGTGGGCCCCATAACTGAAAGCGATTGGATGAGGAAAACGACAAATATAAGTTGTTTAAAAATAACGGCGTAATTGTTACCAAGTAAGACCGCTGAATACCCGCGGTTAAAACACACTAATACGCTGCGTCGTTGAATAAGAAGATTACTCAGATTGCATCAATTATCGATTCTTACGTAAGAAGGCACTACTCAATAATTGTTACAAAGAATTATCGCTCAATATTTTATTTTATCGATTCAATAATTGTCATATTGGTATTTTATATTATCATTGCTTCAATAATTGTCACCGCACAAGATTTCCCATTATCGATCAATAATTCATATTATTTGAATAATATTATTAGATAACATTATTGGCAATGTCTAGAAAGTTCTGCTTAAGGAGAGGTTTGGTCACCTAATCATGCTACCAAAGAAGGAGAGATCCTTATCGAAAGCCCCTCTTCCCGGGAACAAACCGTCATTATAAATGTGATTCTCAGAATATTATTTGTGAATAATTAATTATCGATTCATATGATAAGGAAATATTTATTTTATATGAATATAAATGATGGATTTATTTATGTGGTTATTAATGAAGGAATTAATGTTTAGATGTTTTATTTGTATTTTGTCTGATCGAGGTATTAAAAGATCAAATCTGTTTATTATTACGCCTTTATCATGTGAGTTATAATATTTAATCCGACCGCTGATCGTTGTAATTTTTGGATATGTTATACATATATAAGTTGAGTATATGTCCACAAATTTTGAACCGTTAAAATGAGCGATAATTTATTATGAATTTTAAGAGGTGACCGATTCGTAAATTAGGTTATAAATGATTTTGGTGGAAAATTCTAGAATCAGTGGGCCCCACTTTGTGGTTGGTGAAAAAATGTGCTGAATTTTATTTCAAATGTGGTGGGTGGCAATAGAAGTAGTAAAGCCATCGTGTAGCAAAAATCAAGTCTCGCTTCTACGGCTAACATTTTCCTATAAATAGAGGGCTAAGTTAAATTGAAAATCACACCGTAAACAAAGTTTTCTCTTTCTCTCTATATTATCGAGCGATTTTGTGAGTATTTAGATACTTTGAGAGTTGTTGCTCAAGATAAGTTTCATTCAAAGATCACTTCCCGACCTTTCCTTCCGGCAATCGATTCTTTCGAGGTAAGGGATATATTTTTTTTCAGAATGATATTATTTCTTCAATATCATTATGTCAAATGTCGATCCAAGTTTTTATCAAATTTGGAACTTTTTCATGCTCTGGGTTACTATTCATGAGTTACTATTCACGAGTTACTATTCATGAGTTACTATTCACGAGTTACTATTCACGAGTACTATTCATGAAGCGTGAAAATGTTTTTTTGTGGAATTTCTATCTTTTGGTGCTCTGAGTTACTATTCACGATACTTAAAGACTATTCACGATACTAAGACTATTCACGATACTAAAGACTATTCAATCAAAAATAAAATTTCTTCTTTTCGTCCAAAATATCTATTCGGATACTAGCTTTGATCAGATCCATGTTTTGATCATTCTCAATTTTACACCACTACGATTATTTTTGAGGTATTGTTGATACGGATAAAACAAAAGTACTAATCCTTAATCCTTAATCCTCATCATTTTGTTTCACCGATTCGCTTTTTAAAAATATTTTTCATCATCCTCGCCTTAAATGATGATATTATTGAATATCTTTGGCCCAGTCCAGAGAAAAAAAGATGAATGATTTCAAGAATAATATTTTGGCCCAGAAGTGCAAAGATGAACAGTGTTTAAATGAATACGACCGATCGATGAATATCTTTGGCCTTTAGTGCAAAGATGAACAGTGTTGAGATGAAATACGACGATTGATTGATGAATATCTTTGGCCCAGAGAGCAAAAGATGAATATTTGATTCGAGATGAATATCGATTGATGTTACAGGATAAAATATCGATGATGGATCGTTAAATTCATAGATTATAGTAGATTTCATTCTCTACGTAACTCTTCTATGAATTATTATTTCACCGCTAATATTGATCCGAAACTTGTCATCTATCAGATTCTATCGATTTTTCCTCGCTGAGACTAACGATAATTTGTCAGATATTATCTTAGTCATAGTATTCTTTATCGAGCTAGTTGAGCTCACCCTTTTCCTTTTTTGTTCCATTTTTCTCTCAGAGGCTAGAATAATGTAGCAAACTAGCTCTGGGTATGGAATGAAGGTTTTAGAAAGGATTGTTTAGTAGTCCTCACCATTTTGTAAAATAATGTATCAATAAATGTGATGAGGATTTATTTGAGTATAGATATTGTCTTCAGAAGATAATATTTGTATTTAAACTCACAAGATATATTGTCGTATTTCATAATAAAGTTATCAAGTTGTTTTCGCATTTCGTACTCATGTATTCATGCACTTCGTAAATGGGTGATGTATACCTATTTTGGGGGCGCCACACAACTGGGTATCGTAGCTAGGATATGATCTCCATGAGATCGGGAATAGAACTAGAGGGGAGAGACGAGTAAATCCTTCGCTAAAGGTGTCCTACCTAAGCTTATTTGTTGGTCGGTCATAATATAGGGGTATTATGTGATTTGTTAATTTATTTAATTAACCCTTGTTTTATGATAGTTTTTAAGAATGGTCACGAGAACGTTAACAATGGAGTGAATGAGATCGTGGAGACACCTCTAATCGCCAAACTGTGATAATGATGTCAAAGTAAGAAGGAATTAGAGATATCCATGTGGTGAGTGAAGAATCGATAGTCAGACCCGAGATAATCGCAGAGGTAACAAATGAGAGTGAGGAAGAAGAGGAAGAAGAGGTACCAAGAGAGTTTATTAGAGGTATTTTACGATCAAAATGTAGAATTGCAAAATCGTATTCATGAGTTAAAGAGCAGCAGTCAAGAATTGCAGCAAAATGTGGAGCAAAAGGATGCAACGATTCAAGCTCAGGTTACCCGATACGTGATGCTTGAATGTAAGCACTTTTCGCGTAGTATAAGATGATAAAGTCGAATCGAAATGAAAGAAGAAATAATCGAACGAGTGAGAATGAGTGATGATGGGTAAAAGCCGCATCGACGCTGCTGATATTATGGAAAGAGATGTCCAATCTAAAAAGAGAAGATTTAACGATGACGGAAGACGCTTAAGAAGAAAGATCAAGACCATCAACAAATTCTAGGGAAGAGAACGATCGCCAGCTAGATGCTACAGATGCGAGAGGAGGACATATAAGGTCAAACTGCTCAAAGCCTTCCAAGGTATGCTATAATTGTGGAAAAGAAGGACATATCGCCGAGATCAGACGATATCGAAACCCAAATTCAAATGAATGGTGACTCAAAAGGATGTCCTGTAAAAGTCAAAGTCAACGGCTTCTCGAAGAGCGCTTTGTCGTGACTTCAATAAAATGCGAGGAACCCGAACGGTTAGCACGCAAGTTAGTTAATTATAAATTTCACGAAGTTTATACCTTACTAGATACCGGCTCTACCCATTCTTTTATCTCTTTTACTTAATACCAACGCTTGAACTCGACTACGAGAAATTAGACTTCACCTATTTATGGAGACTCCATTAGAGAAACTTTCATTACATCCGTTGTTTAAAAAATCTTGCTTGATTCAAGTCAGCACTATCACATTACCTCGTTAACCTTATTTCTATAGAGATATTTGCTTTTGATGTGATTTTAAGGTTAACTACTCATCACGCCAAATTGATTGCTTTTGTAAGGTCATAGTTTTCATATTCCTAAGCAACCCGTTATTCAATTCAAGCAATCAAACCATCAGAGTCAAACATTTTCATATCGTCATGAAGTCATTCGCTTATTACTTGATGTCAAGTTTTCTTAGTCCATGTTATGGATTTGAATAAAGACACGCCGATTTGAATAATATTCTCGTTGTTATTGATTTTTCCCGACGATTTTCTCAAGAATTTCGCTTACTCCCAAAGCCCGATATTAAATTTTGTATCGAATTTGAACCCTAGACAAAACTCATTTCTAAAATCTCATATCGAATGGCTCCTATCAACTTCGTGAGTTAAAAATTCAACTATAGAATTTGGTACCGAGCCTTTATCTCGTGACTTCCTTTCAGGAATTCACCTGCCGCACTCAGTAGGGACGCCATATTCGCAAGCGATAAGAAATCGATAGGTGTCATTGTGACGCATATCCAAGATCGGGATATGAGTCACAACTGAGAGCAACCTAAGTCAAGAATCGAAATACGAGTTTTTCAGGCTTAGTTGGTTATTATCGAGAGATTCGTCAAGGATATTCTCAATCGCTATTCCATTATCGCAATTTGACTCAGAGAGATACAAAATTCGAATGGAGCAAGGAATGTAGGAAGAGCTTCAAGAACTCAAGAGAGACTCATTTCAAAGACATGTTCACCCATGCCATCCTCGAAAAGTTTAACGTGGTAGCCGACGTGTTGAGTAGAAGATCGATATAAGTACGAAAGTACGATATCACAAAGACTAATTTCAGATAATTTACAAATAATAGAGATGGAGATGAAAACTCTAGGTACCCACGTGATGATATACGAGTATAATCGACTTTAATCGATAAAGTTAAAGTCGCTTTCAAGCCACCGAATTCGAAAATGATGCGTATGAAGAAGAAAGTACAAGAAGGAGCTATTCCTAAGCGAGAATCGATGAAGAAGGAATACTTCGAGTCCACTCTAGACTTTGTGTTCCTAACGACTGATTTGAAGTACAAGATTACGATGGAGGCACACAATACACCATTTGCAATCCATCCTCGAAGTACTAAAATGTATCGTGATCTTCACATACATTTTGGTGGAACAATACGAAGAGAGAGATTGCAAAGTTTATCTCGATGTGTTTAACTCACCAACGCAGTAAAGGCGAGCATCTAGTACCTAAGGGTCCGCTGCAACCACTTGAGATTCCTAATGGAAGTGGGAACACATTACCATGGATTTCACATTTTGTCTTCCTACTAGCTTTCAAGGCATCAATGCTATTTGGGTTATTGTTGATAGATTAACCAAATCGCGCTTACTTTCTTGCCGATACGGAGACTTATTCCTCGAACGCCTTGCTAGTATGTACGTAAATGAGATTGTGAGGTTATATGGCATGCCAGTATCCATAGTTTTGATCGCGACCCAAGATTCACTTCAAGATTTTGGGTTAGCTTGCAAAAAGCTACGGGCACGGATTTGCGATTTAGTTCTAAGATACCATCCCCAAACCACGGACAATCGAGAGGACTATTCAAACTCTCAAGATATATTAAGACTCGTGTCCTAGACTTCAAGGGTAGTTGATAAGTATTTACCATCGTGGAATTCTCCTACAACAACAGCTTATCGTGCAAGTATAGTGTAGCTCCATTCAAGCATTATATGGACGAAAAATGTCGCTTCTCCAATATGTTGGGATGAGGTGGGTGAAGCAACATTGTTGGGACCCGAAAGTTAAGACGTATGATCAAAAAGATCCAAATGATTCGACAACGATACAAACCAAGACAAGATCGACAAAAGAGTTATGCGATCTTCATCGAAAGGACGGGAATTTAGTGTAGGGATCATGATTATCATGAGTCGCTCCACGGAAGGGAGTTACAAGATTTGGGAAGAGAGGAAAGCTCAATCCACGATTTATCGGGTCCATTTCAAATTCTCGACCGAGTAGGAAATGTAGCCTATGACTTTCAAACACTCCAAGTATGTCTCGTGTTCATAATGTGTTTCATATATCCAGATTTCAGAATATGTGAAAGACCCAACCACGCGCTATAGAGTTAAACCTGACGAGATAGCCAAGACTTAACGATGAGGAGGTACCACAAGATTTTGATAGAAGGAGCATGTCCCACGCCAAGAAAGGTCATACCACAAGTTAAAGTTTTGTGGAGGAATCATGCTATAGAGGAAATGACCGAAATTGAAACTAAAATGAAAGCGAGGTATCCTCACCTTTTCAAACACTGTGTACGTACGCCAATTTCGAGGACTAAATTTCATAAGGAGGGAGGTCAGAAGACCTCAAATTTTTTTAAATAAAAAGGAATTTCCTTTATTTATTATTTTGAAATAGTAAGGGTTGATTTGATTAATGTGGATAGTTAAGGGTTAAATACGCAAATATTTCAAAATAAGCAAGTGGTTATAAAATATTCATTTTTGCTTGGGAATATTCGTTTGGTCGTGGAATATTCGTGATCGCTTGTGAATATTCGTATTTACGACTGCAAGCCCATGTGTGGGCCCCATAACTAAAAGCGATTGATGAGGAAAACGACAAATATAAGTTGTTTAAAAATAATGGCGAATTGTTACAAGTAAGACCGCTTGAATACCCTATGGTTAAAACACACTAATACGCTGCTGTCGCACAAGAAGACACCAGATTGCATCAATTATCGATCGATCTTACGTAAGAAGGCACTACTCAATAATTGTTACAAAGAATTACCGCTCAATATTTTATTTTATCGATTCAATAATTGTCATATTGGTATTTTATATTATCATTGCTTTCAATAATTGTCACCGCACAAGATTTCCCATTATCGATCAATAATTCATATTATTTGAATAATATTATTAGATAACATTATTGGCAATGTCTAGAAAGTTCGCCTCAAGGAGAGGTTTGGTCACCTAATCATGCCGCCAAGAAGGAGAGATCCTTATCGAAAGCCCCTCTTCCTCGGGAACAACTTTCGTCATTATAAATGTGATTCTCGTAATATTATTTGTGAATAATTAATTATCGATTCATATGATAAGGAAATATTTATTTTATATGAATATAAATGATGGATTTATTTATGTGGTTATTAATGAAGGAATTAATGCCGAGATGTTTTATTTGTATTTTGTCTTGATCGAGGTATTAAAAGATCAAATCTCGGTTATTATTACGCCTTTATCAGGTGAGTTATAATATTTAATCCGACCGCTGATCGTTGTAATTTTTGGATATGTTATACATATATAAGTTGAGTATATGTCCACAAATTTTGAACCGTTAAAATGAGCGATAATTTATTATGAATTTTAAGAGGTGACCGATTCGTAAATTAGGTTATAAATGATTTTGGTGGAAAATTTAGAATCAGTGGGCCCCACTTGTGGTTGGTGAAAAATGTGCTGAATTTTATTTCAAATGTGGTGGGTGGCAATAGTAGCGTAAAGCCATCATGTGTAGCAGTCAAGTCCGCTTTGCTACGGCTAACATTTTCCTATAAATAGAGGGCTGTTAGAATTGAAAATCACACCGTAAACAAAGTTTTCTCTTTCTCTATATTATCGAGCGATTTTGTGAGTATTTAGATACTTTGAGAGTTGTTGCTCAAGATAAGTTTCATTCAAAGATCACTTCCGACCTTTCCTTCCGGCACCGATTCTTTTCGAGGTAAGGGGATATTATTTTTTTTAAATGATATTATTTCTTCAATATCATTACGTCAAATGTCGATCCAAGTTTTTATCAAATTTGAACTTTTTCATGCTTGGGTTACTATTCATGAGTTACTATTCACGAAGTTACTATTCATGAGTTACTATTCACGAGTTTACTATTCACGAGTACTATTCATGAAGCGTGAAAATGTTTTTTTTTGTGGAATTTCTATCTTTTGTGTTTGAGTTACTATTCACGATATCTGAACTATTCACGATACTTGACACTATTCACGATACTACTGACTATTCAATCGAAAAATAAAATTTCTTCTTTTCGTCTAAAATATCTATTCTCGATACTAGCTTTGATCAGATCCATGTTTTGATCATTCTCGAATTTTACACCACTACTACGATTATATTTTTGAGGTATTGTTGATATGGATAAAACAAAGTACTAATCCTTAATCCTTAATCCTTGTCATTTTGTTTCACCGATTCGCTTTTTAAAAATATTTTTTCATCATCCTCGCCTTAAATGATGATATTATTGAATATCTTCGGCCCAGAAGTAAAAGATGAATGATTTCAAGAATATCTTCGGCCTCAGAGTAAAAGATGAACAGTGTTTAAATGAATACGACCGATCGATGAATATCTTTGCCTTTAGTGCAAAGATGAACAAAAGTTGAGATGAATACGACCGATTGATGAATATCTTTCGCCCAGAGTAAAAAGATGAATATTTGATTCGAGATGAATATCGATTGATGTTACAGGATAAAATATCGATGATGGACCTGTTAAATTCATAGATTATAGTAGATTTCATTCTCTACGTAACTCTTCTATGAATTATTATTTCACCATGCGAATATTGATCCGAAACTTGTTGCCTATCAGATTCTATCGATTTTTCCCTCGTTGAGACTAACGATAATTTGTCAGACTAACGATAATTTGTCAGATATTATCTTAGTCATATATATTCTTTACCGGCTAGTTGAGCCTCACCCTTTTCCTTGTTTATTCCATTTTTCTTCTCTTGTAGTTGAGGCGGCGAATGTAATGGGTGATGTATACCTATTTTGGGGGTCAAAAAATCCCAGTAATTAGCCAACGGTATGCTCTTTGGAAAGGTGTTTAAGGTTGTTTAGAGTCCCTACCATTTTTGTAAAAAAATAAAAATGTATCAATCAATAAATGTGATGAGGATTTATTTGAGTATGATATTATATAATGCATAATATTTAATATTTGTATTTAAACTCACGCTAGAGCCACTCACACCCTAATAATAAAGCGGCTGAGGTTGTGGACCCCGCCTCCGCTGCTACTCATGTTCCCCGTAGGGATCTTCCAGGCATTTAGGTGACGATTCCAGAGCTTCTAGATGATTTGAGTCGACACCCCTCAATTTACTTGCATGCAAACGAGGTACAAGCTGGATTTTGATCTTCCTTTTTTCCTATTAATGAGGAGTTAAGGTTCTGATGTTGATCTGCTTTGTAATGCAGGTTCCTGGCTTCATATAGCCTAGAGGGAACTGGTTCAGCATTCACTCCACGTGATCAAAGCTCGCATCCCGACTATCGAGCGATCAGTCGCACTACCGGGCTTTGAGGCATTTTTTTCCATCCTCTCCCGTCGTTGTCCCCGGGTTACCTCGTGGCATTATCTCGAGCGCTAGTTTCACCGCACTCACCCCTCCATTTGTTAGGATCGTGAGGTGATGATAACGCCGATGGATCGGCGGTTTATCACCCAGATGGAGTTTGAAGGGCGCTTAGTGCCTTGTCAGACGCAATATTACCCCGACCGCCGCTAGATCCTCGCTAGAGTCTCTACCGAGGCGCTCAAGGCGTGACGATCCGTCTGAGTCCTTTGAAAGTAGATGCTATGAAAAGGGTCGCTGAGTGAGCCCATGCCCAATGATGTGAGAGTCAGGGATCGCATTCTTCGACGATTGTTCCTGATAATCATTAGGGGCTGCTTCATAGCTGATAACTCTTTCACGGTGTCATTCGCTTTGGTCAGCGCTATATGAGATGTAGATCGTATTGGAGAGTATTGTTGGGTCTCCAACTTTTAGTTTTATTTTGATGATAACAATAATTAGTAAATAAATTAATTAAAAGGGCAGAATCCTCTCAATTGGATTTATATTATAATTGTTTTAATTATTTTATTTATTTTGACCAAAAATATTTTCTAAATCTTATTTAATTGATTTTCTTGATCTTTGATAATTTAATTTGGTGACATTCTTTTTGGGACAAAAGCCTTATCAATTCATGTATGTGCTGAGATATAATTATGTGAGAATTCATTACATGAACAAGCTTTGACCGAATGAAACTTGAAAATGGTCATTAAACAAATTATTGCTTATTGACCAAAATAGAAAAATTACGTTATTATTATATATATATATATATATATATATATATATATATATATATCTTTGTAAAAATCGTGGAGCTTAACTAGCTTAGTTGGCTTATTGATTAAATTAAATGCTAGCTTTTAATTATTTGAACATTAATTATCAAGTATATTATATTATATATAATATGGCGTGTGTGTGTGTTAAAAGAGTGTGTGTGTGACGTGTGTGTGCATATAATGTGTATATATATATATATATATATATATATATATATATTAATTGCATGTGTATTATATATATAAACTAAATGTGCGTGCATGAATTGGCAATTTATTTTTACAAACTAACATATGGTCAAAATGAACATTAAATGCCAAAGTTGTCAAAATTTATGGGCGGAAAATTGATTTTGATACATGTGGCAATTCATGTGTCTTTAAATTTCAAAAATTATTTTATTTTAAAATTGGTTAAAATTATTTTATTGTTATATATATATATATAATTATATATACCAAAAACCGTATATATATTATTAAATATATATTATATTATAATCATTATGTTTTATATATATATAAAAAACGTGTGTGTGTGTGTATATATATATATAAGAAGTTTAAATGTTTGTACTAGCATATATTCATTAAAACCCATGTGCTGGCAAGTTGTTTTTATTTTTAAAACCATGCATACATTTTTTTTAGTGTATTATGTTCCAATATATATAGTATTATAAGTCATATACTCCAAAATACATATAAGTCATGTTGGTGACTTTCTTATGGGACAAAGACATGCGGAGAATTAGACATAAATGAACTTTGAAGTCTTGACCGAATTTGTTTGAAGTCTTGACCGAATTAATGCTTGGTTTTAAATGAACATTAAATGCAAGGTAAGTGAAGTTTTGCCCGTGCGGAATTGAAACTTCTACCGTGTAAAAATTGTTTTTCATCTGAACCGTCCATTTTAAAATTGATCATCTCAATCATTAATTTCAAATTAAATTTTAAAAATTACCATTTTACCTCCGATTTCAAAAATCTATAAATAGGAGGCTTTTCTTCATTTCTAATTTGTCAATTCACTTTCAAGAAAAGCTTATTTCTCTCCCACATACTCTCTCTCTAAAAAGCTTTGATTATTTTAGAAGAGGAAATTGGTCTAAGAAAATTGAGATAAGTTGTTTGATTTATTTATTTGAATTATATCTTGCTTATTTATATTTATAGATATACGAATATAAATTGTTCTACACAATTCTATATATCTATATTTCATCTATTTATCAAATAAAAGGATACTTTTGTCGCGTAGGCTACTTTTAGATAAACTTCTACTTTAGAGGAATCCAACCGTATGATTCCTTATAGTCTTCAATAACTTTTTATTGATATTATTTATATAAATATCGTAAAATAGATACTTTACACTTGATAGCTCAAAACAACACCGAGATATCGCTCAAAAAAGTAGTCATCCGAACCCGGATTTGAGAATCGAGTGATCTATTGAAAATATTTATATAAATATCAATTGTGAAAATTATAAAATCATATACTTGGACACCGCAAGGCTACTGGAGATAAACCTCTACTTTAGGAGAGGAATCAATTTATTTCCTTATAGTACCAAGTGACACTATTTATAAAAGTTCACATAATAGATAAAATATTTTTATATATTGTTTGAGTTAAACAATAATATTTGTTATATCAAGTATCGCTATAATCGATTTATGTATTATACTTGATATTCATCATCACAAGTATTTTTTCATAAATTTATTTATTCATAAAATACTTGTTGCATAATATAAAAAGTTATTTAAACTTTTATTTCACAAACTTAAGTGAATATATCCGCTTAAATAGAAGCATATTTGATTCAAAGCTTAAAATAACTTATTTGCTTATCGTAAGCATTTTCACTCTAAAAGTTGTTTAAATTTAAAATGACTTTTTCTTTACTCATAAAGAATAAATAATTCTTTATAAATTTGCATTAAATTTATATATCTCGCTAAATGTAAACATTTTTGAGTAAAAGCTAAAATCGACTTATTTGCTTATTTAAGAAGCATCTTTTCACACAAAATATAAAAGTTATTTAAACTTTTATAAAAGTGCATAATTTACATATTTGCTTACACGTAGCATTATTTAATCTAAGCACAAATTACTATCTCGCTACGGAAGAAGCATATTTTCTCAAGTATAAAAGTCTTTGAACTTTTATAAATATATATTTGCTCTTTAATCGATATCCGCTTATTTGAGAAGCATCAATCTGTATTAAATTATATCTGCTTATTTAAGAAGCATCCATATATACTAAATTCTTATCTGCTTATTTAAGAAGCATTTTGTTGTAAAATCATTTGTATAAAGAGAAATAGTCAGAGTTAGTTTATTTTATGTACCATGAGAAAAGATTTAGTAATTCTTCACCAAGACCGGAGTCTTAGAGAGGTCACGGAAGTCGGGTCTCTAGTGTACTTGTGAGGTGAGGAAGAGGTCATTATTTCAAGACCAGATCATGAATAGAACTGAACTCAAAAGGAAGTACAACTAAGCTCGAGGAGGGAGCGGGGAGCTTGCTGCCCAAGATAGATTAGTTGGGAACAGTTGGAAGTTTGACTATAAAACTTTGTAAAGGCTTCTCAGCCTATTGAAGGAGTATTTATTACTGATAGTAATAGGACCTCAAGTTCTGGAGAGGAGCTTGAGACTGGACGTAGCAACATACCCGGGATGTATGTTGTGAACCGAACAAATCTCTGTGCATTATGTGATTGATTTTTTACTGTCTTGTATATTAATTTCTAACATTGCAAATTAATTATACAAAAAATCAAAAAGGCCTAAGATAATTTTTAATGTGTAATAATCTATTCAACTCCCCCTTCTAGATTATTATTGGACTTTCATTTGGTATCAGAGTAGTGCTCTTTAACTTGTTTGTTGAGTAAATACTGGCATACCTAAGAGTAGATCCATCTATGGCCTACAATGCTACTGGTTGCGGAGAAGGATTATCAATGACCAGACCTCCACTATTTGATGGTACAAACTTTGCCACCTGGAAGAGCAGATTCAAAATCTATGCCAAATCACAAGGAATCAAATTTGGCTTGCAATAGAACGAGGTGTAAAAGTTTCGACAAAAATTATGGGAGAAAAGATAATTGAGAAAGATGTTGATGAATTCACTACTAATAATGAAAAGGCTATGAACATTGCATCCCTAGCTGAACATGTGCTGACTAGTGCTCTCATTGAAAAAGAATACAAAAGAGTTATCAATTACAAGAATGCAAAAGAAATCTGGGAAAAAATGATTCTAACTTATGAAGGAACCAGTCATATCAAAGAAACCAGAAAAGATGCTCTAATCCAAGAGTATGAAAGTTTCAGGCTGGAAGAAGGTGAAAAGATCATTGATATAGAAACACGTTTTTTCTAGAATCATTGATGAACTGGAACATCTGGGGAAGGCATATACAACTAATGAGAAAAACAGAAGGATTCTCAAAGCCCTTCCATCCATCTGGAACATGAAGGTTATTGTGACACCCCAAAATCCAGGTACTTCATTCCCACATGATTTGGTGCTCACTTATTCGTTATTATTCGTCTCATAACAACTCATACCATAACAAAGCATATTAAATGAAAACTTCATTATATTCATATGCTTCTTCATAATCAAAACTATTTATAATTTGCTTACATAGCCAAAGGCTATTACATTTTTATCCCGCAATTGAACTTCTCAAAAGTTGGGATTTACAAAAAGACTACCCTGTTATACGAAAGAGGGTTTTACATCACTATGCACATATTTATAACTCTAGCTTTATAATAATGCATAACATCGTCCTCGTGTTTCTCATTCACAATCTTTGCTACAGTATCCCGACTAATAGTATGTCGAGTTTGCCCCGACTCTATAGAATAACAAACAACTTTAAGCTTGAAATCCTTATGAGCACTGTTATGGATGTAAGACATCCGTGCTATCTTCCGGTCTTTCTTAATCAGTTTCTTACGAAGCTCATCGACCCCTCCCTTATAGACCTTAGCCTGCTCTATCATAAGCACCTGCCTATCGTGCTCTGACTCAAAATTTGCTTCTGCGGACACATTAGCTTCATGGAGATAATTAATCTCTTCACTATGATTCTGCACAACTGTACTCAGTTGCACATTCCTGTCAAGTACTGCCAGATATAATGCTCTCATTGCATCTAGAGGTATTGACTCTAGTGTAGGTATCACCGTATTAACCGATGTTACCTCCATTTCCTCCTCCTCATAGACCATCATATTAAGATATGACGTTATATCCATATCTCCCTGAGTAGTCCTCCTCGTAAAAGTACTCCACCGCCTCCACTCCTCTAGAATCACTAATGGTACCTCACTTGATGGCATGGGTACGAGCTCTGTGTGGCGCCCCAAAATTAGGTATACATCACCCATCTTGAGTCGCCACTTACATGGTACGTAATTTAAATACAACTTATTAACATAAGCATAGGTATACAATACGACATAAATCGTGAGTTTAAATACAAATATAATCTACTAGATATTATACAAACTCAAACAAAAGTCCTCATTACGTTATTATCACACTATTTTACGAATAGTGAGGACTACTAATGCTATCTTCGGGACCATCACTGCGTTTCCCAGACTCGTCCCAGTATATTATCATTTCCAGAAGAGAACGGTGAAAAGAAAGGGTGAGCTCAACTAGCCCAAAGAAGAAATATTATGACTAAGATAATGCGAGAATAAATTATCAATAGTCTTCAATAATGTTAAACTGATAAAATATAATAGACAACCAGTTTAATCTGCAATGGAATATATCGATCCATTAAAAGAGTCAAGTAGAAAATAAAGTCTACTATCTTTTAGGTTTTAAAAGGTTTTCATCATTATTATAAATTGAGACTCACTTTAATAAATATTCCACATCATCGAATCACCCCGCACTACTACCAAGGATATTCTTTAGTATCACGACCACAATTATTCATGCACTACGGGCCAAGAATATTTGTGTATTCATTAATGGTCATGATCATGCCAACAATCGTCCATCAATGCACTACTACTAATCGAGGATTTTTATCACATCATTTGTAACATTACTTGGCCATGATTACACCGAATAGTCTCGTCATAATCATACCAACTCCATCTACATGCACTTCACAGCCACGTATGACTTTCAAAAAATATAAACATGAGGATGATGACAATGATATAAGAATTCAATAAAACAAGTTCAAGAATTATTTTATCCGTGAATTATTAACGTCCAAATTGTCAACATGATCATCGTTTTGTAGAGTAAAATTCAAGAATGATCGGAAGAATATTTCCATGAAAAGATCTTTGGATGAAAACGCAAAATATCAAGGATATTCTACTAATTTCATGGAGTATAGAAGTCAAAGTTTTAACCAACCGAGTATAATAAAGAATGGAATAACAAAAGAAATCACCATGCATGCGATAGACCATTGCATGCATGTGTTATTCCAATGTAATAATAAATAACGGAACTGTGTCGTGAAATTCACACCCCAGCGGTGATGTTCCAACGTAATAATAAAGATGGAACCAGATCCGGTGTAAAACACATAGATAGGATATTCCAACAGAATAATAAAGAAGATTTAACCAGTGTCCTGTAAAACACACATGATGTGATGTTCCAACAGAATGATAAAGACGGAACCAGTCCTGTAAAACACACACGCATGTGTGATGTTCCAATGTAATAATAGAAGAATGTCACCAAGTATAGGTAAACCACTTATACAAAAGTTATTCCAATGTAATAATAAGCAATGGAATAACAACAGCTTCTCTTCATGAATAAGAAAGAATAACACCCCTTACATTTGGTAGGAGATTGAATATCGCAGCGAAGTGTAGTAACAAAATACTCTTCTTCTTTCTCTTATTCTCTCTATACTTTCTCTCTCTATAGCTTGAATGAATCCGTGAAAAATAATGAAGCCTAGGCCTCTATTTATAGAAGATTTCTAGCTTAGCACCCGCCGTGAAAAAGGCAAGTGGCTCGACGACCGGTTTGGACGCTTTGTAATGTGAAACGACAAGTGGTTCGACGCTTTGTAATGTGAAACGACAAGTGGTTCGACGTCTGTAAAGGTAATTACTATTAACGAAGGTAAATACTATCGATTTAAGGTAAATACTATTCACAAGGGTAATTACTATCGATGAAGGTAAATACTATTCACAAGGATAATTACTATCGATTTAAGGTAAATACTATTCACAAGGGTAATTACTATCGATGAAGGTAAATACTATTCACAAGGGTAATTACTATTGACGAAGGTAAATACTATTGATGAAGAGACTTCTTAGATGATGACATATGAGCCCCCATAAAATAATCAAACTTACCACAAATCATAACACATATTTAATCTTTCAATAATTATTAATCATTTATAACTTGTCGTCTCAATTATTGATTTAATACTATAACATATTATACGAGATGATATCGTGACAATAATTGAATCAATAATATAAGAGATATGATGCAAAGAATTATCAGAAGCAATAATTGAGCATAATGAGTGACTTCTCACGTAAGCATCAATAATCAATACCGGTGTGCTACTATGCAACCACGCCAGACATCGCATTTTTACCACCGGTAGTTCAACAGCTTTTTAACGGTAACACCTCCGCCAGTTATTTTTATAAAATATTTTTGTCGCTTTCAATCCGACAATAATGTTGTAGGGTCCACCAATGATTGAGCCATTTATACGAATATTCCCTAACAAAAAAGAATATTCTCCCATCAAACGAATATTTTATAACAACTTGCATACTTTGCAAAATTTATAAATATTACCCACAACTATAACATTATATCAAATTTATTCCATAATATTCAAAATAATATTTATAGAAAAATTCATCTTTATTTATAAAAGTCGGGTCTTACAACCTCCCTTCTTATGAAATTTCTTCTAAATTAGGGTACGACTGGTATGTCAAGAGGTAAGGATACTGATTTCATTTCGATTCTAACTCCCAAGTCATTTCCTCAACATCGTGGTTCCTCCATAAAACTTTGACTTGAGGTATAACCTTGAGCGTAGAATATGTTCTTTCTTATCCAAAATTTGAACAGAACCTCTGAGACCCTGATTTTATCAATAAAGATTTAAATTTTGTTGAAATAATTTTTTAATATTATGGTGTGAATTTAAGATAATATTATAGTTGTGGGTAGTATTTATAAATTTTGCAAAGTATGCAAGTGGTTATATTATATTCGATTGGCTCTGGGAATATTCGCTTTAGCAGGGAATATTCGCATAACTACCAATCATCAGTGACCCCACAATGTAATTATTATCTGATCGAGAAAACGACAAAAATATTTTATCAAATAACTACGAAGTTTTACCGTGGTTACCGCTGAACTACTCTAGAGTAGTAAAAGTACAAGAATACGCAGGGTCGCATAAGAAGACACCAGATTTGATTATCGATGCTTATGCGAGAAGTCACCAACATGATTCTATTATCACGATTAATAATATGAATTATTATAATGATAATGACGCTTTTGTTTTATTCAGATTATTAACGTAATAAAACGAAACATCTTTTATATAAAATAGAATACTTTATTAAAGTTATTCTATAAATAGAATATATTATATTTTATTACGCATAGTGTTGCATAGTGTTTTTGCATAAGTGTTTTGCATAGTATTGCATAAAGGTTTGCATAGTAAAATGTTTTATATAAATAGAATATATTATATTTTATTTAAAAGATTTTTCTTTAAATATATACCGTCGATTAAAGTAAATCAATCTGACCGCTCATGGATTAGTTACTATGCATTCCATTTTTCTATAAATAAAGCTCATTCCTTCATTATTTTCTTACGAATTCATCAAACTCTAGAGAGAAAATTATAGAGAGGTTATAGAGAGAAAGTTATAGAAAGAAGAAGAGTATTCGCTACTTCTTCACTACTTCTATATTCGCCTCTTTTACTAGTAGTGGGTGTTATTCTTTCTTCTTGAAGAGAACTTCATTATTCCATTCATTATTATTCTTGCGTTGAATAACTCGTAAAAGTGGCATACCCTATACATAACCTCGTATACGCTGCATACCCTATACTTGGTGAAATCCTTATGTTATTCCATTGCTTATTATTCTGCTGGAATAACTCAGATACGCTGCTTACCCTATACTTGGTGACATTCTTCTATTATTCTCGCTGAACATCCTCGTTCGTGTGTTTTACACCGACCGTTCCGCTTTTATTATTCTGCTGGAACATCCTGTCATGGTGTTTTACACCGACCGGTTCCGCCTTTTATCATTCTCGTTGAATATCCTATCTCAGGTTTTTACACCGGATCCGGTTCCATCTTTTATTATTCTGTTGGAACATCCCGCTTGCGTGAATTTCACCGACCGGTTCCGTTATTATTATTCTTACGTTGAATAACTCGCTCTATGCGCTGGGCACCGCATGCACGGTGATTTCTTTTGTTATTCCATTCTTTATTATACCCAAATAAGTTAAAACTTTGACTTCTATACTCCATGAAATTAGTAGAATATCCTCGATATTTGCGCTTTCATCCAAAGATCTTTCATGGAAATATTCTTCCGATCATTCTTGAATTTTACTCTCACGAAACAAAGATCATGTCGACAATTTGACGTTAATAATTCATGGATTAAATAATTCTTGAACTTGTTTTATTGAATTATTATGTCATTGTCATCATCCTCATGTTATATTATGTTATCTTCGCTTACGCAAGCATAGATGAACTTAGTATGATTATGACCAGTGATCATTCTTGTATATAATCACGACTTGATATAAATGATGTGACAAAAGTCCTCAAAGGGTCTGTAATGCAAAAGAATGGATAGTTGTTGGTATGATTATGACCAAGGGGTGATTCTAAGATAGTCACGAACCATTGATAATTTGATGAAAATCCTCGACCGTGGTACAGGATGATTAGATGTGGTGGTTTATTTATTGTCGAGTCTCAAATGATAAAAATTGATGAAAACCTTTTAAAACCTAAAAGATAGTAGACTTTATTCTCTACTTGACTTTTTTAATGGATCATAATTCCACCGCAGCTTAAACCGTCAGTTTATTGTATTTTATCGCTTAACATCATTGAAGGCTAATGATAATTTATTCTCGCATTATCTTAGTCATAATATTTCTTCTCGGGCTAGTTGAGCTCACCCTTTCTTTCACCGTTTTCTTCGTGAAATGAGAACATAGTGGGACGAGCCTGGAACGAAGTAATGGTCCGTAGGATAGCATTAGTAGTCCTCACTATTCTCGTGAAATAGTGTGATAATAGTTGTAATGAGGACTCTTTTGAGTTTGTATAATATCTAGTAGACAATATATGTATTCAAACTCACAGCTTTATGTCGTATTGTACACCCTACGCTTAGGTTAGTAAGTTGTATTTGAATTTATGTACCATGTAAGTGGCGACCCAAGATGGGTGACGATACCTAATTTTGGGGGCGCCACAACAGTATCGAGCTTAGGATATGATCCCTAGCTAAGATGTGAGAATAGTACTAGAGGGGAGAGACGGGAATTCCTTCGCTAAGTATGACCTACCTAAGTTTATGTGGTATTTATTTGGTCTCGCACGAGTATAGGATAATATGTGATATGTTATTTAACCCATGTTTGGTGGCGATATTTGAAAATGACATCCAAAATGCCGAGATAAGCAATGAAGCACATGAGAGTGTTGATTCAGTTCAAACAAAAGGTAACGACCAACAACACGATAATAATCATATCGGGTGGCAACGGCTTTATCGTAACAATGATAACCATCGTGGGGGAAATTATCATGCTAAGAATGGTAACCACTTCGGTGGTAATCATGGCAAAGATAATAGAAGTGGAAATTTCAAGAAGAGAAGGTCATTTAGCTCGATTTTGTCGTATAGTGAAGTCAAGTCCAGCTGGGATAGTGGCACCAAAGGCTGTCCCAGACAAACCAAAGCCGGTAGTTTAAGAGAGAGCGTTTTTTTTCTCGTGACGAGGAACCTGAATAAGATTATCACGGGTAAGTAATCATAAGCTCTTGCGAAGTCTATACCGTGTTAGATACCGCCTACCCACTCTTTTATTTCACCTAGTTGCGTTCAACGTTTAAATTTAACTCCAGAGAATTTAGACTTTGACTTATTGGTTGAAACTTCGTTAGTAGGAGCCTTCGTTACCGCTACTATTTTTAAATCTTGTTTGATTCAAATAAACACTTTCACGTTACCTGTCGATCTTATCTTTTTGAAAATACTTGCCTTTGATGTGATTTTAGGAATCAATTGGTTAACTACTCATCATGCTTTTCGTAAAGGTTGTTAGCTTTTATATTCATAACCAACCCGTTATACTAATTCAAAGTAACCAAACCCTAAAGTTAATCATCATTATATCAAGCCATAAGTAAAGAGCCCGATCCTTTCGTTGTTGACTTCCTTGTATGGAATGCACCGAAGCCAGGCTTTCTGTAGACGACATCGTGAATGAAGATGGCAAGTTTATAGGTATCATTGTGAGGTGCTATCTAGGTTAAGGGATAGAAGTCACAGTTGGTATTAATGTGACGTATTATCCAAGTCTTGACGAGAGTAATAGCTTTTGAATGATATTTCTATCATTAATAAATTTCTTGGCGTATTCTTGAAGACTTCCTAGCCTACCCTAGAACGTGAAATCGAATTTTGTATTGACCCCAGTACAAAAACCCATTTCTTAAACCCTCAAATATTTTTTTCAACTAAAAGGATCTGTTTACGTGGATTATGATGAAAGTCATAATAAAAGTATAGAACTAATAAAAATCATGGGTATATGAAGTATTAGTAAGTTTTATGATGAGTTATGTTGGTTAGTATGTGAAAACATGAAAGTTTCTTAGAAATCACAAAGAGTTGAAAATCAGATTTTGGTGAAAAACGTAACATGAAATTCAATTGACCATATCTTTTATTATATTTTGAATTTTTGAATGTGGTCAAGTCCTAGAGTTAGATCTATGAGTTACCTAACTAATCCAAGTGGGATTACTGGAAAAAGTATTGTAGATTTTTGTGTGGACTGATTTTAGCAAAGGAGGCCAAAGCTGTAAATTTCAAAAATGCTACTGCCCAGAAACTTTAAGGGCTGTTTCGGCCACTTAAATTATGAGAAAAAAATTCTGGTCTTTTGGGACATGAAAGTATATGGTATAAAGTACCTCCTGTCCAAAAATGAGCTCATTCTGACTTAAAATGAGCAAGTTATGACTATTTCAATATTTAGGTTTTTCCGACGAAAAATGCTATAACCGGAGTTCTATAACTCCGATGACCATGAAATTTAAACTAGAAGCTCACGTTAACATGTGTAAGATCTTGCCAAGATTTGGGAATTTTTGGAGTTAACCTTGAGGTAGCTAATTTCTTAAGGAATTAATTAGAAATTGATTTTTGAAAAATAGTAAATGAATTTTAAAAATTCTGAGAAAAATATATTTTCATTATGGGACTATATTATGCTAAATCCCAGAAAAGAAATATTTTTGGGGCTGATTTGGTATTTTTCATGAAAATAGTTTAGTTACGAACATATGAGTTAAATATGTTATGTGAAGTAACAAAGTTGAAAATAGGATTTTATGGCTAGAGAATCCTATATAGAATATATGCATATTTTTTTGATGAGAGATTTGATAATTGGTGATTATATCTTATGAGTATGACAATTTTGAATGATTAAATGCATTATATGGTAAAGTGTAAATAATTAAGATAAATTGTTTATAAATTTAAGAAGTGATTAAAATATTGTTATAATATTAATGTTATTAGATTATGAGATTATTAAATGATTGATAACATGGGGATATTCTTGAATCTCGGATAAATTATATTATAAATGTTTAATATTTATCCTTTATCTCATTTGATTGATTCTTTATATCATTATCCTCATGTTTATATTACGTTGAAAGTCATCTCATGGCCTCAGTAGTGCATAGATGGACTTGGTATGATTATGACCACTGATTATTCGGTGATAATCATAATCAGAATAATAATCATAATATTTCGTCGTGAGTAGCAATGAATAATTTGTGGTCAATTATATTTATTTCGGGCCGTAGTGCATGGATAATTTGTGGTCATGATACTAATGAATATCCTCGGCCCGTAGTGCGTGGATGATTCGATGATGTGGATTAATTATTGAAATTCGCCGTAGTCTCAAAGAATGAAATATTAATTCATGGATGTGTTCAAAGTCATCCGCGGCTTACGTGCATAGATGGACTTGGTATGATTATGACCGAGGATTGTTTCTATAATCATAATCAGTGATGAAAACACAATTATCTTCGGTCAGTAGTGCATGGATAATTTGTGGTCGTGATACTAATGAATATCCTTGGCCCGTGCGGTGGATGATTCGATGATGTGGATTAATTATTGAAATCGAGTCTCAAAGAATGAAATATTAATTCATGGATGCGTTCAAAGTCATCTCGCGGCTTACGTGCATAGATGGACTTGGTATGATTATGACCGAGGATTGTTTCTAGGTATAATCATAATCGTAATTGAAAACACAATTATCTTTGGTCAGTAGTGCATGGATAATTTGTGGTCGTGATACTAATGAATATCCTCGGCTCAGAGTGCGGGGATGATTCGATGATGTGGATTAATTATCGAAATGAGAGTCTCAAAGAATGAAATATTAATTCATGGATGCGTTCAAAGTCATCTCGCGGGCTTACGTGCATAGATGGACTTGGTATGATTATGACCAAGGATTGTTCTAAGATAATCATAATCAGAATTGAAAACACGAATATCCTTAGCCAAGAAGTGCATGGATAATTCATGGTCAGGATATACTAAGTCGAGTCTCAATGATTATTGGTTTTACTGCTTGTATATCTTTGGCACAGTAGTGCAAAGATGAATTGTTAATGAATATCTTTGGTAGGATTGCAAAAAATGAATTTAATGTTTTAAACGATAAAGGTATTCAAGGTATCCTCATCTCTTTATCATATCGTATTTACCCTAATTTCGAGGGCTTAAATTCCATAAGGAGAGGAGATCAGTGAGACCCCAGATTTTATCAATAAAGATTTAAATTTTGTTGAAATAATTTTTTAATATTATGGTGTGAATTTAAGATAATATTATAGTTGTGGGTAGTATTTATAAATTTTGCAAAGTATGCAAGTGGTTATATTATATTCGATTGGTCTGGGAATATTTGGTTTTAGCGAGGAATATTCGTATAACTACTCAATCATTGGTGGACCCTACAATGTAATTATTATCGATTGAGAAAACGACAAAAATATTTTATTGAAATAACGGCGGAAGTTTTACCGTGGTTACCGTTGAACTACTCTCAGAGTAAAAATACAAGAATACGCAGGGTCGCATAGTAAGACACCTGTATTGATTATCGATGCTTATGTGAGAAGTCACCATTTTGATTCTATTATCACGATTAATAATATGAATTATTATAATGATAATGACGCTTTTGTTTTATTCAGATTATTAACGTAATAAAATGTAAACATCTTTTTATATAAAATAGAATACTTTATTAAAGTTATTCTATAAATAGAATATATTATATTTTATTATGCATAGTGTTGCATAGTGTTTTACATAGTGTTTTGCATAGTATTGCATAAAGTGTTTGCATAGTAAAATGTTTTTATATAAATAGAATATATTATATTTTATTTAAAAGATTTTTCTTTAAATATATACCGTCGATTAAAGTAAATCAATCTGGACCGCTCATGGATTAGTTACTATGCATTCCATTTTTCTATAAATAAAGCTCATTCCTTCATTATTTTCTTACGAATTCATTGAAACTCTGTAGAGAGAAATTATAGAGAGAAGCTATAGAGAGAAAGTTATAGAAAGAAGAAGAGTATTCTCGCTACTTCACTACTTCTATATTCAGTTCTTTTACTAGTAGTGGTGTTATTCTTTCTTCTTCGAAGAGAACTTCATTATTCCATTCATTATTATTCTGCTGAATAACTCCGTAAAAGTGGCATACCCTATACATAACCTCAGATACGCTGGCATACCCTATACTTAGTGAAATCCTTATGTTATTCCATTGCTTATTATTCATTGGAATAACTCAGATACGCCATTTTACCCTATACTTGGTGACATTCTTCTATTATTCTCATTGAAACATCCTCGTCATGTGTTTTACACCGACCGGTTCCGCTTTTTATTATTCTCGTTGGAACATCCTCGTCATGTGTTTTTTACACCGACCGGGTTCCGCTTTTTATCATTCTCATTGGAATATCCTATCATGTGTTTTACACCGATCCGGTTCCATTATTATTATTCTGTTGAACATCCCGCTTGTGAAATTTCACCCGACCGTTCCGTTATTATTATTCTGTTGAATAACTCGCTGTATGCCAAGTACCGCATGCATGGTGATTTCTTTTGTTATTCCATTCTTTATTATACCCAAATAAGTTAAAACTTTGACTTCTATACTCCATGAAATTAGTAGAATATCCTTGATATTTGCGTTTCATCCAAAGATCTTTTCATGGAAATATTCTTCCGATCATTCTTGAATTTTACTCTCACGCGAAAGATCATGTTGACAATTTGACGTTAATAATTCATGGATTAAATAATTCTTGAACTTGTTTTATTGAATTATTATGTCATTGTCATCATCCTCATGTTATATTATGTTATCTTTTGGCTTACGCAAGAGATGAACTTAGTATGATTATGACCGTGGATCATTCTATATAATCACGACTTGATATAAATGATGTGACAAAAGTCCTCGCCGTTCTGTAATGCAAGAATGGATAGTTGTTGGTATGATTATGACCAGGGGTGATTCTAAGATAGTCATGACCATTGATAATTTGATGAAAATCCTCGACCGCGGGTACAGGGATGATTAGATGTGGTGGTTTATTTATTAAAATCGAGTCTCAAATGATAAAAATTGATGAAAACCTTTTAAAACCTAAAAGATAGTAGACTTTATTCTCTACTTGACTTTTTAATGGATTGCTAATTCCACCGCAGCTTAAACCGGTTGTCTATTGTATTTTATCGCTTAACATCATTGAAGGCTAATGATAATTTATTCTCGCATTATCTTAGTCATAATATTTCTTCTTTGGGCTAGTTGAGCTCCTTTTCTTTCACCGTTTCTCTTGTGAAATGAGAACATAGCCGGGACGAAGCTCTGGGAACGGAGTAATGGTCCGTAGGATAGCATTAGTAGTCCTCACTATTCTCGTGAAATAGTGTGATAATAGTTGTAATGAGGACTCTTTTTGAGTTTTTGTATAATATCTAGTAGACAATATATGTATTCAAACTCACACGCTTTATGTCGTATTGTACACCTACGCTTAGGTTAGTAAGTTGTATTTGAATTTATGTACCATGTAAGTGGCGACCCAAGATGGGTGACGATACCTAATTTTGGGGCGCCACAACCTCTTCATCGTCCAAATCTTCCGCTATTTCGTCCGGTTCTAACTCAATAATATGGTTCGGGTCTTTCACATATTTACGTAACATAGATATGTGAAAAACGTTATGAACACGAGACATATTTGGCGGTAAAGCGAGTCTATAGGCCACAGCTCCTACTCGATCGAGGATTAAAATGGACCAGATGAATCGAGGATTAAGTTTTCCTCTCCTTCCAAATCTTGTAACTCCTTTCCATGGAGCAACTCTTAACAACACATGATCTCCTATATCGAATTCCACGTCCTTTCGATGAAGATCAGCATAACTCTTTTGTCGATTTTGTGAGGTTTTTATACGTTGTTTGGATCATTTGAATCTTTTCCGTAGTCATACGCACAACTCCGGTCCCAACAACGCTGCTTCACCCACCTCATCCCAAAGATAATCGAGAACGACACTTTCTTCCATACAATGCTTGAATGGAGCCATGCCAATACTTGCTTGATAACTGTTGTTGTAGGAAAACTCCACCAATGGTAAGAACTTGTCCCAACTCCTTGAAATCAAGGACACAGAGTCTTAATAGATCTTCAAGAGTTTGAATAGTCCTCTCCATCGTCCGTCCGTCTCGAGGATGATATGCCGAAGCTAAATCGTAAGTCTGCGCCCCATAGCTTTTTGCAAACTAACCCAAAATCGTGAAGTGAATCTTGGGTCTCGATCGAAAACTATGGATACCGCAAGATACCATGCGCCTTACAATCTCGTTTATGTACATACGAGCAAGACGTTCAAGTGTATAAGTTTCTCGATTCGGTAAAGAAATGAGCGGACTTGGTCAATCTATCAACAATAACCCAAATCGCATCAATGCCTTGAGAAACCTTAGGAAGACCGATGAACGAAATCCATGGTAATGTGCTCCCACTTCCATTCGGAATTTCAAGTGGTTGCAATGGACCTTTTGGTACTTGATGCTCCGCTTTAACTCGTTGACAAGTTAGACACCTTGAGATAAACAAATACTATCTCTCTCTTCATATTGCTCCACCAAAATGTATGGCGAATATCATGATACATTTTGGTACTCCTGTGATGGATTGCAAATGGTGTGTTGTGCGCCTCCATCATGATATTATACTTTAAATCGTGGTCGTTAGAACACAAAGTCCGAGTTGACTCAAGTATTCCTTCTTCATCGATTCTTGCTTCCTAAGATAGCACCTTCTTGCACTTTCTTCCTCATACGCATCGCCTCCCGTGTCAGTAGCTTGAGCGACTTTAACTTTATCAATTAAAGTCCTGTTCTACTCGTATACTCATTTGTCATCACATGCGTCCTCGAGTCTTTAATTCTATCTCCATCCTTTGCAAGTCACACAAAATGGGCCTTTCGTTGACAATATCGCACTTGACTTGCATATGATTTCCTACTCAATCGTCGCCTACCACGTTTGCTTTTCCGTGATGGTATTGGATGGTATGATCATAATCTTTCAACAGCCTCAAGCCAACGTCGTTGTCGCATGTTGAGTTCCTTTTGAGTGAAGAAATATTTGAGGCTTTTATGATCCGTAAAGATCTCCACTTTCTCCCCATACAAGTAATGCCTCCACATTTTAAGTGCAAAGACAACAGCTGCCAACTCTAGATCATGAGTAGGATAATTCCTCTCATATTCTTTGAGTTGTCATGAGGCATAGGCTATAAACTTTTCCATGTTGCATAAGAACACATCCCAACCCTTTGCTCAAGCATCATCAGAGATGACAAATCCTCCGAGCCGGATGGTATTGTCGAGCAGTCTTTGAAATAAGTCTCCTCTTGAGTTCTTGAAAACTCTTCTCACATTCTTCGCTCAACCGAACTTTGTATCTTTCCGAGTCAAATTTGAGTCAATGGAATAGCGATTCGATAAAATCCTTCCACGAATCTCCGATAATAACCAAACTAACCGAGAAAGCTACGTGCTTTGGTCATCGATTTAGGTTGTTCCCGACTTTGAATAGCTTCAATCTTTCTTTGGGTCAATGGATATTCCATGACTTGATACCACGTGCCCAAGGAATGCTACTTCTTCAAGCCGTAACTCGCATTTCTTCAACTCGCATAAAGCTTATATTCACGAAGCTTTTGGAGTGTCACCTCAAGTGTTGCTCATGATCTTCACGGCTTTTGGAATAAATAAGGATGTCATCAATAAAGACGACCACAAAGTGATCTAAATATTCCTTGAATACTCGGTTCATCATATCCATGAAGGCGGCGGGAGCATTAGTCAATCCAAAGGACACGACTAGGAATTCATAATGCCCGCATCGAGTTCTCGAAAGTCATCTTTGGAATGTCACGGTTCTAATCTTCAATTGGTGATATCCTAACGAAGATCAATCTTTGAAAAGAATTTGGCTCCTTGCAATCGGGTCAAACAGTCATCAATACGTGGCAATGGATACCTATTTTTGATGGTGACGTGATTCAACTCCTAGATAATCAATACAAAGTCGCATACTCCCATCTTTCTTCTTCACGAATAGAACAGAGCACCCTAAGGAGAAGTACTAGGGACTAATAAAGCCAATGTCTAACAATTCCTGCAATTGGGTCTTTAACTCCACGAAGTTCAATAGAGCCATTCGATATGGGGCTTTGGAAATAGGTTTTGTCTTAGGGTTCAAGGTCGATACAAAATTCAATTTCACGCCTGGGGGTAGGCCAGAAGTTCTTCTGGAATACGTCAGAAATTTATTAACAATAGAAATATCGTTTAAAACCGACGTATTTTTATTTAAATCAGACATGAGCTAAGAAAGCTTGACATCCGCTTTTCAATAAACGAATAGCTTTATGGCTTGAGATGACCGTGATTGATTTTAATGGTTTGGTCGTTTGAATTCGCATAATAGGTTGATTAGGAATATGAAAGCTAACAACCTTACGAAAAACAATCAATTTTGCATGATAAGTAGTTAACCAATCAATCCCTAGAATCACGCCAAATGCAAGTATTTTTAATGAAATAAGATCGACGGGTAATGTGAGGGTACCGATTTGAACCAAACAAGACTTATAAACAGTGGATGTAATGAAGGTTTCTCCCAACGGAGTTTCCACAGATAAGTCAAAGTCTAATTTCTCCAGAGTCAAATTTAATCGATGAGCGCAAGTAGGAGAAATAAAAGAATGGGTAGAACCGGTATCAAATAAAGTATAGACTTCATTAGAGTTTATGATAAGCTTACCCGTGATGACCTCATTCGGATTCCTTGCTCTTTGGGAGGTCACAACAAATGCTCTCCCTTGCACTACCGGGCTTTGAATTTTCTCGATGGCCTTTGGTGCCTCCATCCTAGCTGAATTTGTCTTCTAGAACGACAAAATCGAGCTAAGTGACCTTCTCTTCAACAATTATAACATGCTTTGGGCGGCATTTATCGCAGCTTGGGATCGATGTGTCCCTCTCTCCGCATTTGAAGCATATGATAGGTGGTCTTTCTCCTTCCTTAACAATGGGTGCCGGTGCCGACGCCTTTCCATCATTGTTGAATCTCCTTTTCTTGAAATGTCCATTCTTATTGTTTTGGCCTCGATTACCACCGTGTGGTTACCATATCTCGCCTGTTGATTCCTCCACGCTTGTTGTCACCGCCGATGACTATTCCTCGCCGGTATTATAATTTTGCCACGCTTCTTTTTTAGTTGCGTTGACTCATTATCGCGCTCCACTAATCGAGCCCTATTTACAACATCCTAATACAAACACAGCTTTTATGAGAAATAAGATGTTGACGATCTCCCGCTTCAAACCTCTTAAAAACATTCGCGCCATTCTCTCTTCATTATCCACCAAGTGGGACGAAAAACCGTGATAACTCCGCAAATTTTTCCTCGTATCACGACACCTGGTCCATATTGTTTTGTTCCAACTTGATAAACTCCACTTCCTTCATGTGGCTTAATACTTTCGGGAAAGTATTTGTCGTTGAACAGCTCTCTGAACTTCTCCCAAGATATCTTCATGACAAACCGGTTGAGTACGCTTCTACCGATTCCCACCAAGAATCCGCCTCCGCAACATAAAGGCGTGCAAGGGAACCTTTTTCTCTCGAGCATCCCAAGACATCAAATATCTTGGTAATCTGCTTTATCCATGCTTCCGCCAAAGTGGTTTTGCTCTCCCTTAAACTTCTAAGTGGTCCCAGCTCCTTAAATTGTTTAGCGGTGGACCGCCGAGAGTTTTCCGTGTTTCCACCTACGTTTTGGATGTGAGTCGCTCTCACTTTCTTTGTCAGCATAAATTGCATAAAGCCTCTCGAACATTTGATCATTTGTCATTTGGTCAAGTTGTTGTTGTTTGCATGAGGATTGTCGCCTTCCCTCGATGCACATTATCTTGATTATTGATATGTGGTGAATCAACGATCGCTCAAGCCCATCGCTATTCTCAACATTCTCGATGTCATTTTCGATCATCGCCACAAAACAAAGGTTAATTGACATGTAACAAATTATCCTTATCTTCCGACCAACCAATAAAATAGCACATAAACTTAGGTAGGTCATACTAAATAAAGTATTCCCCGTCCTCCCCTCCTAGTACTATTCTCACATCTTAGCGAGGATCACATCCTAAGCTCGATACCAACCGCGACGCCCCCAAAATTAGGTATACATCACCCATCTTGAGTCGCCACTTACATGGTATGTAATTTAAATACAACTTATTAACATAATCTGCTGTGGTACAATACGACATAAACTATGAGTTTAAATACAAATATCGTCTACTAGATATTATACAAACTCAAACAAAAGTCCTCATTCATATTATTATCACACTATTTTACGTAATAGTGAGGACTACTAATGCTATCTTCGGGACCATCACTGCTTCCCACTCGTCCCCAAATATATTATCATTTCACAAGAGAATAAAGTTGAAAGAAAGGGTGAGCTCAACTAGCCCAAGAAGAAATATTATGACTAAGATAATGCGTAATAAATTATCAATAGTCTTCAATAATGTTAAACCGATAAAATATAATAGACAACCGGTTTAATCATAATGAATATGCAATCCATTAAAAGAGTCAAGTAGAAAATAAAGTCTACTATCTTTTAGGTTTTAAAAGGTTTTTCATCATCATATAGCCGAGACTCACTTTTAATAAATATTCCACATCATCGAATCACCCCATCACTACTACGGCCAAGGATATTCTTTAGTATCACGACCACAATTATTCATGCACTACGGGCCAAGAATATTTGTGTATTCATTAATGGTCATGATCATGCCAACAATCGTCCATCAATGCACTACTACCAATCGAGGATTTTTTATCACATCATTTGTAACATTACGGTCATGATTACACCGAATAGTCTCTCGTCATAATCATACCAAGTCCATCTATGCACTACAGGGCCCACGATGACTTTCAAAAAATATAAAACATGAGGATGATGACAATGATATAAGAATTCAATAAAACAAGTTCAAGAATTATTTTATCCGGAAATTATTAACGTCCAAATTGTCAACATGATACTGCTTTTGTAGAGTAAAATTCAAGAATGATCGGAAGAATATTTCCATGAAAAGATATCGGATGAAACGCAAATATCAAGGATATTCTACTAATTTCATGGAGTATAGAAGTCAAAGTTTTAACCAACCGAGTATAATAAAGAATGGAATAACAAAAGAAATCACCATGCATGCGATAGTATCGCATGCATGTGTTATTCCAACAGTAATAATAAATAACGGAACCAATTCGTGAAATTCACATAAGCGCAGATGTTCCAATGAGAATAATAAAGATGGAACCCGGATCCTGTAAAACACACATGATATAGATATTCCAATGGTAGAATAATAAAGAGCGGAACCAGTCCTGTAAAAAACACATGCATGGATGTTCCAACAGAATGATAAAGATTTTAACCGAGTCCTGGTGTAAAAACACAAACGGATGTTCCAATGTAATAATAGAAGAATGTCACCAAGTATAGGTAAACCACTTATACAAAAAGTATTCCAATGTAATAATAAGCAATGGAATAACAACAGCTTCTCTTCATGAATAAGAAAGAATAACACCCCTTACATTTGGTAGGAGATTGAATATCTAAAGACGTGTAGTAACAAAATACTCTTCTTCTTTCTCTTATTCTCTCTATACTTTCTCTCTATAGCTTGAATGAATTCGTGAAAAATAATGAAGCCCTAGGCCTCTATTTATAGAAGATTTCTAGCTTAGCACCGCCGTGTGTGAAAAGGCAAGTGGCTTGACGACCGGTTTGACGCTGTAATGTGAAACGACAAGTGGTTCGACACTGTAATGTGAAACGACAAGTGGTTCGACGTCCGGTAAAGGTAATTACTATTAACGAAGGTAAATACTATCGACGAAGGTAAATACTATTCACAAGGGTAATTACTATCGATTTAAGGTAAATACTATTCACAAGGATAATTACTATCGACGAAGGTAAATACTATTCACAAGGGTAATTACTATCGACGAAGGTAAATACTATTCACAAGGGTAATTACTATTGACGAAAGGTAAATACTATCGATGAAGAGACTCTTAGATGATGACATATAGAGCCCCCATAAAATAATCAAACTTACCACAAATCATAACACATATTTAATCTTTCAATAATTATTAATCATTTATAACTTGTCGTCTCAATTATTGATTTAATACTATAACATATTATACGTATGATAATGTGACAATAATTGAATCAATAATATAAGAGATATGATGCAAAGAATTATCAGTGAGTAATAATCGAGCATAGCCGAGTGACTTCTCACGTAAGCATCAATAATCAATACCGTGTGCTACTATGCAACCAATGCCAGACATCGCACTTTTACCAATTAGTAGTTCAACAGCTTTAACTGGTAACACCTCCGCCGTTATTTTTATAAAAATATTTTTGTCGCTTTCTCAATCCGACAATAATGTTGTGGGGTCCACCAATGATTGAGCCATTATGCGAATATTCCCTAACAAAAAGAATATTCCCTAATTAAACGAATATTTTATAACAACTTGCATACTTTGCAAAATTTATAAATATTACCCACAACTATAACATTATATCAAATTTATTCCATAATATTCAAAAATAATATTTATAGAAAAATTCATCTTTATTTATAAAAGCTGGGGTCTTACATCTATTCTGTTCACAGTTCCTTCACTCACCGCGTGTGTATCTCTATACATCAAGCTATCGATCAACATTCTGCAATAACACATATGTTGATTAGTACATAACACACAATAGTATAAGCCCAAATCACATTTAATTTATTTAGGGTTACTTTTCATCTTTTAAATCTTTCGTTACTGAGTTTACTCAATACCTTATTGACTCATTCAACTTAAGTAAAGCTCGAGTTTACTTCCTTCAAACTTTTCTTCCTTAACGAGGTTATTAGCCTAAGGTTCTTCACCCCTTAAGTTTTATAACCTAATGCTTTGATACCAACCTGTGACGCCCCCAAATCCGGGTATCTTCCAACCCGACAGATGGTGCTACAAGGTACTCATAACTGTAAATTCATTCTATTGAAACGACATCAAAATGTGTGTATCAATGACATTCTTATTACATTAATAATATTACATCCCGTTCCCAGGTTCTAAAACCATTACATTCTTTGTTCATCATACTACAATATATACAACTTACTAGTTTATTAAAAGGTAAACTAATCGTTCATCTTCGTCTTGCCTTTATCCTTGTTGGATCCCTCGGTTCATTCGGTCCTAGCTACATTCATATGGTTCAAGCAAGAGTGAGCATAAGAAGCTCAGCAAGTACAATAATTTCTTTTAAACGACATGCTTGAAACATAGGAATCGTATATCTTCAATAACTGGATAGTAGTTATGAAGTACTATCAATAATTTAAAATAGCATTTCTTTTCCTTCAAAACGTTTTACAATAACAATATTCAGTAAAAAATTTATCCTGGTCAAAGACCATGAGCATTTCATAATTTCTTTGAAAAGGACAACCCGACACTAAGTCCGTAAGTCTGGTATATCTTACGAGCACTTATGGGTGATCAGCCCATAGTACTCTATATTGATCAACACTACATCTTGTTAAACATTTGTACGTTTAAGTTTTGGCAACCTCGCTTGCCCATCGAATAATCGATGAAAAATACATTTGTTTATTCATACTTAGGCTTACCTTGAATCCGTACCAAACAATTGGTGTAGGATAACGTTAACAATTCTATATTGAAAGACTTATAAATAAATCAATCAACTCTTCAAGATTAGTCTAGCCGAGGTAAAACTGGCATCGACCCTTTAGTAAAACAGTTCATGCATCTCATAAAGATGAATCACGTAAAACTTGGCTAACACGAAGGTTAGATGTCGCTTAAGAAAAACTTGCCTTCAAATACTGCTACAAGAAAAAATAACTTTTCCTTTCAGTCTTTACGGTCTCTACAACACATAACCACATAACATACCACATTAGGTCATGAATGATCATACATGGTTCCTAATGAATCTTACCCTTCTTCTCAATATAATCCTGTATTAGATTTGTTATTATTGGTTCCGGCTTTATCGTTATAACTTACATCCTTCTTACCAACTTCTTTCTCTTCTATAACTTAACTGAAATTATTTCATTAATACAACTCATTTCAAGTTAACCATCCTTCTTCACGGCTTACTAATGTTATCACATCACTAACCTAGACTCGATCGTTATTGGTTACGTACACTTATTGCTTACCATTCACGTTCACATTCAGTTGACTTATATTCAACCTTTAGTATTATACCTAAGGTTTATATCATTAGCAATGATGTTACATTAAGTTGATTAAGGATTTAATTCAGCCTTCATTCACTTCTTCTTTCATTCTATATCTGTAAACATTCTTATGCGCTAAAAACTCTAGGGGTCGGCGCGCCAGCGCGCCACCCATAACTTCTTCATCTCATACCACCTGCGTGATTTAACAGTAATGCCCAGACATCTTTATTTACGGCCATTGGGTACCACCCATTTGACCTTGGGTTGGCGTCGCGGCTCCAACTCTGTGCCTCAGATAATTTGCAAAATTTGAAAATTTTACGAAACTCCCGGATGCATAACTTATTTGTTATAAGTCCGAATTGGCTCGTTCAAAAGCCTACGATTCACAAATTACATACTCTATGCGTTCATGCAAGAATTTTATCTATTTGACTTCGTTTGCTAAAATTTCACCTATTAGTTCATTTTTAACGAAAACGATAAACATTCGTGAACGTTCAACGCTCGTTTCTTTGTTCTAAGTTGAAATTCGGTCATTCTCAAGTCTGCAACTCTATAATGCCAAATAAGACTTGTCTCCATTGAAAACTAATGTTTCCAAGCTCAATATCAAAATTTGACTTCCATTCCGAGGTTTTCACGAATTCGACAATTAGCGTACAAACTTGTGAATTCCGCTTTAACTTCATTTCTTAGGATTTGTTCATCGTTTCAAATGGATTCATTCCATCATACTAACAGCTTGACATACATACTTCATTGACTTATAAACATGATAAGTTATTACTGGTTCCTTGTGAGTTTATAACTTATAAAAGTATGAACTACTTATGAATTCACTTTGCATGACTTATCATAGCTTAAATCTTTTAACCATCATCCTTACTTCTTATTATTATACAACCTTATTATTTCAACATAAAACAAGTTCCTACAATTCCTTCCTTGTTTCATAACTTATATGATTACGAATAGCTTATTCATGACTTATACGGCTTATTTAAGACTTAAGCTCTTTGATTACTCATTCCTATCATTCCTTAGCATACATGTTCTACTACTACCCATTTCCCTACCAATGGAAGAGAACGAGATTAATGGTTTAAGTTCTTACCCTTGATAATCACTTGGTTAATCTTTGTTCTTCTTCTTGCTTCTTGAATTATGAAGACTAGCTTTCTAACTTTTCTAGCTTATTCTCACTTATTCTCTCTAACCAATAAGCTCTCAACTTGTGGATGAAATGAACAACCCCCAAAATGAATAATAAGCTTGCTATTTATAGGAGTTTGCTAGGTTAGGGCATAATGGTCATAAGACCACTCCACCTCCTTACTAAACCTCCATACTATTCATTACTTCAATCCTAAGTTTACTTGCTCACCAAATAAGTTACTTGGCCTCCACACTCTTTGCTTGGCCATCACAACACTTAACCATTAAGTTAACTTGGTTACCACACATAAGCACTTTACTTGCTCATCACACATAAGCACTTTACTTAGCCTTTAAGTTACTTAACTTATCCTTTGCTTAACACTTAAGTCTACTTGCTCAACACACTAAATTCTTGGTCACCAATTCACCCATGGGTTGCCCCCATGGATCAAACTTTACCCATTGGAACTTATTTTGGGCTTAAGATTTAATTAACCTAACTTATACATTGGGCTTGCATTAACAATTCTTTGGGCTTTACCATTAGCTTGCAATTAAACAAACACTTGGCTTGTTCATTAAATTACATTGGACTTAACCATTCATATATTTGGGCTTTAACATTAATTCGTATTGGGCTTTATTATCATCCCAATTGGACATTACAATCTCCTACACATTTCTACAAATTTAATACATTTGGCTTAATGTCTTATAACATATAATTTACGTATAATTCTCGTATTCCAACTCGTATACTTATTTAATATACGACATTCCATCATTCATACATACTCGTATAATACCTCGTATTATACTTGTATTCATTACCTCGTACAATACTTACGTATTATACAATCATAGCTTTAATTTATTATACGCATTTAAATTCCTTCTCGAAACTCATTTTCCCTAACCGTTAGGTTTTAAGTCCACAGGAGAAAAACTGAGTTTTCCATAACTGAAATATTATTGGATATTCTATCTCACCTCGATATTCTATCATTACGTATTTCTCGGAAGTTCAAAAATAATTTTCGAGCAGAAATTCGTAAATAGTGTTTTTCGAAAAATTTCTCGGAAAGTTTTTATTTTTGTCCTGGAAATTCAAACACTTTAATTCTAACACGTAGCAAAAATACTACTACGTTCCGATATGTCTAGGTCATAGAACGACCTTCAATTAGCTTACTCCCATATATAATTAATTAAATTAATTTTAATCCACATAATAAAATAAAAATTTAATTCTCAAAAATCCAAATTTTCCGTGGCGTTACACTGTTCCCCCCTTATAAGGATTCTGTCCCCAGAATCTCGCTAACACTACATCCACCATTGAGGAAAATTTTTTTCCATCAGTTTAATTTCAAATTCCCACAATGCTTCTTCGGCGTTGTGGTTTCTCCAATTCACCTTCTCCGAAGGTATTATCTTAATTCACATGACTTGTCACTTCCTATCAATAATCTGAGTTGGAAGCTAAACATTTACTCACACATTACTCTATCTCCCTCTTATAAGTCCTTTTAACTTGAAATTATCTGAAAATCAAATTCCTCCTTCAAACAAGATGATACTTGATCGTCTCTTTATCATGTATCCTCTTCTTAATTCGTTTGCACTCTTCGTTACCTAGTTGTACTTAATTAACTCATTCCATTATCATGGATTGAGTCTACATTGTAAATAACATTCTATCTCTTCATTCCAAAATTTAACTTCTAGCTCCGTTCTTGACATCTCCGTTAGTAACTCACTCTGAGTCGTTAACATCGATAGCTTTTCCCTACCCTTCCTACTTAACGCATTAAACTTCTACGTTTACCTTCCATGTATGATATAATATATCACAGTCATGATCCTTTATCCATTCCAATTATCTTCTCTACTTTATATTCAACTCCTTCTGTGTGGAGATATATTTCAGACTCTTAGAGTCCGTGTATATCTCACACTTCTCCCCCGTATAAATACTATCTTCCGATCTTTAATTCTAAAACTACAGCTGCCAATTCTAGATCATAAGTAGGATAGGCCTCCTCATAATTCTTTAACTGGCGTGATGCATACGTAATAACATTGCCATGCTACATGAGTACGCAACCCCGTCTTCTATTAAAACATCGAGATACACTATAAAATCCCCCATATCACCTGATAAAGACAATACAGATGCCTCACTTAACCTTCCTTTTAGCTCCTGAAAACTATTTTCTCCTTTCTCATTCCCAACATACTTCTCAATACAAATTTTGTTTATCTCTTTAAGCTACAATTCACACGTAGTGAATTTCGTATCCAACTTCTCCCTCCATAGTGTTTCTCACACTATCTCCAAATGTTCAGCGTGATCTTCTGACGTCTTAAATTAGACTAGAATATCACCAATGATCATTACGACACCCTCATCAAAATATTATTTAAACACTCTGTGACGCTAATTGTACTTTCAACCATAGCACCTCACAAGAGTACCTATCAATTTTCCATCGACTTGCTCTGCACCCATTACGAAGAGTCTAACTTTCGCACATTAGTTAACCCAAACGACATAACCAGAAACTCATCATAACTATAACAATTTCTGAACGTTGTCTTAGGTACCTCATCCTTCTTCCTTACTTTCATCCGACTATACCCCGTAAGCAAATCTATCTTAGAAAAATTCTTTGCCCTCTTCAAGTGATCAAATAGATCATCGATCCTGGGCCATGGTATTTATTCTTAACCGTTAACTTACTTCTATTACGATAGTCGATACGTAACCGTAACGACTCATTCTCTTCCTTAACATCCTCCTAACTTGCGTCATGGTTAGACAACAAGAGCGTCGCGGTATTTTATTACCGTAAAATACTACCTTGAGTTACTTTAAAAATCGAAGATTCATACTTATCTACCGATACTTGCTTACATTCCTTAATCATGAAGCCATTTCCACAAATATAATTAACGAAAGTTATTTCCCCATTCTCTACCTTAACGTATAAAGGTATTTATGATCCCTTCCGAGAATGAACTTAATCACTTAGCAAATTCTCATGCTATAAAAGAAAAGTAGCACTCCAATCAAACAACACATAAGCATTCATTGTATTGACCGGAATGATACCTGCTACTAAATCTGCTGATGCAATTGCATCATGGCTAACTTACCACTACTAACACCTTTGCTTTTCTCCGACCCCTTCTTTGGGCAATTTCTTGCCATGTGGTCCAACGACCCACATACAAAACAACCATGGGTTTTCTTAGATTTAGGACAATTGGGTAATATATGACCCTCCCATCCCACGCTTATAACAAATCGATTTCCCCTCAATGCACTCTAAATTCAATTAGCTTACTCCCATATATAATTAATTAAATTCATTTTAATCCACATAATCAAATAAAATTTTAATTCTCAAAAATCCAAATTTTCTGGGGCGTTACACTTGTAAGCTACACAAACGTAAAATTATCTCCAATTACCCTACACATATCATTGAAATCGCAACAACAATTAATTGTATGAATATTAACTTTATAGGTTTAACCCATCATTTAGGTCATAACCTTAACTTAGCATCTAACCATGTTAGTTAACATACTTAACGAATCTGAAATCTCATTACGAGCCAACATAGCCTAACCGTTCATCTCTAACCTTTGGAAACATCACATTTGGTTTCATTTTATAACTTATTAAATAATTATTTCAAATCTTTACACTTTGCATTACAACACATTACAATCTGTTATTGTAATCCACTTAATGTTTTAGTATCCTTTACATGCATGTTAAACTAACCCAAGTCCATTACGCATGACCTGCAATTAAGCAGACTTCACTGTCTATGACAGACCACTCACGCTGATCGCGTGTATTATATAAAACTATCGCATCACATGGCGCTGACGCTCATGCTCGCTCTGTTTTAATGTCACAAGGCCACCGATACACAGAACTTCGTTTTGTAGAACCTCAAAAATAGACTCTGTTTTGGCCAAAAAATCCCAATTTTACAGAATTTCACCACACTTCAACATCTAAAACTTTGTAATATTATAGTTACACATGCAAAACACCATTCTACATACAAAAACATTATATAAACACTATTTTGAAGAATCAAAACTATATTTTTCCTAGATTTCCTCATTTTTATACTTTTAACGAATTCGATCACCACGAATTCGTTTCTTGATCAATTGACATGATTAAAACTACATTGTTTTCGTTTATTAATATATTATCATAATCCACCAATAAATTACAGATTACATCACATATTGGATAAGAAATTTAGTACTTTCGATGACAATTTTATATGAACATAACACTGTTATTTATATTTCCTTCTTACAATTCAATTTTCACGTATTTGAATACTAACATAGACTTATAAAGGATGACTAGCAGATTTAGCAAGAGAATACATACGTATAAACAACATTTTCTACAACAATTCAACCAAAACCCAAATTTCTAGTGAAAAGAAAATTTCAACAACTCAATATTAAAATTAGGGGTAGATTACCTTAATTGAGTGCTAGCAAAAGATAGTGTTAGGGCTTATAAATTCTCCTTCTTCCTCTTAATAATCTCCAAAAACTCAGTGTTTTTCTTCTCTCTTGCAAACCCTCTATAATTCTTCTTCTCACCCAACTCACCACTAGCCTTAGGAAAAATAAGATGCGTAGATAATATAAACTGGCCACTCACCCACGCACACTTCAGTTATAAAAATAAAAAGACGTCAGGTGAAATAAGCCAAAGGCCACAAGGCCTTGTTTGGCTAACACCTTTTTTCCCCCAAATAGATTATTATTATATTATTATATTATATAGTTTTCAATTGTCACACTTTAGATAACTTAAATAACTTAGTTTAATTGATTTAAATAACTTATAACGGTACTTAAAATAATTTCTCTTATAGTTACTGTTGTATCATGATATTTTCTCTCATTGGGCCGGGTGTATTGAGCTTATTCTTTTAATTATTCTATTGGGCCTTTATTATTGAACTATGAAAGTTATTAAGCCCAGTCATCATATCATTTGCATTTCAACCTATAAAGACCGGGTCGGGTCAGTAGATCAATCCTTTGGACATTTTAATATCTACATCTTTGACTTGTAATGATGAAAAAGAATGACGGTTGACTAAGGAACCTGCCATGCATTAATGTGGATGGGATCATAACCAATGCCGGTAGTAATGCTGGACTAAAGGCAGTGGATAAACTACATGCAGTCGGCAGGACCCATGAGATAAAGGGGGGTGTGTTAGGTAGTAGTGGGTGGCACAATAATTCAGGCAAAGAGAGTATAACTTAGCAAGGAAGTCTTCACTAAGAGGTACGTTCTCATACACTTCTTCATTCAGAATCACATACACACAGAGATTTATTATTATTATCTCTTTATCTCAATACACTAGGCGATATAGCCTCCGCATTTGATAAACCTTGTGAATTCATATATCGACTCTCACGCTCGAAGCTATCCTCAGACGGAACCGCCAAGCTTGTGGTGTTTATCAGTTTACGCTGCGGATCGGGGCGTTTCACGTGATTGGGGCGTGACAAAAGATCTTGGCGTTAACATTGGCGCTAGAAGGAGGGGCTTTTTCCAATCACAATTGTTTAAATTTGCTTCTGAAGATGATGAGGAGTAGAGATGGTACACCAGAAGGGCAGGCGATGGCTGTTAGTTCATCACTGCCTCGTATTTCAGTAAAGGACCGCCTGGGTCCTTCTAAAAGTGCTCATGAAAGCACGGCTTCTAAGCACAATTCAGAAGAACTTCGTCCGAAGATCCATGGTGGAGCCAGACGGAAGTTGGTTTTCAACGCTGATAAAGGGCGTGATCTTGATCAGGAACGGGTAGAAGGTTCACCGACCAGGACTCATCGCCAAGTGGTCAAGAAGACAGAGCTACCAAGTTGGCGAGGATGGCGACGGCGCAGAATAAGGCTTTGGAGGTTCTGTTAAAACAAAGGGAAGATATAGCCGAACAGATGCTTCAGGTGAATGAGTTGAGGGACGAAGCATCTAGCCATATTCATTCCGAAAGACGGAGTAGGCATAAGGAGGTACCCCGTCGTAAGGGTAAGGAGCCTAACATTCTATGCATGTGTCCAGGGATCATTCTCGCAGCAGGAGGAGATCGAGGAGCAGAACGCCTTTGGCCTCGAAGAAGGCACTGACAGTCGTGGGGTCAATTCATCGCGACGATGAAAGGCGAAGAAGCAAGTCGAGAGAAATTGTGCCAGAAACCCGAAGGGGAGAGTACCGTCACAACCGTTCTCATCATGAGGATGAGATTATACGCCCTAGTAAATCGAGAAGTCCCGCAAGGGCAGTGGGATCGGCAGGGAAAGGTCGATCCATTCCAAGGCCTAACGTCACCCAGGAGAAGGAGATCTCATCACAACCCGAAGGTGTTGATTTTCTGGTAAGGGAATTGAAAGAACTCCGAAAACAATTGGCTGAGGTCCAACAGGTGAAGGACACTTCTGGAAAGAAGGCGTCCCCTTTTTCCTCCGATATTCTCAAGGAGAAGGCAGATATTACCAAAAAGTTGCCTCGTATGGAAAGCTATGATGGGTCCGGAGATCCTTATGACCATAGTCAGGCGTTTGACCGGCTAATGGATTACTACGACTTCACCGATCTCGCTAAGTGTCACACTTTTGTTACGACTTTGAGAAAAGACGTAAGACAGTGGATGGGAACTTTACCATTGGATTCAATTTTCTCGTGGACCGAACTTTGTGATAAGTTCCATGCACGTTTTGGTAGCAACCAAGAAGGGAAAGCCTCACAGTTCTTAAAGACAGTCCCAAGCGGTTCACCAATGAATCTTTAGGCCAATATGTAAAGAGGTTTAGAGAAGCTGATTTGGTCGTATCCGATCTTAATGATCTCCAAGTCGTTGGTTTGTTCCGTAATGGGCTAGATCTGGTTAAATCAAAGAAATTGGTAAAGAAGTTAATGTTTCACCATCCGAAAAGTTTAGCGAAGCCTTTGACAAGGCAGTAGGGCTATATTGTTGTAGAAGAGGCTATGAATAGTCTCGAAGAATCCTTCTTTGAGCTACCAAAGGAGGTGGAGGTTCCCAAGACCGATGTTGATCGAGAGAAGAGTGGGAGGGTACAACCAAGGCGGTAAGGTAGTTCAAGAGGTATGAAGAATGCGGCGAGGCAAAGGCGTCGTACACCTATTTCTACCTCGAAGGTTAATAAAGTTTACACCCAATTGAATACGGAAAGGTCGATAATTTTAGATCGGATCGAAACCAAATTTCTTCGAGCCACCTCGTGATAATTACAAAATGGGACACTTAATCCTCGCAACATCAGTAGTTATCATCAAGTCAGCCGGTCACGACACTTAATGAAAGTGTTGTAATTTAAAGGATTTTGTGGAGAGCAAGATTAAAAGCGGCTTGCTAATTCAATATGTGGCTGAAAAGGACCGTCAGGGTCATCAGGTTGTCAATCGTACCGTTCAAACGGTTCAAGTACCACCCACTCAAAATGCTCCCATACCACCGCCAAGGCAAGTCGTTAATGTAATAACTGGTGGGTCTGTTGGGAAGTTAGTAGGGAAGAGGAGGAGGTCTTATCTTGATTCGGTCATGTCCGTGACAGATGCTACTTTGAAGATTGACAGGCCTTTTCCAGGAACCGTTATATCATTTACGGATGCGGATTATCCTTCGGAGCCCGTCGAACCGCATGAAGGGGCATTGGTGATCAAAGCGCAAAGTAGTTCGATGGACGAAACGATGATGATAGATAATGGATCTTCGGTGGACATTCTTTATGCCCATGCTTTTGAGGGATGCATCTCGATGAGCACAAAATGGAGGTTGGACAGAGGCTCTCTATATGGTTTTGGCAACGACCCAGTACCAAAGTGGCGGTGCACTATCGAACTCCCTCATTATCTTCTAAGACGGCCCCTCGGCAGTAGAGATAACTCAGAAATTTTATGTTGTGCATGTGGATTCTACTACAACGCCATTTTGGGAAGACTCCACGCTGACACTCTTCAAGTCGTGACTTCCATCCCACATTTCAAAATCAAATTCCCACATAGCATGGAGTAGGAGAGGTGATGGGTGATTTAGACCGCCCTATTTGTAAGACCTCAAATTTTTTAAATAAAAAGGAATTTCCTTTATTTATTATTTTGAAATAGTAAGGGTTGATTTGATTAATGTGGATAGTTAAGGGTTAAATACGCAAATATTTCAAAATAAGCAAGTGGTTATAAAATATTCATTTTTGCTTTGGGAATATTCGTTTGGTCGTGGAATATTCGTGACCGCTTGGGAATATTCGTTTGGTCGTAGAATATTCGTGACCGTCGGGAATATTCGCATTTGACGGCAAGCAGCCCATGTGTGGGCCCCATAACGGAAAGCGATTGGATGAGGAAAACGACAAAGTTTGGGTGGTTATAAATAACTACGTAGTTATTACCAATTAAGATCATTGAATACCCGTGGTTAACATACAAGAATACGCGTGGTTGCACAAGAAGCACACCAGATTGCATGTATTGTTGAATTATTGATCCTTACGTAAGATGGCACTACTCAATAATTTTCACAAGAGTTACTTGCTCAATATTTTATTTTATTGATTCAATAATTGTTTGCGTTGATATTTTATATTATTGTTGTTCAATAATTGTCAACGCATAGTATTTCCCATTATCGGATCAATAATTCATATTATTTGAATAATATTATTAGATAACATTATTGGCAATGTCTAGAAAGTTCTGCGTCTAAGGAGAGGTTTGGTCACCTAATTGCGGCGCACCAAGAGAGAGATCCTTATTGAAAGCCCCTCTTCTCGGGAACAATGCTCGTCATAAATGTGATTCTCGTAATATTATTTGTGAATAATTAATTATTGATTCATATGATAAGGAAATATTTATTTTATATGAATATAAATGATGGATTTATTTATGTGGTTATTAATGAAGGAATTAATGTTTGAGATGTTTTATTTTGTCTCGGATTAGGTATTAAAAGATCAAATCGGTATTATTACGTTTTTATTGTGTGAGTTATAATATTTAATCCGACCGTTGGATCGTTGTAATTTTTGGATATGTTATACATATATAAGTTGAGTATATGTCCATAAATTTTGAACCGTTAAAAATTCACGAATGATTTGTTATGAATTTTAAGAGGTGTCTGATTCAAAAATCAGGGTTATAATTGATTTTGGAGGAAAATTCTAGAATTGAGTGGGCCCCACTTGTGGTTGGTGAAGAAATGTGCTGAATTTTATTTCAAATGTGGTGGGTGGCAATAGTAGCGGTAAAGCCATCGGTGTAGGTGTCAAGTCTGCTTTCTGCTGGCTAACATTTTCCTATAAATAGAGGGCTAAGTTAGAATTGAAAATCACACCGTAAACAAAGTTTTCTCTCTTTCTCTCTATATTATTGAGCGTATTTTGTGAGTATTTAGATACTTTGAGAGTTCTTTGTTCAAGATAAGTTTCATTCAAAGATCACTTGAGCCTTTCCTTCCAAGCACTTGATTCTTTGAGGTAAGGGATATTATTTTTTCAGAATGATATTATTTCTTCAATATCATTATCTTTGAAATGTTGATCTCAAGTTTTTATCAAATTTGGAACTTTTTCATGCTCTGGGGTTACTATTCATGGGTTACTATTCATGAGTTACTATTCACGAGTTACTATTCACGAAGTTACTATTCACGAGTTACTATTCACGAAGCGTGAAAATGTTTTTTTTGTGGAATTTCTATCTTTTGGTGTCAGAGTTACTATTCACGATAATGACACTATTCACGATATCTGACTATTCAATTTAAAAATAAAATTTCTTTTTTCGCCTAAAATATCTATTCTGGATACTAGTTTTGATTGTATCCATGTTTTGATCATTCTTGAATTTTACACCACTATGATTATTTTTGAGGTATTTTTAGACGTGGATAAAACCAAGTATGAATCCTTAATCCTTAATCCTTGTCATTTTGTTTCACCGGATTCGTTCTTTAAAAATATTTTTCATCATCCTCGCCTTAAATGATGATATTATTGAATATCTTTGGCTCAGAGTGCAAAGATGAATGATTTCTCGAAGAATATCTTTGGCCTTGTAGTGCAAAAGATGAACAGTGTTGAGATGAACACGACCGACCGATTAATATCTTTGGCCTCAGAAGTGCAAAGATGAACAGTGTTTAAATGAACACGACCAATCGATGAATATCTTTGGCTCAGTAGTGCAAAAGATGAATATTTGATTCCAGATGTATATTGATTGTTGTTACAGGGATAAAAGATAGACGATGAACTTTTAAATTCATACATAGAAGATAGTAGTTTGCATTCTCTACTTAACTCTTCTAATGAATTATTATTTCCGCTACGAATATTGATTGAAAATTTGTTGTCTATTGTATTCTATTAAATTTTTCCCTGTTGAAGACTAACGATAATTTGTTGTATATTATCTTAGTCATAATATTCTTTACTGAGCTAGTTGAGCTCACCCTTTTCCTTTTTGTTCCATTCTTCTCAGGAGGCGAGAATATAAATGGAAGATACTTAGCCTGGGTATGGAATGAAGGTTTTAGAAAGGATTGTTTAGTAGTCCTCACCATTTTTGTAAAATAATGTATCAATAAATGTGATGAGGATTTATGTGAGTATAAATATTGTCTAGAGGATAATATTTGTATTTAAACTCACAGCTTTCTCACAGTAGTTGCTTCGTAGCATGTATTGACAACTCGTAATGGGTGATGTATACCTATTTTGGGGGCGCCACAATTGGTATCGTAGCTTAGGGATATGATCTCCAGCGAGATCGGGAATAGAACTAGGAGGGAGAGACGAGTAAATCCTTCGCTAGTGTGTCCTACCTAAGCTTATTTGTTAGTTGGTCAAGATATGTGGATATTATGTGATATATTGATTTCCTTAATTAACCCTTGTTTTATGACAAGATTTGAGAATGTCGACCGAGAATATTAACGATGGGAGTAAATGAGACCGTGGAGATGCTCTGTCTTACCAACGAGGAGAACGTGCAACATGTCGGCAATGTTCCTCCCATGAACAACACCACCGAAAGCGTATGATGAACGAGGGGATGTTTAGAAGCTTTTTTGCGCTCATGCAAAATCGACGAGGGAGACTCGTGTTCAAAATACAGAGGAAATGATAGCAATTCTTCGGGTTGTCACAAACCAAGCGCTTCAAAGAGTTGGGACCACCAGAATTTAAGGGAAAGCCGATCCGATCACGCGGCGGAAACACGGGTCAAACAAATTACCAAGATATTCGATGTCTTGGGATGCACGAGAACAGAAGGTTCCATTCGCCACCTTTATGTTCCGCGTGGCGAGGCGATTCATCGGGTGGGAGTCCATGAAGCGTACCCATCCGTACGCACTCAAAGATGTCTTGGGAGACGCTTTCAGACTATTTAATGACAAATATTTTCCGAAAGTGTTCAATCATATGAAGGAAGTGGAGTTTATTAGATTGGAGCAGTAATAACATGACGGTGTCCCGATGCGGCGAAAGTTTATGAGTTATCCGGTTTGCACCTCATTTGGTGGAGAATGAGGAACGATGACGGATGTTTCGAGAGGTTTGAAACCCGATACGTCAAGATCTCATTTCTCATAAATTTTCTCTCTATTCGATGTTGTAAAATGGGTGGCTCGGTTGTTAGAGCGAGATAACGAGTACGCTCAACCGAGGGACCATAACCGTGGATCATACCAAAGATAGTAGTCATCGAATAACGATAACCAAAGTGGAGAAAGAAGAATACGGACAAAGGCGGTAACCACTCGGTGGTAATCGTGGCCATGAAAATAGAAGAAGCGAGCCTGGGAGGAGATTTTAAAAGAGGAGATTCAACAACGACCACGTGAAGACGCCGGCCACCAAGAGTAACCGTTCTAAGGAGGAGAACGACCACCCATCATATGCTACAAATGCGGAAAAGAGGGACATATCGGTCCAAACCGCCCACAACAGCTTAAGGTATGCTATAATTGTGGAAAGAAGGACATATCGCTTCGAGATTAGACGATATCGAAACCTAGTTCAATGGGGATTTGGTGACTCGAAAGGATGTCCCGAAAAGTCAAAGTCAACGATTCTCGGAAGAGCGTTTGTCGTGACCGATCAAAATGCGAGGAACCCGAACGGTTAGCACGCGTTAGTTAATTATAAATTCTTGCGAAGTTTATACCTTTTACTAGATACCTTGCTTCTACCCATTCTTTTATCTCTCTTACTTGCGCTCAACGTTTGAACTTGACTACGGAGAAATTAGACTTTGACTTATTTATGGAGACTCTGTTAGAGAAACTTTCATTACATCCGTTGTTTAGAAATCTTGCTTGATTCAAAGTTGGCACTATCACATTACCGTTAACCTTATTTCTATAGAGATATTTGCTTTTGATGTGATTTGAAGGTTAACTACTCATCATGCCAAATTGATTGCTTTTGTAAGGTCATTAGTTTTCATATTCCTAAGCAACCTCGTTATTCAATTCAAGCAATCAAACCATTGTAATCAAACATTTTCATATCAAGCCATGAAGTCATTCGCTTATTACGGATGTCAAGTTTTCTTAGTCCATGTTATGGATTTGAATAAAGACACGCCGATTTGAATAATATTCCTGTTGTTATTGATTTTTCCCGATGTATTTCAAGAATTTCTTGGATTACTCCCAAAGCTTTGATATTAAATTTTGTATCGACTTTGAACCCTAAGACAAAAACTCATTTCTAAAATCTCATATCGAATGGCTCTATTGAACTTCGAGTTAAAAATTCAACTATAAATTTGGTACCGAGCCTTTATCTTGTGACTTTGTGAATTCACCTAAGCCGCACTCTCTGTAGGGGGGACGTTATATTCGCGGCGATAGTAAAGCGATAGGTGTCATTGTGACGTGCTATCCAAGATTGGGATATGAGTCACGCTTGAGAGCAACCTAAGTCAAGAATCGAAATACGTAGCTTTCTAGGCTTAGTTGGTTATTATCGGAGATTCGTTGAAGGATATTCTCGAATCGCTATTCCATTATCGCAATTTTGACTCGTAGAGATACAAAATTCAATTGAGCAAGGAATGTGGGAAGAGCTTCAAGAACTCAAGAGGAGACTCATTTCAAAGACATGTTCGACCATGCCATCCTCGAAAAGCGAACGTGGTAGGTGGCGTGTTGAGTAAGAAGATCGTATATAAGTACGAAAGTACGATATTGTCAAAGACTAATTTCGTATAATTTACAAATAATAGAGATGGAGATGAAAACTCTAGGTACCCACGTGATGATATACGAGTATAATCGACTTTAATCGATAAAGTTAAAGCTGCTCAAGCCACTGACCCGGAGCTGATGCGTATGAAGAAGAAAGTACAAGAAGGAGCTATTTCAAAAGCGAGAATTGATGAAGAAGGAATACTTCGAGTCAACTCTAGACTTTGTGTTCCTAACGACTCTGATTTGAGGTACAAGATTATGATGGAGGCACACAATACACCATTTGCAATCCATCCTGGAAGTACTAAAATGTATCGTGATCTTCGACATACATTTTGGTGGAATAATATGAAGAGAGAGATTGCAAAGTTTATCTCGAGGTGTTTAACTTGCTAGCGTGTAAAGGCGAGCATCTAGTACCTAAGGGTCCCTTGCAACCACTTGAGATTCCTAATGGAAGTGGGAACACATTACCATAGATTTCGTTATTTTGTCTTCCTACGGTTTCTCAAGGCATCAATGCTATTTGGGTTATTGTTGATAGATTAACCAAATTTGCTCATTTCTTGCCGATACGGAGACTTATTCCTTGAACGTCTTGCTAGTATGTACGTGAATGAGATTGTGAGGTTGCATGGCATGCCCAGATCCATAGTTTGGGATAGTGACCCAAGATTCACTTCATGATTTTGGGTTAGTTTGTAGAAAGCTATGGGCACGCAATTTATGATTCGCTTTAGCATACCATCCTCAAACGGATGGGCAATCGAAAGGACTACTCAAACTCTTGAAGATATATTAAAACTACGTGTCCTAGATTTCAAAGGAAGTTGGGATAAGTACTTGCCATTGGTGGAATTCTCATACAACAATAGTTATTAAACAAATATAGGCATGGTTCCATTCAAGCATTATATGGACAAAATGTCGTTCTCCAATATGTTGGGATGAGGTGGGTAAAGCAACATTGTTGGGACCCGAGTTAAATGACGTATGACTAATGATTCGACAACGTATACAAACGGCACAAGATCGACAAAAGAGTTATGCGGATCTTCATCGAAAGGATGTGGAATTTAATGTAGGGGATCATGTATTGTTGCGAGTTGCTCCATGGAAGGGAGTTACAAGATTTGGGAAGAGAGGAAAGCTCAATCCACGATTTATTGGTCCATTTCAAATTCTTGACCGAGTAGGAAATGTAGCCTATAGACTTGCGTTACCTCTGAGTATGTCTTGTGTTCATAATGTGTTTCACATATCTGTACTTCGTAAATATGTGAAAGACCCGAACCACGTTATTGAGTTAGAACCGGACGAGATAGCCAAAGACTTAACGTATGAGGAGGTACCTGTCAAGATCTTGGATAGGAAGGAACATGTCCTAGGCGCAAAGGTCATACCATAAGTTAAAGTTTTGTGGAGAAACCATGCTATAGAGGAAATGACCTGGGAGTTGGAAACGGAAATGAAAGCGAGGTATCCTCACCTTTTCGAAACACCAGTATCGTCGTCAATTTCGAGGACGAAATTTCATAAGGAGGGAGGTTGTAAGACCACTAAATTTTTTTAAATAAAAAGGAATTTCCTTTATTTATTATTTTGAAATAGTAAGGGTTGATTTGATTAATGTGGATAGTTAAGGGTTAAATCACGCAAATATTTCAAAATAAGCAAGTGGTTATAAAATATTCATTTTTGCTCTGGGAATATTCGTTTGGTCGTGGAATATTCGCTTCGTCGGGAATATTCGTTTGGTCGTAGAATATTCGTGACTTGTCGAGAATATTCGCACACTACGCAGCAACCATGTGTGGGCCCCATAACGAAAGCGATTGGATGAGGAAAACGACAAAGTTTGGGTGGTTATAAATAACCAGAAGTTATTACTGTTAAGTAAGACCGTTGGAATACCCATTGGTTAACATACGATGTCTACGCGTGGTCAGCATTTTGAGATGTTACCTGTATTGCAAGATGCATTGTTGAATTATTGATCCTTACGTAAGATGGCACTACTCAATAATTTTCACAAGATGAGTTACTTGTTCAATATTTTATTTTATTGATTCAATAATTCTTTGCGTTGATATTTTATATTATTGTTGTTCAATAATTGTCACCGCACGAGATTTCCCATTATCGGATCAATAATTCATATTATTTGAATAATATTATTAGATAACATTATTGGCAATGTCTAGAAAGTTCTGCCTAAGGAGAGGTTTGGTCACCTAATTGCGGCGCCGATGAGAGAGATCCTTATTGAAAGCCCCTCTTTCTGAGAACGACTGGTTGTCATAAATGTGATTACGTAATATTATTTGTGAATAATTAATTATTGATTCATATGATAAGGAAATATTTATTTTATATGAATATAAATGATGGATTTATTTATGTGGTTATTAATGAAGGAATTAATCTTTGAGATGTTTTATTTTGTCGGATTGGAGGTATTAAAAGATCAAATCGGTGTTATTACGACTTTATTGTGTGAGTTATAATATTTAATCCGATAGTTGGATCGTTGTAATTTTTGGATATGTTATACATATATAAGTTGAGTATATGTCCATAAATTTTGAACCGTTAAAATTCACGAATGATTTGTTATGAATTTTAAGAGGTGTCCGATTCAAAAATCGAGGTTATAATTGATTTTGGAGGAAAATTCTAGAATTGAGTGGGCCCCACTTGTGGTTGGTGAAGAAATGTGCTGAATTTTATTTCAAATGTGGTGGGTGGCAATAGTAGCGAGGTAAAAGCCATCGTGTAGCAGTCGAGTCTCGCTTGACTGCCAAGGCTAACATTTTCTATAAATAGAGGGCTAAGTTAGAATTGAAAATCACACCGTAAAACAAAGTTTTCTCTCTCTCTCTATATTATTGGCGTATTTTGTGAGTATTTAGATACTTTGAGAGTTCTTTATTGAGATAAAGTTTCATTCAAAGATCACTTCCGACCTTTCCTTCCAAGTAATCGATTCTTTGAGGTAAGGATATTATTTTTTCAGAATGATATTATTTCTTCAATATCATTATCTTTGAAATGTTGATCCAAGTTTTTATCAAATTTGGAACTTTTTCATGTCGGGGTTACTATTCATGGGTTACTATTCATGAGTTACTATTCACGAGTTACTATTCACGAGTTACTATTCACGAGTTACTATTCACGAAGCGTGAAAATGTTTTTTTGTGGAATTTCTATCTTTTGGTGTCGGAGTTACTATTCACGTATACGGCACTATTCACGTATACGGCACTATTCACCGAAAAATAAAATTTCTTTTTTTCGTCTAAAATATCTATTCTGGATACTAGTTTTGATTGTATCCATGTTTTGATCATTCTTGAATTTTACACCACTATGATTATTTTTGAGGTATTTTTAGACGTGGATAAAACCAAGTATGAATCCTTAATCCTTAATCCTTGTCATTTTGTTTCACTGGATTCGTTCTTTAAAAATATTTTTCATCATCCTCAGTCTTAAATGATGATATTATTGAATATCTTTGGCACTCAGAGTGCAAAGATGAATGATTTCTGAAGAATATCTTTGGCACAGTAGTGCAAAGATGAGCAGTGTTGAGATGAACATGGCCAGATCGATTAATATCTTTGGCACAGTAGTGCAAAAGATGAGCAGTGTTTAAATGAACATGACCAATCGATGAATATCTTTGGCTGTAGAAGTGCAAAGATGAATATTTGATTCCAGATGTATATTGATTGTTGTTACAGGGATAAAAGATGATTTATGAACTTTTAAATTCATACATAGAAGATAGTAGTTTGCATTCTCTACTTAACTCTTCTAATGAATTATTATTTCATTGCGAATATTGATTGAAAATTTGTTGTCTATCAGATTCTATTAAATTTTTCCTGTTGAAGACTAACGATAATTTGTTGTATATTATCTTAGTCATAATATTCTTTTCTTGAGCTAGTTGAGCTCACCCTTTTCCTTTTGTTCCATTCTTCTCGTGAGGCGAGAATATATGCAGTATGAAGTCGGGGTATGGAATGAAGGTTTTAGAAAAGGATTGTTTAGTAGTCCTCACCATTTTTGTAAAATAATGTATCAATAAATGTGATGAGGATTTATGTGAGTATAAATATTGTCTAGAGGATAATATTTGTATTTAAACTCACAAGCTTTCTTGTTGTAGTTGTTTCGTAGCATGTATTGACAACCTCGAGAATGGGTGATGTATACTATTTTGGGGGCGTCTACACCTATGATGTTATCGAATCTTTGTTATTTCATCCTAATGGGGGTTAGTAAACGAAAGAAGACAATGGCAATTGAAATCGAACCCTTCACCGAGAAGCAAACTCGTAACCCTTGGTAATCCCACCGGAGGGACGGAAGAGATTGAGTTGGTCGCCTGGAAGCCGGACAAGACAGTGAGGATTGGTTCAGGTCTACCAGAACCCCTTCGGACGAATCTTATGGAACTCTTACGATGTTATGTTGATATTTTTGCATGGGAGCCACAAGACATGCCTGGAGTTAGCCGGAAGGTTCTTGAGCATAAAGCCGGAGATAGATCCTTGAAGAATCCGGTTAAATCGAAGAGAAGCGGATATTTGCTCCAGGCGTCAGAAGATCATCGATGAAGAGGTTGCGAAATTACTGGCTGCTGACTTCATATACGAGATTGATTACCCCGAATGGATAGCAAATGTAGTGTTGGTGCAGAAGCATAATGGAAAGTGGCGGGTTTGCATCGACTACAAACCTCAACAAAGCTTTGTCAGAAGGACTTTTATCCTCTCGCCCATATCGATCGACTAATCGATGCCACTTGGGTATGCATTACTAAGTTTTATGGATGCTTTTTCGAGGTTATCATCAAATATCCATATGTAAAGAAGACATTCCAAAGACAAATAAGTTCATTACACACCGTTCGGTGTATGCATACAAAAAAATGACTTTTGGCCTCATTAATGCTGGAGCTACCTACCAAAGGATGATGAACTTCATCTTCGATAGGCAGCTGGGGAGGAACATGGAGGTTTATGTAGATGACATGATCGTAAAGAGTATGCAAATTCAGAAGCATTTGGACGACCTGGAAGAGTGTTTTCAAACTATTCGGTATCGTCAACTGAGACTTAACCCGGCCAAATGTACTTTCGGCCTTGGTGCTGGAAAGTTTCTGGGTTATCTGGTCAGTCAAAGGGGCATCGAGGCCAATCCGGAGAAGATCCAGGCCATCCTTGACATGAAGACTCCTCAGTCATTCAAGGACGTTCAGCGTCTGACTGGTAGGATTGCGGCTTTAAGGAGGTTCGTTGCCAAATCTGCAGAGAGATGTCTTCCTTTCTTTGACACATTGAAGGGACCGAAGAATGCGAAGACGTTCCAGTGGACTTCCGAGTGTGAAGACGCTTTCCAAGGTATAAAGACGTATCTGTCTTCGGCTCCTTTATTGGTAAAGCCTGTCCCAGCAGAGACTTTATATTTGTACCTTGCGGCAATTCCTTAGCGATTGGAAGCGATTTTGGTTCGGGAGATCGGTGGGAAGCGAAGATCCGGTCTATTACGTCGACCCGTCCCTACGAGATCTTTGAAACCGGTATCCAAACATTGAGAAATTTGCCTTTGCTTTAATAATTGCCAGTGAAAGCTTGGCACAATATTTTCAAGGTCGACTCCTGGTCATCTACACGGATCAGCCATTGAAGAAGGTGATGGGCAAGCCAGAGGTCTCGGCGGACTAGCAGCATGGACTATGGAGTTATCCCAATTTTTTATCGAGTATCATCCCCGAACTGCCATCAAAGGCCAAGCCCTGGCTGACTTTATGGTAGAATGCTCGTTTCACCGCGATCTTGCGAGTTACTGGAAGTCAATCTTCCGACGATCGGCGGTGGCCGTTCTTCAAATAGGTCGGAAGGCGTGGATGTTGTATGCAGATGGATCCTCTACGATGACTGTTAGTGGAGCAGGAATTATTTTAATAAGTCCGTAAGATTCAAAGTCCAAGAGCCATCGATTCGGTTTTAAAGCAACGAACAATGAAGTCGAAATGTAAAGCGGTGTTAGCGAGTGTCCGGTTGGCAAAGAGTCTCGAAGTCCAACAGTTGATTATCTATAGTGATTCTCAGTTAGTCGTTAAACAATTGTCGGGAGATTACGAAGCTCGTGGAACCCGAATGATCAAATATCTGGCAGAATTAAGAGACCAACTTCAATTTTTTGCTTCGTCTGAGTTTGAGTATAGAGCGAATGACAATTCTACTAGATGCATTGTCAAAGCTGGCCACTACGGATGCAGATGTCTTTCACGGATCGGTGTATTTGGAAATTTTACAGCAGCCAAGTGTTCAGCACGAAGCAGTGATGTGTATCGAACGAACGAACTGTTGGATGACCCCCTACATTGAGTATTTGGCAGATGGCGTCCTTCCTTCGGATCAAATGCTGGCAAAGAAGATTAAATACAAGAGTACTAATTTTAGTCTTATTGATGGGGATCTCTATCGATTGGCATTTTCCTCACCATTGTTGAAATGTTTGGTTCCGTCCGAAGCCGAGTATGCTCTTCGGGAGGTTCATGAAGGGATTTGCGGTGATCATATGGCTGCCAAGTCTTTGGCTCATAAAATACTTCGACAAGGATACTATTGGCCTACAATTTTCAAAGAAGCTACAGAGTATGTCAAGAAATGCGAAAAATGTCAGCTCAATAGTACGGTCCCACATCAGCCACCGGAAGAGTTATACTCGATTTTATCTCCTATACCCTTCGCTGTCTGGGGGGTGGATATATTGGGACCGTTACCTAAAGCTAAAGGTCAGGTTAGCTTCGTCATAGTTGCTATTGATTATATGACTAAGTGGGTAGAGGCAAAACCACTTCTATTAAATCTAGATAGCGAGAGTGCTTAAAGTTTATATAGAGTGCTGGTGGTGTTTTTATTTGGGATCCCTAAGGTATTGATATCGAGACAATGGACGCCATTCGTGGGTTCAAAATTTGAAGAATTTTTGAGCGATTTGGGGATTCAAAGACAAGAAGACTTCGTGGCTCATCCACAATCGAATGGGCAAGTTGAGGTGACCAACAGAATGACTGCCATGCTTTGAGCGGAATCAAGCGTGGATTGGATGAAGCTAAGGGAGATGGCGGAAGAATTCTTTGATCGTCTTTGTGGGCATCTGAAACTACACCAAGGACTACTACGGGGGATTCGCCCTTCCGATTGGCCTATGGTACTGATGCCTTAGTCCCAGTCAAAATCGGATCTCCAAGTCTTCGGGTGAGTCAATTCAAAGAAATCTACAACGATGAAGGACTGAAAGTTAACCTGGACCTACTAGATGAAGTCAGAGAGGAAGCTTTGATCAAATTGGCTGCTTATCAAAGAAGGGTGGCCAAACATTACAACAAAGGAGTCAAACTTCGTAGATTCGAAGTGGGAGACTTCGTTCTTAGAGAAGCCGAAGCTTCTACGCCTCAAAACACGGGAAAGCTAATGCCGAATTAGGAAGGGCCATATGAAGTGATCGAAGTACCAAAGCCAGGTACTTATCGATTAAAGGCACTTGATGGTTCCGAGATCAAGAATACTTGGCATGCTGGCAGGCTTCGGAAATATTTTCAATAAATATTAAGTCAGTTTATCGGAAGTCTGTACATGATTGTTTGATATTAATAAAAGGTCACTTTTCCATAATTAATCACTGGTACTATTGGTCCGAAGGTCACTATGGTGTAAGGAGGTATGGTAGGACTCGCTGGCCATTCGATGGTAGCCCCAGGTCCTTTTGATCCTATATTGATCTTATCAGGGTGGTAAGTCAATGGTCACTATTGGTCCGAAGGTCACTATGGTGTAAGGAGGTATGGTAGGACTCGCTGGCCATTCGATGGTAGCCCCAGGTCCTTTTGATCCTATATTGATCTTATCAGGGTGGTAAGTCAATGGTCACTATTGGTCCGAAGGTCACTATGGTGTAAGGAGGTATGGTAGGACTCGCTGGCCATTCGATGGTAGCCCCAGGTCCTTTTGATCCTATATTGATCTTATCAGGGTGGTAAGTCAATGGTCACTATTGGTCCGAAGGTCACTATGGTGTAAGGGAGGTATGGTAGGACTCATTGGGCCATTCGATGGTAGCCCCTGTGTCCTTTTGATCCTATATTGATCTTATCGGGGTGGTAAGTCGATGGTCACTATTGGTTCAAGGTCACTATGGTGTAAGGAGGTATGGTAGGACTCACGGCCCATTCGATGGTAGCCCAGTGTCCTTTTGATCCTATATTGATCTTATCGGTGGTAAGTCAATGGTCACTATTGGTCCAGAAGGTCACTATGGTGTAAGGAGGTATGGTAGGACTCATTTGGCCATTCGATGGTAGCCCCAGTCCTTTTGATCCTATATTGATCTTATCGGTGGTAAGTCAATGGTCACTTTCTTGATCCTTATATCTTAGTCCTTATATATTTGTCGACCAAATTTACCTCACACATGATCGATCTCACTCTTGATGCTGGTAAGAGTGTACATTACTTCATTTTGTTTAAGTGTTGAGTTGATTTTATTCAATTCGGTTAAGTTGAATCTCGTCCAGTAAAATTCAATTCACTTCATTGCATAAGTTAAGCATTATACGTCATATCTAATTCATTAGTCCAAATTTCATTAATACTAAATTATTAACAAGAAAGTCGATCGAGCGTAAGTCATAATCAAGGCAGGTTAAAGATTTATCAATAACATAAAATGCTCATTCATTTAAGTCAATCATAAATTAATTACATGAACATGAAAAGCTTAAAGTAGTTAAATATTTACATAGAACAAAAAACATGATAGATATTCAGGCACCGCCTTCATCATCATCGAGTTGAAGCGTCACACGGGTCCAAATTGAAGCGGTGATAGCTTTTCTTTTCCTCGCTCTCGGCAATCCTCATACCCCTCCGAGTATACCTTCATGATCTCAACATTGAGTTCGTCCGAGTCCCTGTAGTCCGCCTGAATCTGCTTCCGGAGATCTTCAGTCAGAACAGGACCTCGTCCCTCAAGATCCTTTATCTTGTGGCGGAGCTTGTGACGTTTGGCCTTATGCCTTCGGGTTTCGTCTTGAATCTTCGTCTCAGCCTCACCAAGTTGTAGGACTAAGCTTGATTGGTGAAAAAACTCCTCATTTTTTGCCTTCAGGAGTAAGTTTTCTTCAACCAAACCAGCATTCAGGTTAGTCAGAGTTTGTTGGCTGGCTTCGGACGCAGCCAACCCGTCCCTCATGGCCCTTAATTCGTCATCAGATGTCTTCAAATCCATCTTAGCTTGCGATCTAATTTTATCGAAGACCGTTGATGGTATGAAAAGCATCTTCACGAATCGGCTCTTTCTCGGTCCAAGGTCGATTTCAAAGATATTTATCTCTTGTGCATGAAATCTTCCTCGGCCTCTCCATTTATGTGTCTCGGGACGCGATCGTCCAAAAACAAACGATTAGCTGCATATTTTCAAAATATTCAAGTCAAATGTCCAAATATTCAAAGGAAAACAGAGATATAGAGGAAGAAGAGATCGTTATTTACCTTGGCGAATAACTCATCCCTCGTCGAAGATTTCCGTCCAGTATGATCATTTGAGCCGGTGGTGCCAATCGGTGTCTTAACGAAAGCTCAGAAGAGGTCAAAGGGAAGTTGGCGTTGAACTCAGGCCATTGCAATTCGGGATCCCACAGCCTCGGCATGGTAACTCGACTGATGGACCGGGTTAGTTCGAGAGAGGTCTCGGTCTTTCGGGGAGGGAATAGGGCATTCGGGAGGTGTAGGTGCTGCATGTATAGTTTCAATTATGGGAGATTTATTGGGAGTGGGTCCTTTCGGTGATGAAGCGAGGCGGAACTTCGGATGGCTATCGAGAGTACGTTTCATCTTCCTAGATAGCGTCGGAATCCCTTCGTCCACAGTCACCGCCCTCTTCAATCTGTATTTCTCTGAGGGGCACGAAGGGTGGAATGATGAAGACTTAGGAACCACGAGCTCTTGGCGGTTAGAGGGGTTATTTTTGTTTTAATTTTTAATCCTAAGTATATTTCTTCGATCGGAGACGATCAAGTAAACCTTTGAGTCGAGGAATGGTTTTAGGGGGTTGGTTACATTTACGGTATGGGTTCGGGAGGAGTTATGAGAGAGGCTGACCTGGGTTTTCTGGTAGCTCTCCTCTTTTGTCGAGGATGAAGGGTCTCTTCTGGTATGAGAACCTCTTCGGCCTCTGTTTCTTCTGTTTGAAATTTATCCGTATGAATTTCTGGTGTTGGATCTACTTGGGGTAGCTTTTTTGGTGGTGTAGCCTCAATTGCCTCCAAAAACTTCCCGAACAAAAAATCTTGAACTCCTTTATTTCTAAGGAGCTCGATTCGATCAAAGATCTTGTATAAATCAAACAATTCTATGTTAAAATTATATATCATAAAATATTTTCAAAAATATACATATATGAAATAAGTTGGTACTTACGCCATGTGGTCATATAACCATGCTTTGCTTCGAGAGGAGTCCGTATTTCCACTCTTCTTTTCGGGAAGTTGTCAAATAGCTCCATCATTTCCACTTCCCCGCTCTTGAAACGTCTCCAAAGTCGTGAGATATTTTTTCGTCGATTTGCCCGATTCGGTAAAGAAGAAAATCTCGTGGCCTTTGACGAAAAACCATTTCTCGTGCCATCCCCTATTGCTCGAAGGGTGTTCACCAACGGACGTCTATCGAATTTTTCTCCAGACTTGGAGAATGCTTGCTCGAGGACCTTGAACCCCTTCTCCCTGGATTGTACTATCTTGTAGACAGTGAAGAAGAAGTCCAGGGAGGGCTCGACGCCCAATTCATGGCAGAAGGCCACGAAGGCCAGAATGTGGATGTAGGAGTTTGGCACCAGTTGTGAAAATCCCACACCCAAGAACCCCGAAGAGGGTCACTATAAAGACGCGTGAAGGGAAATGAACCCCTTCTCCAAGATGGAGTCACCGGACTGACCGTCCATCCTTGAGTAGTTGATACATCTTTTCACCGGGCCGGGTACTCGACCGCACGGGTATCCTGGAATGTGGAACCGAGTTCGAACCCTCTTTAGTTCAAATTTCGGTTATGATAGAAGGAGTGTTGGCATCGAGAATCGCTCCGCACTCTGTAGTATTCTGAGGGGTTTTTGGGTTTTGTTTGGGATTCGTGCTTGAAGTCCCTCGTGAGGATTAGGGTTTGTGGAACCACTTTGTGATGGGTGTTACAAGTATGGGGAACTCATTGGGGGTTGTGGGAAGCCATTTGTGACGATTTGTAGAGAGAGATCGAAAGTTTAGAAAGGCGCTCAATTTCAAATGAGCAGTAAAAAGCACAATTTGGTAAAGTTATCCTTTTATACTGACTGTTACACGGTGTTCAAGACGGGTGCATTAAATGATAGTAATAATTTGGAATTTGAATGGGAAGCGTCCGGTTTCGGGTCCGGGTATTTAATGGATAGGGCCTTTCTGAGTTGGGCCTTTAAATTCCTTTCATCTCATTTCGTGAGCGATAAATGGGTACGTTTTTAATTACATCTTGTTATTATTGATTCTCAGTAAAATATCATGGACTATTTATAGTTTTCTATTAAACATTCTGTTCAACAAAAAACTAGGGGGCAATGTTGTATCATGATATTTTCTCTCATTGGGCCGGGTGTATTGGGCTTATTCTTTTAATTATTCTATTGGGCCTTTATTATTGAACTATGAAAGTTATTAAGCCCAGTCATCATATCATTTGCATTTCAACCTATAAAGACCGGGTCGGGTCAGTAGATCAATCCTTTGGACATTTTAATATCTACATCTTTGACTTGTAATGATGAAAAAGCATGACGGTTGACTAAGGAACCTGCCATGCATTAATGTGGATGGGATCATAACCGGTCGGCGGTAGTAACAGTGACCAAAGGCAGTGGATAAACTACATGCAGTCGGCAGGACCCATGAGATAAAGGGGGGTGTGTCAGGTAGTAGTGGGTGGCACAGTAATTCAGGCAAAGAGAGTATAACTTAGCAAGGAAGTCTTCACTAAGAGGTACGTTCTCATACACTTCTTCATTCAGAATCACATACACACAGAGATTTATTATTATTATCTCTTTATCTCAATACACTAGGCGATATAGCCTCCGTTTTTGATAAACCTTGTGAATTCATATACTGACTCTCACGCTGAAGCTATCCCACACGGAACCACCGTCGAAGCTTGTAGTGTTTATTGTGTTTACGTTGCAGGATCAGGACGTTTTACGTGATTGGGACGTGACAAAAGATCTTGGCGTTAACAGTTACCATTATAAATAATAATTAATTTTAGATCTAATTCAATTAATAAACTAGACACATCACTTTATTTAATTTATCTATTTCCATTAAATTAAACAATTTATTTATCTTAATTATTTTCTTAAATATTAAGCAATTGATTTAATTTAATTATTTCCTTAAATTAAATCCTTTAAATAAAATTATCAATACTCCATTTAATTAACATTAATCAATTTAGTTACTAAATTAATTCACCATAATTCACTAATTATTTATTTTCCTCAATAAATAAATTATTTAAAATATATTTAATTCCGTAAATATTTAAATTAAATTACAAATTTCTCGATCGTTACATCCTTCCCTCCTTAAAAGGATTCTGTCCCCAGAATCACAACTCAAAAAATTTATTCGTTACATTCTTCCCTCCTTAACAAGATTCTGTCCCCAGTATCGCTATACAAAATCAAGCAAACAACTGAGGATAATTCTTCATCATAACACTTTCAAGCTCCCACATAGTTTCTTCAACATTGTGGTTCCTCCAAATTACCTTAACAGAAGGTATTACCTTTTTCCTCACCACTTGCTCTTTTCTGTAAACAATTTGAACATGGACTTCTTCATAGAACAAAACTTTCTCAAACTATAAGGGCTCATATTCTATCACATGCTTATAATCAGGCTTATATGGTCTCAATACCGATACAGGGAAAACATTATGAATATGCTCCAACTCCGGAGGTAAAGCTATCTCGTACGCCACTTCACCAACTTGGCGAAGCACTTCAAAAGGTCCTATAAATCTAGGGCACAATTTTCCCTTCTTGCCAAACCGAATTTTCCCCTTCCAGGGAGACACTTTTAGGAAAACATAACTACCGACATCGAATTCTCGATTTTGTAGATGTTGATCAACATATTTCTTCTGTCTATCTTGTGCTGCTATTAATCTTGCTCGAATAACCTTGATGATCTCGACAGTCTGATGTACCAATTCTGGACCCAATAGCTGGTGTTCACCTATCTCGTCCCAGTATAATGGAGTTCTGCACTTCCTGCCGTATAACGCTTCGTAAGGCGGCATGCCAATACTCGCGTGATAACTATTATTATAAGAAAATTCCACCAATGGTATATGGTCATCCTAATTTCCCTTGAAATCCATAATACACGCTCTGAGCATATCCTCTAATGTTTGGATGGTTCTCTCATTTTGTCCGTCGGTTTAAGGATGGTATGTTGTGCTCATTCTCAGCTGTGTCCCCAAACATTCTTGTAACCGTTTCCAGAAATTAGATGTGAAACGTGGATCTCTGTCTGATACAATAGACACAGGTACACCGTGCCTTGAAACAATTTCCTTTACGTACAGCTTTGCTAACTGATCTAGTGTAAATTGAATCTTGATTGGCAAAAAGTGTGCCGACTTCGTCAGTAGATCAACAATCACCCAAATGGCATCGTAACCTTGTTGAGTCATTGGAAGACCTACCACAAAATCTATTGTGATATGCTCCCATTTCCATTCTGGTATCTCTAACGGTTATAACAGTCCGCTTGGCCTTTGATGTTCAACTTTGAATTTCTGACACGTTAAGCATTTCGCAACACACTCAGCCACATCCCTCTTCATATTTGGCCACCAAAAATGATGTCAAAGATCTTTGTACATCTTTGTACTCCTAGGGTGAATAGAATATCGTGAGTTGTGAGCTTCACTCAGAATTTCTTCTTTAATTCCTGGTACTTGCGGAACCCAAATTCTCCCTTCGAACTGAAGTAACGCTTTCGAATCAATTTTGAATTTGTTTTCCTTACCTTCAAATATTTTCTGTTTCATCTTTTCATAGTCCTCATCCTGATTTTGCTCATTTTTCACTTTATCCACTAACATTGAACTATATCCCATCTGAAACAACTTTTCATCTGATTCTTTTGGACATTTAATTTCCAACTCCATCTTAGCCATTTTCGACACTAGCTTCTCTTCATCAGTTAACATCATTAACTTCTCTCGTCCCTTCCTACTTAAGGCATCAGCAACAACATTCGCCTTTCCGAGATGATAAAAAATCTCGCAATCATAATCTTTGATCAGCTCCAACCGTCTTCTTTGTCGCATGTTCAAATCTTTTTGTGTAAAGATATACTTCAGACTTTTATGGTCGGTATATATCTCAAACCTCTCTCCATAAAGATATTGTCTCCAAATTTTTAGGGCAAACACCACTGCTGCCAACTCTAAGTCATGAGTTGGATACCCTTTCTCGTAATCTTTCAACTGACGTGATGCATACGCAATAACTCCTCGCTGATTACGCATAAGCACACGGCTTCAGTCCTTTATACGATGCGTCACTATACACCACAAAATTTCCTGTATTATCAGGCAATGACAACACAGGTGCTGAACTCAACCTCTTCTTCAATTCTCAAAAACTTTCCTGACACTTCTCTGTCCAAACAAGCTTAACCGCCTTTCTAGTTAAATTTGTCAACGGAGTCGCGATCTTGGAAAAGTCTTGAATAAAACGCCTGTAGTAACCCGCCAATCCTAAGAAACTCCTTACTTCTGACAGTGTCTTCGGCTGATCCTAGTTTATTACAGCTTCAACCTTTGATGGATCTATCGAAATTTTGTCCTTATCAATAACATGTCCGAGAAACTGTACACGCTCTAACCAAAATTCACATTTTGAGAACTTAGCGTACAATTTCTCTTTTCTCAACGTCTCCAACGTCAATCTCAAATGTTCCACATGTTCCTCTTTGGTTTTGGAATACACCAGAATATTATCAATAAACACCACCATAAATTTGTCTAAGAATGGTTTAAACACCCTGTTTATCAAGTCCATGAACGCTGCAGGTGCGTTGGTTAACCCAAAAGACATAACTAGAAACTCCTAATGACCATACCGAGTCCTAAATGCTGTCTTCGGTACATCCTCCGGCCTCACCTTCAACTGATGATAACCACTTCTCAAGTCTATCTTAGAGAAATACCTTGTTCCCTTCAACTGATTGAACAGTTCATCGATTCTAGGTAATGGATACTTATTTTTAATTGTGACCTTATTCAATTCTCTGTAATCAATGCAGAGCCGCATCGATCCATCTTTCTTCTTAATAAACAACACCGGTGCTCCCCATGGAGAAACACTCGGCTGAATATACTTCTTGTCAAGCAATTCTTGCAATTGCATCATCAACTCCTTCATCTCTACCGGGGCCATTTTGTATGGTGCCTTAGATATCGGGGTCGTTTCTAGTAGTAAGTCAATCACGAACTCGATTTGTCGATCCAGTGGAAGACCCAACAAATCATCTAGAAATACGTCTGCAAAATCTTTTATAATCGGTATTTCTTCTAACTTTGCACTCTTCTTCTGTGTATCGATGATGTAGGCTAAGTATCCTACACATCCTTATCTCAACAACTTCTTGGCTTGCATCACCATCAGACAACTTGCTTGTCGAGGTGACTTGCTGCCAAAGAACACAACCTTTGTCATAAGGTTAACACACTTCCTTTGGCAATCAATTACTGCTCCGTAATTGAATAACCAATCCATTCCCAGTATAACATCAAACTCACCAAGTCTAATTGGTATCAAATCTACCATCATCTCGTGACCTTTTATATCCACTCTACAATTCTTATATACAAATCTAATAGGAATCACTTCTCTATTCGCAATCTCTATACTTAAGGGAAATTCTAATTCTTCCTGAGGCAAATCTAAGTTCTGAGCAAATTCATCAGATATAAATGAACAAGTAGCACCCGAATCAAATAGTACATCAGCATTAATACCATTAATCGGAATGATACCTGACACCACATCCTTAGACTATACAACATCCTGCACGGTCATATTGAAAGTCCTTGCAGTAGGTCGGCTTGATTGAGCTGGTCCAGTGATAGTCAATGCACCACCACCGTTGTTGTTTCCTTTTCCACCACTTGCACTTCCCGCTGGCTTCTTAGGGCAATCACGAGCCATGTGATCTTTTGAACCGCAGGTAAAACATGCTCCTTTCTTCGAACTAAAACAGTTTGGTACAATGTGTCCCTCCTGACCACAGTTGAAACACACCCACTTTCCTTTCAAACATACCCCAGTATGGTTCTTCCCGCAAGTTGCACAAGCTTCAAACTTTTTCTTCTGCTGATTTCCTTGTTGTCCTCCCGCAGTCGAATTCTCGCTCCATTTCCTCTTCTGACTATTACTTCCAACATTACTACCACCAACCTTATTCTCATTTTCATTCTTCCTCTTCTTCTATTCTTGGTTGTACTTGGTCAAGGCATCGCTTCCACCTTTCGCGATAATTGCCTTTTCCAGCACAGCCGCAAATGTGTTCAACTGAAACATTGAAACCTTGCTGTAAAGCCAGGGCTTTAATCCTTGTTCAAACCTTCTCGCTTTACGCTCGTCGGTATTGACTTGATATGTGGCAAACCTTGCCAACTCGTTAAATTTCGCAGCATATTCTGGCACCGTCATTGTTCCTTGCTTCAACTCCAGAAATTGCACTTCCAACTGATTCCGAGAACTCGCTGGAAAGTACATTTCGAAAAACATTTCCTTGAATCTATCCCACGCTATCACTCTTTGTCCTCCACGAACCTTATTTGTTTGCCACCAGTAGCTAGCTTCAGACTTCAGCATGAACGTTGCGAATGTAGTATTTTGATCTTCGTTAACTCTAGCAACGTCGAACACCTTCTCCATCTCCATGATCCATGTTTGGGCTTCCACTGGATTCATAGACCCTTGAAACTCTGGCGGTCCAACCGCTTTGAATTCCTTGAAAGTCGTGACTTGAGCTTGCAGTTGATTCGCAAGTGCACCCGTCAATAGAGCTACCAACTGCTGAACCGGATTCGCGTTGGTCTCGTTGTTATTATTAGTAGACCTCTCAGGAGGTGCTTGCTAACGTGGTTGTCTTCTTTTAGGAGGCATTTTCTGTTAAGATATACGCTTATTAGCTCATTACTCAACTTCTTGGGTATTTGAAGTTTAACTTAAACATTCCAAGATTAAAGCTTTAATACATAACATTTCAAATAAACTTTGATATTTTATTCATTCATAACGTTTTAAAACATATTAAAGATAGCATAACCGCTATCAACATCCACTTTCTTGAACTAAACAAGTTCCAGGATTACATACTCATACTATCCCTTTATTTATCTCAAAATAAGGAATTCACAATTTATTTATTCACATAATTAACCACATATTATTATCTATCTTATTCTATCTAGGCATATTAAGACGTCATAGGGCTTCCCGACCCTCTTCCATCATGATACGATACGCCGTTCTACGATCCATCACGAACCACGATGAATTCTCAAACTGAGGTGGGTAATAATAGACTTGATCCTGGTCCCTCTCAATCGCCGAATTAAAAGCATAATCCATCTCTTTCATCTTGTCTTTTTTCACTTGGACCTTAGCATCAGCACGATCTGCACGTTGAGTCACCTTCATCCACGCATCCTCTGCTCTTGCATGCTTAGCTAATTCCTCCTTGAAATCATCTTTCAATTTCTCCATGTCAGTCTTCATCTTCTCGTGTACTGCCAACAGGTCTTCATGCTGACCCTTAGTATGAACTAGATCCCACTCCGTGTTTCCAAGTTTTGAATCAAGTTCCTAAATCTCCGCATCCTTCTGCTCCATTGAAGCGTGATGCATCCCAACCAACTCCTTCAGCTCCTGAACCTTGTCCTGTAATTCTACATTATGGTCGTACAGAGCGTCATACATCTCAGCTGATATGGAGTTTGGTGGAAACTCCTCAGGATCCTCTTCCTCATCTTCCTTCTCTACCTCCTCAGAACTATCCTCCTCGGGATCGGTCACAGGCTCATCCTCCTGGATCAACTGCTCCAGCACTACATGAATATCCTGGGGTTCATCCTCTCTAGGTACCTGAGGTATCACTTCCCTAGGCGGATCGGATCCTCCTTCGTTAGACATCCCCGACAACAAAATATTTTAAGTTTTACTTAATATTTTCGATACTTTCAAGCACATAAGTTATTAACACATAGCACATAATGTCTTTTATTATTTAACTTCAATGGATACCTTAATCCATTCCTTAAAACTCGGTAAGAGTCAAACACCTCTATGTTTTCTATTTCCTTAAAGGTTACTTCCTAAGGTTTTCCCACCTAAGGTTCATAACCTAATGCTTTGATACCAACTTGTGACACCCGCAAATCCAGGTACTTCATTCCCACAGGATTTGGTGCTCACTTATCAAAACATTACATCTAACTACCCATAATCAAAGGATAAAGACTTAATTTAAATAACTTAAACAATCATCTTTCCCATTAAAGGGTTACATCATAATCTCAAAATAAATCCCAGGTAATCTAACCTTAAAATTATTACATAAGTTTGCGGAATTCATCATAAATTAAAACAAGTCTTTAACATAATTTATTAAAATAAAATTCTCTTAAGTCTTCAACATTTGGACATCTTGCCCTTTCCTTTGCTAGTTGACGGCACATCGACTTTCTCAACTTTAGCTGCAGTGTTAAATGTAAGAGTGAGCAAACAATTTCTCACTGATATAGGAAGTAGCAATAATAACAACAAGTGAATGAACAACGAATGCTAGCAATAATGAACTTGTTCTAAGATTTAAGAATAGAACCCAAGTTCGAAATCAATGTTTGAGGGTCTTAAGACCACGAACTATGTCTCTGGTATATAGGTATTATTACCTTAACCTTAACGGTTATTAGACTGTATAGACCCTTCTTAGCGTACTTAGGGGGATCAGCCCTTTGTACCATGTATTGTGCACAAACATCTAAACGTTACACGTACAAAAATCCCCTATATTAGGGTTGTTCGTCTCAGTTTGAACTTAGAATTTCCGCACTAAAGAAAGTTTAGTTTGGAGCTAGCTTATCAGTGTCTCTAGAATTTTAAAACACTATTCAACTTTCATCAATAAAGGTTTAATACGAGATTGTATAAGCGAACAAGGCTATTAAAGTCAAAGATCGAATATCAACAATATATATAATCGAATAACATGATATACATGCAAAGTGCTATATTCAAAGGAGTTTAGAATAATCTTCTATGAATCAATGTATTAAAACAATATATATATTGAATGATAATAAGGAAAGTAAAGCTCGCTTGATATAATGAATTAGGTTACAAGAGCTTACACAAACATACTCAAGATAAACTAGGCTTGCTCGACCTTACAAGAAATTTAGAACTTGTACAATAACGATTTAGGAATGGGAACATTTATTCATATGAAAAGAATGAAGTTTGAAAACTTGCTCGATGTAAAGAGTTA